>OZ026836.1:8741239-9186461 GCA_964023205.1 Lutraria lutraria | reverse complement strand
AAGACTTTTAGATAGAAATGTACCAGTTTTCACCTGCTTTACTTATTTTCAATTATTCACCTTTATATGTTAATACTACTATGGCATTCAATTATAAATGATTTTCTTTTTATTTCAGATCATCCACAGAGATATCAAACCAGAGAATATATTGGTTGGTAAGACTGGAGTCGTAAAACTGTGTGATTTTGGGTTTGCACGGACTCTGGCTCAACCTGGGGAAATATACACAGACTATGTAGCTACACGATGGTACAGGGCACCAGAACTGTTAGTTGGTGATACTAAATATGGAAAGTAAGAATTTTTTCTTTATTATATATTGTGAGGTAAATTCGCGTCTTTATGATTGGAACTTTCTTTATCTAGGTGGAGTTTGTTCTCCTTTGTTGTTTGACAGTTGTCATTTGTCATTTTTTAACCTCATACATATTTGGATTTATTAGATGACATGAAAAATCTTGATTTTGTAATAAGTCCATATGATATTATTGATATCGAAATAAATGTGTATTAGTCTGAATTATATTATCTTATCATTTGATAAGATTTGAGTCGGGATGCTTGATGGTCTAGTGGTAACAAGCTGGACTACTGAACAAAAGGTTGTGGGTTTGACTCCTGGCTCAGCCTTTCGAATTTCTCCAGGACACTTTTTCAGTGTCTCCAACCCAACTAACGAGCCAAGTAGTGTGTCTAGAAAATCTCAGTTAAAAGGGTGAGACATGTATCAGTGCTTTACACTGGGGACAATAATAAGGGGCTGTTAAACAATGGATAAGTGATATGACTGATATTGGCATTCTAACATTTGTTGTTTGTTTATATTATAACAGAGCTGTTGATATATGGGCAGTTGGTTGTTTGTTGGTTGAGATGTTGACTGGTGAACCATTATTTCCTGGTGATTCTGATATAGATCAACTTTATCATATAGTCAAAGTATTTGGTAAGTAACCTCTACTTGATACTTCCTTTGAATTGAGATAGAGATCATATGATAGAGACAGCGTATTGTTTTGTGTCTTACACAACACTTGTAGTCTATTTTATTCTAACCACTGAGTATGGACCACTTCCAATTTTAGGCCTAGATTCTACTACCCTGAATCCATAAGATGGTCTATTTGGGCAGCTGTGAATATACCTGTATATTAACACCTGAGATTATAATACAACTGTGAAGTGGTTGTATTCACACTTCCTATGATGAATGCCTTATGTTCATTTTTGAAATTTTGATCCCTTGAAAAAAAATTATTTAGTGTCAGTATAATCCTGGGTATCAGCTTATTGAGGTCATATTATAAAAATAATGTACTAAATGGTAATCATGGACTACTCTGAAAAGTCATTGATTAAGATCATTTGTGAGCAGCAGTGCATGTTATGAACTAATATCAGTATAACTCATTTTTGTGGTGATACAACATTTTTGAAAAAGCCATATATTTGGTCACAAATTGTCTTATTTTGTTTTATTTAGAGAATTCTGTAATATTTGTACAAACTGCTAAGCTTGGTATTGGTAAACACTTGTTGAAATTGTTTAAATATGTATGCAAATACATCATTTAATTCTATCTCCTACAGGTAATTTGACAGCTCGCCACAAAGAAGTGTTCTTGAGAAATCCATTATTCGTTGGCATGAGATTACCTGAAGTCAGGGAGGTTACTCCATTAGAAAAGAAATTTACAAGAATGACGAGCCATTCATTATCTCTTATAAAGGTTCGTTGTAAATTTATGGTAAAGTGTAAATGGTCTCTTTTTATTCCGGGATGAAACCTAGGTTGAATAAAATATGAAGACTTGATTGGGATTTAAGAGAATTCAAGGAAAATAATTCACTGAAATTCTCTTTGTTACTTTTATAGTATAACATTTCGGTATAGGTTGATTAGAAATGAGAGAATTCATTAATGAAAAAAGGCATTGCTTCATTTATCTGCTGTTTTGAAGTTAATGGGAATATATTTTCACCTTATCTATTTTACGACCTTAAGATTAATTGCTGTTTTAAATTCCATTTTTTTTAGGTTAATTCTTCATTACTGCTACCAGCTCTAGTTTTATACTTGATAGACTCAGGCATTTTTATTGCTCATATTTATCAGACTTCCGGATGACAGTAAAATGTTTGTCATTTATTCAGGCTTGTCTGTGTATGTTTGAATAGCAGGATCTCATGTCTTTATGTTTTAGAATGTGTTTCTATTGTAGATTAGTCCAGTCAACATGTTCTATGCAATTATTTAAAACTCAATTTAATTCATACTTAAAATGCTTTATGAAGATCAGCCTTAAATGCTTATTAATTTAAGGTGGTGAAGTTTAGAGGGAGGGGGGATATATGAAGGATGTTAATGTAATAGTTAGTAGATAAATAGTTTGTAAATTGTAAACGAAATCATTACTTTTGTTTCAGGATTGTTTAAAACTAGATCCCGATGATCGTCCGAACTGTTCACAACTACTTAAACATGAATTTTTCACTCGTGACGGATTTGCCCAAAAGTTTACTCATGATTTGAAAGCAAAAGTGAATAAAGAACAAGAGAGAAATGCTTTGTTAAATTCTATAATTCACGACAAAGATGATGATGGTGCTGATAACAATAAATCAACAGCAAAGAAAAAGAAAAAACTCCCTTTAATGAAAAGGGAGACGGACCATAATAAAAGTCTAACTAAAGAAGGAACTAAGATACTGAGTAAAGATGTTAATAAGGTAAAGTTAGTTAGTATTATATATTTTATTCTTCAAGGGCAATATTGAAGACAATATTCATTCAGATGTTGAAAATAGACCCCAGTTTTACCATATTGGACTTAAATACTAATTTAGAGTTTAAGCTAACTTCTAATTTGTGAAAATAATCTATTTGTGTAATTGAATGTTGAATAATTCATCAGTCAATTGTAGTTGTTTTTACCTTGATTGATTTGGATATTGCCTCTCACTGAACCCTTTAATTGTTTCTTCGGAAATTGCATCAGCTTAGATAATACTTGCTTAGAGAGGATTTTGTTTTTCTATTATTGAACAGACTTACATCCTTCATACTCTGGTTTTCTGCTTCTTTGTTTTTTTGTCTTGCTTTTTCGACAGTAGTCCTAATGTATTCTTGTTTTGTCTTGTTTGTTTTTTAAATACATAATTATAACCTGGATCATTCAGCATTTGATTTTTTTTGTAGGATGTGAAGAATGGCTTGGAAGAAAAATCAAAAAAGAAATTGCCAGATCCTCCAGATAAGGGTGGCAGTAAGAAAACCCCACCCACCACACATACATCTAACAAAGACAATCATAACTCAGATGCTAAATCTAAAACTCAAACAACAAATGGTGTGACTGACAGTCCTACTGATAAAACTTCTAAATCTCAGGAAAAAAGTGAAAAGACAGAGAAAAGTGATGTAAAAGTAGTTAAACAAAAGACTGATGTGAAGGGTGATAAAAATGAGAAATCTGATCAAAAAGTGAAACATGAAACAAACTCTGGAGAAAAGAGCGATAAAGAAACAAAACTGGATAAGGAGAAATCCAAATCTGATAAAGCAGAGAAGGTGGATAAAGAGAAGGATCATGAATCTCATAGTGATAGTAGGTTAGAAAATAATGTTGACAGAATAGATAGAGCTAAAGGTTCTGATTCAAGAACTGACAATAACAAAGAAAAGGGTGATAACAAGTATGAAAGAGAGAAACGTGACAAATCAGAGAAGTTGGACAATGAGAAGGATGATATACACGAACAGGAGAATATTTCTTATAAAGATTCTTCAACTATTCCACCGATACATCAGTCAGGGTTTAACCTTCAGAATTCCAATGCCACAACACCATCAATACCTTCATTAAGCAGGTATGTATACATGTCTTTTATGTTTCTTGTTTCGAACGTTGAGTTGTTTGTCTTCATAATTTATTGCTGTATAGGCACTTTGTTCTCATATTATTGAATCTGCAATCTGAACTTTTTCCAACCTTTTTACTTTCTAAGCATGTATGCTTATACAATTTGTTTTCAGTTTCTTCAACTGATTTGTTTTGAGCTTTGTCATGATATTAAAGGAAATCCTTTTCTTGATTGTTTTCAATGCTAAGTTCATAGTAATTTATTATCAAGTGTTCTGTTTATTTTAGTATCTTTTTTGTGCTAAGTGTTCACTGTGATTTGATTGGATGGAGACCTTTATTATGTTTCATATTTCAACACATATAGTCTTTGTTTTGTCTGTTTGTGCTAACTTTTACCTTTATTAAAGGAGGAAACTTTTTGTTTTGTGATTACATGTTTTATGTGTGTTTGTCCTATAAATATGTTAGGACTTCATTCTACATGTATATATTGTTTAAGCCCTTTACTTGATATGTATTTTATGCCAACCATGGAAAAAATATATGTTTTCTAGTAATCAAATTTTCATAATTTGTCATGATTTATCAGTACAAATATATTTTTCTACTGTGTCCGTTTTTCTCTTCACCACAGTTTTTGTTTAAATTGATTTTTATAATTACATTTGAATGAAATAGAACTTGTTGCATGTAATATATAAAAAGTAAAGGGGTTAACTCATGTTTTCTAAGATTGGAAATATTTGATGTCACTTTAAAACATGTATAACAATACTATTGGCGTGCTTGCTCTCAGTACAGTTTAAATGCGTGTTCTATGTGTATACCTTGTTATAAAGGGCATATTGTTTAGCATAATCAAGTTATCATACTAGTACAGTAACTACCCATGAGAACAGTATTAAACATTTTTCAGACTGCATTTATTTATCTTTGATCGATTTGTTTATTTATCAAGAAACAGATATCAACTGCCAAATATCTTCCGAAGCTGTAAGAAAGATATTTTACTGAATATTTGTATTTTTCTACTTTTTTTTCTCAGAATCTCAATCATTTTAAACCATACAAGGTGAATACTAGAATAGAATTATAATTATAAACATGACTGGAAGGAGGGATATTTGCAGTATTCATCAAAATTTGTATTCATGTTGATTCAGTATTCATCCTTTTTCGCATTGAAACAAATTGTCTCTGTCTGGTATTTAAATGATACCAAACTGGTTATATAGTTTATGTCTAGCTTTTTGAGTCCACTTGTAAGCTCAGAATTCATTTTCAAATATAAGTACAAAGATGGTATTATCAGTATCAAAAATTATGTAAAAATGTAATCCTTAAGATTTATATATCTAAGTTTTAAACAGTATGGGTAATGTAAGAATATAAGAAAGCCCAATTTGTTGGCTTTCAGTATTTGTCAAATTATATAAGGTTTCAACAAAAAAATTAATTTTGTTTGTATTCAAGATCTAAGCATACTATGATGTATTTGTATTATGTATATATTATAAATGGGTGGATTATTTTGAGGGGATCACTAGGATATGTTCTATTTGCTGGGTAATCATGATATATTAGGCACTTATATGATTCAAGTACTATGAGCTGATAATGACTATTTACTACCACAAATATCCCTCGCTTCAGTAATTTGATATATTTATGTTTATAGATATCATTTCTTTGGTTCAGGCAAATAACATCAATAGTTTATTTCTTAATTAATAGTAGAATATGTTGTTAACATGTTATATAATTTTTTAAAGTATTAATTTGTATCCCTTTATTTTTTTGTAAATAGTGACATATTGTGTCATATTGTCTTAATATGTTGTATCCAAGTTCAATGCTTTTGAACTATTTTGTTAAATCTGTCAATATTGACACCACTTCTATGTCTAGATATTTTAGCTATTCCTTGTATGATTTTGCACATGTCAGTTGAACTTGAGTACCCAAGCTTTGCCTTTTCTACTATTCTGTTGAGTGAAAGTAATGTTATAGTTGTTCTTACTGCACTTCCTGCAGTGTATACGAGCATGAAACTAATTCATGTTTTATATACTGGACTGGTATATTAGGTGCTAAACTTCATGATAAAAGTAATGTTCACAGAGATTTTTAAGCACAATTAGAACAATAAATATATTCTCTGTCTGTTTATTGAAGATATTGACATCCTCACTTGGCTTACATATACACAACTTACTAAGTTTAATTGAACTACATGATTTTTATATAAATGATTATCATTCCAGTCCCAACATGGTAGCCAACCATTCCCCCCATATATTTGCTCCTGTGAATAATATGACTACTCAGAGTCCCCGGGGAACTACTCCTTATATGGGGTCAATGCCCCTGAGGTAAGGCACAATGTATGATGATGTAATCACCACGTCTTGTCTCGACATCTGGACCGCAATTCTCTACTATTATTTCAACAGCTCTATAATTCACTAAAATATTATATATCTATGATATTCATACTACAAAATCTATATCTCACTTCTAACTTTTAATATAGCACAGGATATGTATCATCTGTACACTTTATGTAATCAAATATGAACTTTTTTTTTTCTTATAGCAACATAATTCTTATGTGTAGAAAATTATCATTGCTACTATATTTTTTGCCCAGTCGCTTCATCTAGTGTTAGGGTCTCTTGAAAGTCTTATTTTCTATTTAAAATGGCTAGTATTTTTTTGCCATTTATCCTGAAATTAGAGAATAAAAACTTGAATTGTGGTCTAGTGTTTATACTGTATCCTTGTTTGTAATACATTGTCATATTCTGTGAGTTTAAAATCCGACAGTTTAACAAGATTTTGTGTTCCTTTAATTGTTCAGTATACTCACAAAATATTAATGTGCTTGTTTTTTTTTTACTTTTCTTCATCATTTTGAGGAAGTACCTTTAAAATGCTTATTAACAGTTCTAAATCTTAAGGCAAGTTCAACACTCACAAAATCCCATATTTATGCCTACTCAACTACCTTGTTACAAATTATGTATAACATTAATTTTTTTTTATTTGAAGTACAATAATTTCATGTTTGCCTTATTATTGATAACCTTGAAAATAATATGACATTTTTTCCATTTTTATTCATGATAGTTTGCCCACCTTAAATATACAGTTAACTCTCTTTTAGTTTATTACAAAATGTATAACCTTGAAGCATGACATAAGAATGGTGGGACATGTCAGGCATATAATTATTATACATAACCTTCTCGAAATTAATCAGATCTTCACGAATTCATTATAAGTAATTGATCAAAGTAGTATGTTTATAATACCCCCACAGAGGTATACTCGAGTCACCACGTCTGTCTGTGTGTGCCTGTGTGCGTCCGTCCAGTTTATATGCCCATGGGTGTTACATGCCCATGGGTGGATTTTAAGAATATTTGGCAGAAATGTTCATTAATATGAAGCAATATGTCCCATGAAGATCATGTTCCATACCTCCAAGGTCAAGGTCACACTTAGAGATTGAAGGTCAAAAACTGGTTTTACTTTTCGTGTCTGCTCAGTGACTTTGTTATCTATGGGTGGATTTTGGAAATACTTGGCTGAAATGTTCACCAATATATGGGGATGTGTCTTGTGTGTCCATACCTCCAAGTCCAAGGTCACACTTAGAGGTTAAAGGTAAAAAATTGGGTATTTTTTCATGTCCACTCAGTAATTTTGGATGGATTTCGGAAATACTTTGCTGAAATGTTTACCAACATGTGATTGTGTATCATGCATTACAACCTTGCATAAAACTGCTTCTCTAAAGAAATCAAGTTTGCATCTTTAAGTAATTACCAATAACATTTCTGGAAAACCTTTATATCTCAGATTTTAAACATTCTGTGTCAAAGCCGCATGTTGTTTTTTTGGTCACTCCTCTGACAAAGCTTTAGTTTTTATTAGTGGTGTGTTCCTTTAATTCTAAATAATGATCCTGACACCCTTCAGATGGACAGAAGAACAAGTCTGTGATGTACCTACTCAATATTTGGACCCAGTACTTTTAAGAAGTTTGTTTTTGTTCACTGTGACATTTGTTTTCCCTAATAACTTTTATATACATGTATTTCTATATGTGTTTCTTGCTGTGAATTCTAACTTCTGAATTTCTCCGTGACAATCACGGGTCTGTATTTTAAATTTTCTATCATTTTTACTCAGTTCTAGAAAACATCAAAGTAGCTTCGACATTGGAAAGATCTCACCATTCAAGAATAATCAGTAAGATTCCAGTTAAGCTTTCTCATGCTGTGAAACTGACCCCCCTCAAAATACACTAATTATGTTAAACATATTTTTGAATTGGGTGACTTAAATGATAACAGATAAATACTATAATTATTATACTGCAGTTTATTGTATAAGTTTCTGCTTAATTTCTGACTTTGTTACAGTCAAACTGATTTTAAGGGCCGTTACTAGAAAAAGAGGCTACTGCCAAGAATTGAGCTTATTTATAAAAGAAACAAGATGGTTTCCTGAAAGAAGTGGTCATTATGTGATTACAATAGTTTGTCTGCCCGTTGTGGTATCATCCCTTGTGGTCTTTAAAACAGTTTGACTGTATAATATTTGAATTATGTCAGGTTTCATTAGCTTGGGTGAAACTTTTTTTTAAAAGTTCTGCGTATAAAAGCTTAAAAAATGTTTAATTTTGTTGTATTCAATTTTATTGTTTCTTTTTTTCTGTTACAGTTCTTTTACTTATTTTATTTTCTACGTTTTATTCTCATTCATAATCAGAAAGTTACTACATACTCTGCAGTTTTAATATTAAAATACTGGTGAAGGGGTTATTGTTTTCCATAGGGATCAAACTGTGTAGTTTTCACTGTTTACCCTAGGGCTAGTTTTTTTTCATATCCGTAGTTTATGAGTTAGTTGGTACTAAATATAAATTATGTTTGTTGTATCTTGTAACTAAGTTTTGTTACAGTTTAATACTCAATAATACAATTTCTTTGTTATTACCTTTAAAGCCAGAAAGATTCGGCACGATCCCAGGCTTGGTAAGTGGTTTGTGAATATTTCAAGCACGGTCTGCTGTGAAGATGAACCGTATTTGAGAAGCAGTGTGACACAGATTATGTATTTTTTATAATCACTGTGTGTTTAATGATTTACCATCAGCGTTCTCCTTGAAATTTTGAATAAATAATCTTTCTTGTATTCATTCCACCATATCTGAATTCTGATTTCCCTATCCTAATACAAATAAATGTCATTGATTTGCTTTGTAAATTAACCTTTCAGATTTTTATTTCAGAACATGTTTTTTTTAAATTATTTATTGAACATACTTGGAAAAATTTTGCATTTTATCCAAACAAAAATACTTTAGAATATGGATATATACTCATGACGCCTTTCAAATAAGTTTCAGCCATTTTCATGATTGTTCAAATCGATAGCCATACTTAACATGTTGATAATAATTTTCTGTCCACTCTTACATAAAATTGCTATGTTTGGATGTGTGCTCAATAGAGAATGTTGTGAAATTTCTCTCTTAGAATTTGCTGCATGTTATGCTTAGACCATTTACCAGCTGGTCATGCTCAGCAACCTTAATCCTTGATAAAATGGTGAAGTAGGAAGAATCATGTTAAGTATATGCACATTTAAAGATGACCTCTAAGGCCAAGGTCCATTGGTTAGTGTACTGGATCTGTAATCCAGCAGTCTGGGTTCAATTCCCCCTGGAGGCAAGGCATACCCTTCCATGAAAATTTGACAACAAGGTCAATTTTCGTTCTCATATGGATGAGTTGCCAGTTCATTGTGGAAAAATAAGTTAGTACTGGTTAGTTATAATACCGTCCAGGAAAACTTGTTTGGTGAATCAGCTGCTGTATTTAACTAAAGAATTGTTAAAAAATGGCTCTTAACTCAAATAAATAAATGAGTTAAGTTTTACTTTTCATGATTATCTATTTTTCAGTCTGCTTATTTGTACTATTTTATAATGTACAACTCTTCATTTGTAAAGCACTTAAGATGGTGTTTTCTGACAAAATCTGTCTTGAATTCATCACAATACTTTCAACTTTCATTTCTTTGGATTTTTCAATCTAGATGTAATGACAAAGTGAATGTGAAACTTTTAAGAACATTTTAAAGTAGTTTTTGAGTACAAACATTAAAATTAATAACTTTTAATAACATCATGAACATTACTCAGTACAAGAACATGTTCACATGATGTTGGGAATGTCATTTCACTTTACATTATTATTTCATAAAAGTTTGAGCACGGAATAAGAACAAGAAGAATAAGTTTAAAGTATAAAATGTAAACATGCATCCATGCAATATGTGATCACTTATGATGTGAACAATGTCTTCATTGTTGCTAAGGCAGGTTTTGTCAGGTAACAGCTCAGATACTGGTATATCATGGTTCTGTGCTAATTCATTTTCATATCAGGTCAAGAGGATTATCTCAATATATAGAATTGAAAGTCAAACGTCATGTTTCTATAATATTTGATCTAGGGCTTGCATTGATTTTTTTCAACATTTAATGCCAAATCAAAGAGCTGACATTAAGTGCCCTGTATTTAGTCCCGTGTTTGGTTTCTGTCTTACATATAACACTCCTGAGTATTTCCCTTGTATAGTAAGATTGTTTGTATTTCTGAACTTTATACAGTAGTCTTTTCTATTTTTTCAGATGATTTTTTTACATTTTATTTTATGTTTAATCAGATAGTGTTTTGACTACTTGCAGTGTTTATGTCCTCCAGGTATTATTTGGCTTGTATCAGCTTCTTATTATATACATGTATATATGGCATAGTTAGGGTTAGAGGTTACATTGGGGATGTGGGTATAGGCTAAGGTAGAACTGCATCATATCTTGGCTCTATTCTTTGCATATAGGGTTTTTAGTAGATTTATTTTAAATAGACACAAAAATATTGATACATCCTAGTGTACAGTATTACGGGCCTTCAATATCAATAATTTGCTCAAACTAAGCTACAGCTATTATATACTTGCTTTTGTACAACAACTGTGAAGAATCACATTGTGTGACTGAACCAAGGTACCTTGATGAAGCTGTGATTCTATGTAGGTGATGTAGAATTGTAACACTAGCTCCATGGTGAAGAAACTATGTACCTCAACTATTGTACCTTTGTGTCTCCATATTCAAGCCAATATTCTGTGTCACATGTACTTAATATCAAAAGCATGATATTAACACCATATAAGTCCCATAACCAAGCATGTTAAATACATTGGTATAACCTGAAACAGGAACCATCTATAAAAGATGTCTGCAATCATACAAGCTTTAAATCATGTAGTGATGAATACATATGTATTGGTAGCTGGTGGTGGAAGCTATTTCTTTATATTTTTAGAAATATTGTACAATCTTTTTCTGCTTTTGACAGATATTTTATCTTTTTTATCAGAATTGTTTAGTATTTTATCTCTGCCTACTTTTTGCAGATATTTCATTTTCAGCCTTTCTATTTCTTTATAAACTTTATCCTTGTTTTATTCAACTTGTTTTAGGACTTCCTCCTTTCGTTCTCCTGATGGAAAGCCACACTCTTGGCAAGCATACTGGAATTTTTCTAAGTACTAATAGCTCATCCAGTTTTTATGAATGTCAATTAACATAATTGGCTGTATCATGCATGCTTTAAAGGAAGAGTCTTTGAATCTTGTGATCTAAGTGGAGAATACAGTCAAATACAGAAAGGGCCATTCTAGACTATGATATTCTTTATAGACATGCTTGAGATGTTTTAGTATGCAGTTTTCCTTTAAAAGAATGTTATTTAACTGCTCTTAATGATTATGGATATCTGCATATTGCATCAATGCCAAGGTCTTGTCTTAACCACACTAAAAAAAACTTCTTTTTATGTTTACAGAAATATTATTTTCACATTTCCAATTCTTATCCATCATAATGGTCTTATTATTTGCCAGAAATTCTGACTCTGGCCTATAAGGCACTTTCTGTGTTAAGTACTGTCTTATTCTGCAGTTAGTAGCAAATTACTGAAGACTTGGTCTCTGAATGCTGAAGCCATTTATTGTTGAAGTGAATAAATAATCAGTGTGGAAAGCTTTTTATGTCATAATGTATTCTATAATTAAGTACTCCAATTGACAAAAGTCATTTTAAAGGCTTGGTACACATATATAGTTAATAGTTTATTTACAAAAAGGCATATTTGCCTATTAACATATATCCAGTACATATATACATGTATAGAACATTTATATGATAATAGAATAATGTATACAAATGTATCAGTTTAACTGAGAGATAAGTGTAATTGGAAAAGAAATGTATCATACAAGTTGAAATATATTAGACATTGAATATATTGGACATATATAGTGCATATACAATTGAATTAATATAATATCAATTTTTGAGTCCATTAGAGATTCAAGAACTCTTATTAATTTAAGAGTTCAAAAGTTGAAGCATCTAACTCTTAGTCTAACATATTTTTGTTGGTTATTATCTGGACACTTTTGTTTTATTTTATCAGTATTGAACATTTTGTTTCCTGAAAAATATGTCAATTATTGAAAATATTCAATCTACAAAATGATTGTCATTGTTTCTGTTGTTGATGCAACTAATTTATATGTAAACTTGTTTGTTTATAATAAGTGTAATATACTTGTATTCAGATTTAGTGAGGGAACATTTCGTTTTATCTTCATACTGTTTATTAGGTTTCCATTTATAGTATGGTTGTAAAACAGTGTATAAATAAGTGCACTGTAAATTTCTTGAATAAAGATTGCATGTGTTTTGCTCACAAATTACTAGAAAGTTAATCTTGATATTTTGTTATATAGAAGTGGTTATGCATGTTTGAGTTAAGGTACAAACATATAAGAATTATTGTATCAGTTAAATTACCATACAGTGCTAGTTTTAAAGTATAGAACAGAATAGTGCAATTGATTTTTGAACTAGGAACAAATAATTGATGTCTATTGTAGTACATGTACATAAAATATTGTAGAATATGATTATTTATGAAACACTTAAAGTCAAAGGTATAATGTGCCTTTTCACTGACAATTATGAAAACAAATAACTACATTTCTTAAAGAAAACCCATTTCCAGCTTTTTTAAGTCTTGTTTAACAATATACTTGCTTGTAAAATATGTATACAATTATCTGACCCGTTATATTGGCAATAATTGATTACAGTTGAACATTGAACCAATTACTGGTTGTGAGATTTAAAACTAGGTTAATTGATTGATTTAGTTATCTATAAAAACCTTTGATTAGTATCTCCTTTTGATTGATCAATGTCTGTTCATGGTTACAGAAATAAACAGATAAATATTTATGTTCTTGGGGAAAATAAAATGTGTCAGTATTTAAATATTTGCTTTCAGTTTCAATATATTCATAAATTACTATTTTAATAGAGGAATTCTTGCTCAACAGAATGATGTCTGTCTATGTATCAGCTGGTTCCCTTTGGAATCCAAGATTATGAAATTGAGTTGGGAACCAGCTTGTAATTTGAAAAAAAAATTGACAATAAATTTGTTGGCTATGAATGCTTTAAACCATGATAAAGATTCTGGACAAGGTTAATGTAATCCTGTTAATGTTTAAATGACCCTTCTTGCACATGGTTTGATGACTACTCTGTGATAGTTGACTATTGTTGCCCCACACCCATTAAAAAACTGTGATAGTTGACTATTGTTGCCCCACACCCATTAAAAAATAAAGCTCACCAGAATAGGCCACATGTGATTTTTTTTAATGTATTTTAACACTGATACAATTTAATGAAACTTTTTTATTATTTAATTGCAATGATATTGCAGATTTGTAAAATCTTTTACTTAGAAAAAGATATTTTGAACATTCTTTGTGATTATTTTTATGATTATATTCAATTACCATTTGAGAACTTCTACACAGCCATTGACAATTGACAAAGTTGGGTCATTGAGACATTATAAATATCTAATGCTTACTGTATTGTGGTTTTTAGATTGTCACATCATAATGTAGAATTTTGAGTTGTGCTTTTGTAATATTAGTGAAAGAATTTTAGGGTTGAAATGGATTAAGGCAGGTGATGGGAACAACTGTGTAATGCTTATAGTAGGGAGATTTAGTTGTGATGGACTGTATTTAATAAAATTTACTTTAATTGTTAGCAAAGATAGAAAGTTTCATTATTGTTTATTTTTAATTTACATTAATAGGTTATCAAATATCTAAAAAAGTTAAAGTTAGTAAATGTTTAATTCAAATGCTTCATAAAGAATGATAAAGTCTTGATTTGATTTGTTATACAATTTTCTGTTTATTTATTATATAATTGTAAGTTTTGTAGTTAACGGTCTAAATTCTGACTATTTCAGGGTAAATGATAAAATGTCTAAGAAGCAGACAAATTACAAGAAATCTATACCCAACCACCACAGTGTTGTGATCAGCCCGCAGCCCTTGCAGTCTGAGAAAAGTCATCTGCATGATAAATCATTAGAGAAATTACGCACACAGAAAAGGGAGGCAACTATGTTTGATTCCATCCGAAGAGATAAGGAGATGATTAGCTTTCCTGAAGTACGAGGAGCAGAAGGTTGGTATATCCCGCACATTGTACACCACTCAATCAGAGTATCTACCGGTAGCCAATATTTACTATCTAGATATAGACATATAGCTGGTGTAGTGGTCTTGTATGCACCTGGTTAAAGATACACAGTGTCAATAATTATCTAAAGAATATAATATCTTTCTGACTATTTAACAGAATCATATGAAACAAGAAAATAAAAAAATTGAATAGTTGTGTAAAGCTTTTTGTATGCAGGCACCAGCTTCATTTGGAAGAATGTACATGTATAATAGATAACCATCACACATTTACATTATATTCAGCCATTATTTATAATGAAAGACTGATTTTGCAAAATTATTTAATGATGACTGCTAGGTATACAAGTTAATTGTGCAGTTGAGAATACATTTATTGTCTTATTCATTAGTTAGAAAAATAAATATTATCATTGAATATTCATAAAAATGACTGTTTCTGTTTGCATTTTTTCTTGTTGACTCTTTACTGAACACACTAATATCTATAAAAACAATTAATAGTAAAACACTATTAAAAGTTTCTATTGTAACTGAAATAAGATAATAATAATAATAATGAGTTTATTTAAAGAGGCAACACAGTTGGGCAAGCCCAGTCTTCCCTGTGAGCCTCTATGATGAAGTTTTCTGGCACATATTTCATATTTTAATGTTTATAATAGAATTCTAGCTGATTTATGAACTTAGCTAATTGAAATGACAGCATACAAAAAGCTTTAATATGGCATTCTACTTTAACCATTTAAGATTGTAGCAATTGTGTTCAGATTTAAACTGAATGCATGTTTTTAATTACACAATAACTAGATTCTCATTACTTTCTATATATTTCTCATAATTACCTGTAGATATAGATATCAGATGTTTATACACCTTGATGGGAGCTAGATTAGTATATATTAGCCTTTCTGCTACATATAACTTGCTTTCCAAATCTATCTGAATGAAGTTTAGGGGTCAGTTTACCTATGGAAACTTGGGGACATTTTTGGTTTGATGAGTTTGATGACACAAACATAAATTATACATCAAAACTCTATTTTGCGAGAAATGATTATTAATAAAAAGGTATGTAAGACCTAATAGCTCTTTTAAACCAAAGGTTTTACTAGATTCATTATCACCACTGCCCAATATACTTTCTATAGTTAACCAGCTATTGGAGCAATTTCTAAGGGCAAAGTCTAAGGGGAGACAATACTTATTATCAAGTCATACATTTACTTCAGTCCTCTATTTATTATGAATCGAATTACCACAACTTCCAGTTGGATGAGATTTGTAAAGCAAGTTTTCTGGACTAACTCTGTAATATCTGTACTAATGGGTTGTGTTACAGCTGCACCTGTGAAATCCAAGAGCAAGGTACAGTCCTCCCAGAGATCTAATGTTGCTACTATACCACACATAACAAACATTGACCCATTTCCAAGTAGCAGTCAGGTAGGTTATGCAGCTATTCTTATTTTCCCTAAATCTTCTGTTTAGTGTCCACCTGAACTTTTACTGCCTAGTTGTAGATTGATTTCTTTTTATAAATTTTTAGCCTACTGGGTATTTCTTTCTTATATTTTTAGTTATCAATTCTTAAAATTAAAGCATTTTTGAAACATTTTGTTGATGGTTGTATACAAAGCGGTATTGAACGTAACACAATGTGAATTTTTCTTGCAAAATGAATTTATGAACTGATTTTGTTAATAAGTCATAGATTATGTCTGTCATCATGTTCTTCATCATCCTCATCTGACTGTCCTTGATTGTTTACAGAATCATACACATAACAGCAAATTAAATTTTATTTTATATATTACTATGCGTTAGTCAGTGTATTAATTTTAGTCTTTTTTTACTTTTATTCCCTCATCTTTTTTCTGTCCCTTTCTTTTATATGATGCTCAACAGAATGTTTTTACCAGCTTTTTTTTCATTTCTCCTAGATCCTCCCCCACCCTCCCTCTTCAAAGTTCAGTTTGTAAGGTCACACACATTTATGATTAACATGATGCTTTAAATTTCAAAGTAAACTTGAATAATCTATTAGCTAAAGACCATGTATTTATGAGCTACTTATCTCTACTATTGGTTGTATAACCTGTCACTTTAAGTAACATTTATTCAGGAAATCGTATTTCACCATATTTTCTGTATTTACCAGTATTCCATAATCCCATCACTTCAAAATATGTCCTGGTTTTCTTACAGTAAGTATACATGCTGTATGTTAATCTTGTATCTCCTGTATTGTAATATGTAAGTATATCACATTGTGAGCTTAAGATTATTTTACCAATCTCAGTATTTCTGGTTATCATTTTGTTTATCCATTCTTTCTCACTTGAATATGAATTAACGTAGTCTCATTTGCAATGCATTTTCTGATCGCTATTAATAAACATTTCATGCTCAGGTCAAGAATCATTATGTAGGGGATAAGATCAGTCACGGCAGGTCATGCCCTTCTATGAAAATTTGACATCATCATGTTGTATTTACCATTGCTCTTTTGACCTGACTTAATTAGGAAGATAAATGATATTTAAAAAGTAGAAAATGTAGTTCATATACCGGTAACACCTCAATGAAAATTTTGACATAGTACTTCCGTTTAATAATTCTCTATCTATTTTTTTCTGTCATATTACTCATTGGATGATATCTTGTTCTGTTTTGTGCACTGAAGCATTTTTCAACAGTTTTTTTTTCGCATGGTCTTTTATTTGACATGTTTTTTGTCTGAGATGTATTACAATTTGTATGTACATACATGGTCATATAATTTTTTAAATCTATTTTAGTTTAATTTATTGTGTATTATTATACATTGTAATATATGTAAATTTGTTGTTAAGTAAATATTTAATTAAACAAATCCCATCACTGACTTAGTATGGTAATCCTTGCCAAACACTTTAAGAATATATTGCTGGATTTATATATTTCTATGCTGACAAGGAAGGGAGATAATTGTTACAAAGATAAAAAATATTGGTTTCTCACTTTGACAATAGTCCAGCTTTGTAGATCTTCATGTTGATATTTTCCACAATCTGTTGTCAATGGTTGAGACTGGTTTCATTGCTATATTTAGCATTGAGTATTAATACCTGTATATTTGTAGCTGGTCCAAAGCTTCATAATAGACCCACTTTCTCAGGTACACAATTTGTAAATTTTAAGAAATGATACAGTTCAATAAGATATAATTTGCCATTCATACATACATGTACATTTGTATAAAGAAACTTGGTCTTGTCCAGTAAATCCAACAGGTGTTGTTTATAAGCATTTTAAAATCACCTATAGTTCAGCTTTTTGATTTGTTGTTCATAAATTCAAACCCTTTAATGTTCTCCTTGTTTTGCTCAGTTACAGAACAGCATGTTTCTTTACTAAAAAACCAACTTTTTTTGTTGGTTTTATGAACTAAATTGTTACTGCATTTATTCAACACAGAATTCATCATTTATAACTTAAGTACACGCATTTTATTACACCATTGTTCCTTACTTCCTTATTTGGCATTTAATTGTTTCTACAAACACCATAACATTTCACTGTCTGTACTGAGAATTCTTACCTCATTTTATGAAGCTGTAAATACATCATTTTCTTCATTTTTCTAAAAATAACATTGATATTTAAAATGAAGAGGAATTCAGGAATTTTAAGATACCATGCTATGTCAGGATGAACATTCAACTGAGCATTTGGGATTGGGAAAGACATCAAAAGACCTTAAAAAGATCATGTAGTCCTGGTAGGGACAGAATAAAATATCTATGTTAATTATTTCGTTAAACGGTATCATCTTAGATGTACTTTTAATCCTTGATTATATTTATTCATATCATAGTTTTTGCTTTGTGTATCACATTGACATACGGTACCATATTCTGCTTCATGTTTGAAATTACTGAGAAATACTTTAATAAAGAGAGAACTCTGATGAAAATCAAAGATTTTTATAGCCTATAATTATGCTCAACTCATTTTTCTACTACTTTCATCCACAGATGTGGAGACCTGTGAGTGTTAAGCGTTTTGTCAGTTCCCGGTCAGTTTAACATTAACACTGTCATACGTCTTAAAATCACTCATTTGTTAGGTCACATGATTTTTATGGGATTTGAAAATTGCTGTTGTTCACACAGTTTCAGCCACGTTGTCATAGTTTTAAACAAGTTGGTTCACCTATGATGTACCAATACATTGATTTAAGACCACGATCGTGGATTAATCAACGTCCTTCTCACAGAAATTGGCATCGATGCACTCATCCTCTTCGACAGAACACAAAGGTGTGGGTTACGCAACAAAATGCATCCTGAATAACAAAACTGCACTTAGAATAGCTTTAGAACGCTACAACAATATTGCTGAATACATAATTATTTAACAATCACTTCTTCAAAACTGAAAATTTCTTATATATTATTTTATGTTTTATTGAACCTGAATCATTTTCAGCATAAGTTTTTTTCTTAGAAAATATCCTCATGGACCAGAGTTCAAGTACTTTGTAATTCATTTAATTGGCTTAAATTTAAATCTTACGTGTCCCCTTCTTTGTAATTGTTATTTTTTCTGGGAGTCCTTTTCTATTCTGCATTAAAAAAATATATGATATAATGTTTCATGCTGATATTGTACTCAAGATTATCTTTCAACAAATTATTGCTTACTAAATTTTACTTTATGTCAAGTAGCATGTATAATATGTAATATGAAAGTAGAACTTAATTCATCTTAACACTTCTAACTATTGAATTAACATCCTCTCATCAAGGTCAGTTATCAATTAAACATATCTCATGTAATGTATTATTATAGTTTCAGAATTTCAATGCATTTTAACTATTGTTTTCTATTGGTTGTTCATGTTCTGTATGTAAAAATGGTGCAATTTTATTGAGTATTTTACAGTCCAGTTTATTATTTGGATTGATACTGTTTCTACTTGTGACTATACTTAATTTTTGTTGATCTCATTTCATTGAAATTCTGCTCATTGGCTGATTAGCTGCGGCCGTTGCCGTGGTTAGTGTGCTGGATTTGTAAACTGGCGGTCCATGTTTGATTCCCTGTCACGGCAGGTCATACCCTTCCATGAAAATCTGACAACAATGTGGATCTTCCTCCGCATGTGGAAAGGTTGCCAGATACTAGTGGAAAGGTTAGTTAGTACTGGTTAGAATAGAGTCCAGGAAAACTGGTTAAGTGAGCCAACTGCCGCATATAACTAAAAATTGTTGAAAAATGGTGTTAAACTCAAATTAAGATCATTAATAGATTATAACCAAATTGAATGATAAAACAGTTGAAAAGACATATTGTACAAGTGTCTTTTGTTATACAAAATGCTATGTTTAATTATTTGAGAATTCTTCATTGAATGTTACAAATGCTTGAGTAAACCCTAATGTATCTGAGCATGGCTTCGCCAATCTAAAGCTTTTTGAATTAAGACATAAATAGTTAGATTAATTTGTAATATCTGATATGTTGGGTCATGTACTTGTACTAGTTTATTGTATGCATTATTTTACCTTCATAAGATTGTAATCATTTTCAACTTATAATTACCAAAAATGCTTTTTAAATAAGACATACTTGTGATTGTACTGTAATGGATTTATTTATAAAGTAACTATACACGTGTCAAAAATAGGATGACAGTGCCCTGAAATTATTTCTTTATTATTATTACTAGTATATAAATCTAGACATTGTGGTATTCTTAGGATTGTGGAGAATCATTGCTTTAGCTGAGGTTTGCTTTCTTCTGCTGTTAGATATATTAGAAGTTTGTTGTCATCAAATTATTATTAAACTATTTATTTTCATTAATTAATATTTCCAGGTGGAAACTCACAGTTCAGAAAAAAGCAGCGAGAGCAACTTACCCTCAGTATGATGTCTCGTCTACTTCCTCAAAACCTACGTCGGGAATTACCATGACAACGGAACAGGAAATGACTCTTTTGAGAGAAAGAAATAAACCGACATTTGTTGGAGGACCGGCCATATCAATAATCAATTTATAGAAGGTGCTGAGAAAATGTTTGCCAAACAAAAGGGTTTCAGTGTGAGATTTTGGTGAACATACGTTCACATTCTGGTAAATTTGAGACTTGCACTGAAGTATGAAATATTGAAATCTAAGGCAAGGAATATACAGGCATTGTCATGAACTATGATAAAATGATTATTTAGATTAATTTAGAATGTTTTCCTGTTTATGTTTTGTTGTTGGTTCATTTTGCACATTGAAGCATTTATTTTCTATACTTCTTGTTTGGTCCTGAGTTTCTGCTTTTTGGCTCGGCTGAGCATCTATAAGTGCTCAACATTGTGATCACATTTTGTCTGTCTGTTATCTGTCTGTTACATGTTAACATGTCAGAGATTTTATCCTTTTACCTACTTAAATGAAATCCTCAAATATCAGTATGTATGGCCACATGATTGTAGAACATATATAAAAAGTTGTAGCTACCAAAATATCTGGTATTATTATTCTGAGTTTTCTTATTTCTTGATTAATCATGATGAAATTAGTAGAGAATGTACTTCTTCATGTTAAAAAAATCTCAGACCAAATAAGGCAATGATGCAAGATTACTTAAAAAATCCTTGAATTATTTTTATTTGGTTTGTCCCGTTGGCACTCAAGCATCCTCATAGAATTCCAGTCAAACTTTGGAAGAAATGAATTTGGTTTGATTCCTAGTGAAGCAGTTCAAAGCCAGTATTCAGGTGAGCGAAATAGGGCCTGTGCGACTGTCTTGTATTTATATACTTTTGGGTTGAATCTTGAACAGGGTTCTAACAAAGAAGTATTTCTTTACTTAAAAAAGTTTATTAGTTGATCATTTTTATCACAAGACAGTAACTTAGTCAGTGACTTGTTAGCTGATCTGTGACTGACCAATTAATGTCTTGGATTGCATTTACCAATATATGAATATTTCACATGTTCATTGTTTATCATTTTGATATGTTTTGTCTCAAAAAGTAAATTGTCTAATGATGAACTGGTCCTCACAATGAGTCTACAGACAACTAACTCTGCTAGATATAAACCTCACAGTTTCTGATCATTCACTACATGATTTTTTGCTACATTTTGCATGTTTCATATTTTACTGCTCAAATGGGAGAAATTGGAGACAGAATAGGAATTGTTTGTTCATGATTTAAATTCAACATTAAATTTTGCTCTTTCATTTTCTACATTTATTGCATTATTGAACATCTGAATATTACCGGTATCTGGCGTGAATATGTATACATGTATTATTATATTCATTATGGTATAAAATGTTCCTATATTTCTGTCCTCAGAACCTCATGCTATTGTTTGTGTGCCATTACTTTAACATATTGTATTTTTATTTGTCTTTTAATTGTACAGTGAAGAATTTTCTGTATATTCAGTATGATGATCCTAGATATTCAGTATGATGATCCTAGATATTCAGTATGATGATCCTAAATATTCAGTATGATGATCCTAGATATTCAGTATGATGATCCTAAATATTCAGTATGATGATCCTAAATATTCAGTATGATGATCCTAAATATTCAGTATGATGATCCTAGATATTCAGTATGATGATCCTAAATATTCAGTATGATGATCCTAGATATTCAGTATGATGATCCTAGATATTCAGTATGATGATCCTAAATATTCAGTATGATGATCCTAAATATTCAGTATGATGATCCTAAATATTCAGTATGATGATCCTAAATATTCAGTATGATTATCATAGATATTCAGTATAATGATCCTAGATAATCAGTATGATGATCCTAGATTACCTTCCAGTTTTGTCCACTTTTTGGACTAATAATGTTTCTATACATCTGTGATGCTTTATTGAGATGCTAAAATTAAAAGTGTTTATAAAGCCTAAAGTGATATACCACAATAAAATAAGTAAAAAAGGTAAAGTGATATTTATGATTACAATGTACTTATGTTGAGCCATCAGATTTCTCAAATGAACAATTACATTTTGTAGTCTTAAGTGTTTAAAAAATCACTTGGAATCTTTCTGTAATTCAGCATTTTTTTCAGAAAATTAATAATCTTCAATTCTCAGGTTCATAAAATGATAACCCCCATCTATTTGTATGTTTGGGACAAAAAAGTCATTTATTTTTTTGCATTATTTAATTGTTAAAACCTATTTGGTTTGATATAGTACTGTATATGTTTTTTGTTCACAGCAGCCAAAATATTCTACAATCATATTGCATATCTAGCAGGGTTTTTACTTTAATAGCATAATACATAATATGTTTAAACGAAATACAGTATTGTTTATCACGAATGTGCAATTTTAGATCATGTAAATATCACATATAGAAATATTTCTATAGTTACCATCTAAGGTTGCAATACAGTAGTCTAGTTAGTGATATGTCCATGTGGGGCTGTATAGATTCAAAGATTTTGATTTATCAACATTTCCTTTACTACTCGATTTGTTTGTATATTATAAAATATTGATATTTTTGGCAGGAAATTATGATAGAAACTAAATGCTTGCGTTAAAAAGTGAGAAAAACTTTTTTATGATTATTAAAGAGGCTGCCATGTTTTGTATTATTATTATACCATATTTATATAGTCCTTTTTTCATGTAATTACACGTTCAAAAGTGCTGTACAATCACGATTATGACATGGTTAAACAATATGTAATGAATACAAACATGTTAGTCAAAAATGATATGGGTAAAATATATACAACTATGGACAAATTTATAAGATGTAGATCTTGTTATAAAATTATTCAAAAAAAATTTCTGTTCATATCCTCTGAATTACACCAAATTTATTTTAGTACCTGCATCCTGAAATATGAGAATCGAAACATATTTTGGCATGTCTATTTTAGATGCATGAATGATTTGAAATATTGTCAATTTCGTGGTATATCAGTAACATCGACATGCATAACACTGAATCAATGACAGCCCTACATCCTTTAAATACAAGGCTAGTAATGTTCTAGACTGCTGCCTGAGTGAACTTCTCTGCTTGTCCTGACAAGGTTTGATCATTCTGGACTAGTTCTGATTAGGAATTTGAATTGTCTAGTCAAGTCAGAGAATGTTTTGACTGTCTCAGAATTTTAAGACAGGTTTAACCTTTATGGCCAAGTCTATGAATTTCTGGACTGGTTCTAAGTCTGAGATAGATGTCACACAAGCATAATAATTTATACTTGATTTTATCAATGGAATAAATAAAATATATTCAATTTTTAAATATATCTCTACAGACATGCAATATTTCAATATGGTAACCTTAAATTAAAGTATTGTAATTTCTGTATTTGTAAATAACATAACTGTGCCTTCATCATAAAAAATGTGATATTTGTACTCTAGTATATGATGTATATATTGTATTTTCTGCATCTTGTCTTTCTTAAAAAATTTACCTAAATGTACTGAATAAATATTAAGTACAATTACATTTTTGGTTCTGCATTAAATTGGCAGAATATAGATGTACATTAAAGTAAAATCCACTGATTATTTCATGTTGTGACTGTTTTAATGAACTGATTGAAATTAAGGATTGTAAAAGGACAAATGTATCTTCTATTATCGAATGTGCTCAAATCTGTAAGGCATTTTTTAGCTTCATTACTGAGTTGATATTTTTCATACAGGAAAAACCTAATTTTTAAGCTCATCAATTTCATAAATTGATGTTATGAATGTGATGCGTTAGATGGCTGTCCATTCTATCCTCTGTTTTGTTGTTTATAGCCAATGGAAAAAATCTAACCTGGAAGGAAATACAATGCTAACAGTGTGCTACTATTATCTAATTACCAACCAAACTCACATTTATAAGCATACCAATATGCTATCTTGTTCATTGGACTGTAAAACCTGAGAAATCTTGACTAACTGAAAACTGGAATTGAAAATCAAACAATTTTTTAAGACTCATTTACGGTATATCAAAAGTTCTCTGAAAACTGGAATTTCCAGAAAACCAGACTTTTTGGACCAGTCTGGGTGGGGTCTTGTTTTAAGGGGATTTACTGTATATTGTTTGACTATATTAATTAATTTCTATGGGTTTAAATCAAAACTTGATTTGTTGTATTTACTACTGTTATAGATACAAACAGAAAAGATCTTCTTCATCCTCTGTACTTTATTCTTACAGGAAGAAAAAAAGGAAGATTCTATTCTATATTTATAGTCAATTAAATAGATTAAGTGTTAAGAAACATTTTATTCCGTGATACTTCAATGCAATTTTATAGGTGACAATAATAACTTGTTGCATTATTATTTAACATCAGAATACAAAATGAGGATTTAGATAATTTTCTAATACATACATCCTCTACATTTTATTTCTTCCATGATCCTTCAAAAAAATTTTGCTTCATGATTTAAGTATGAATTTTATAAATGCTATACTAATCAAAACATTGTCAATTTAATTATCAACAAAAAGTCTGATTTTTTGCTTGATCAATATCGTCACATGGTACATAATATTATATTGTAAACATTTACATTGACTCAAGTTGTTTCATGTTGCATTACCTTGTTTTGTTGTTAGACCATTTATAGAACATGCATTTAGTTTATTTTAAAAAAATACCTCTCATTACAACAGTATGATCTTATTGAAATTTGTTATTGCTAAGTGTATATATTGAATTATTGGTATTAATTCTGGACTAAAAGAATATCATTCTGTAGTGTCTGATTATAATGTTAGATAATTTCACTGTAAGTTGGCTTTTTGTCCAGAAGAATATTCTGCATTTAAACAATAAATTTATGTGCAATGTTCTGTTACAATGTAGAAAACTGATATGTATCCAATACACAATGAACTTACAATATATGCATTTGAATATTGAATTTCCCTGTAATTACTGAATTGCCTTTACTACAAACCTGTAGTGGTACAACTGTAAATAAACTTAAATACACAATGTGACATGTTGTTTGCGCTGCAAGTAATGAAACTACAGTCAAACCTGTGAACATAGGCCACCCTTTTGAAAGACAAAATTGGCCTCTATTGACAGGTGGCCCATATTTGGAGGTTGTTTTGTTCTGAACAATCAATGAGTTTTTTTATGGAATGGCCTTTGTTCACAGGGTGGTCTCTATTCAGAGGTGGCTGCTACACAAATGTTACTGTATCTTAACATATTGTGATGGATGTTTTCCAGTATTGAACTGTCATAATAACATGTTTGCTTTTTTGTTAGCTTTAATCTGAATTGAAGATAGTCAAACCAATTTTTGTAAAAATACTTCTGAACCATTGTTGCATTTAAATTTGATTTAGTTAGATGAAAACTGGTGAAAATGATGTCTCTTCACAAATCTGATATAATTTCCTTTTTAAAAAAAGATGTTAAGTAACTTACCATGTTTTATCAGCATATATATTTATTATGCTTTTTTATTTTGAAAAAAAAATGATATATTGATTGCAGACATAAGATTTAGTTTAACCTACCAACTTATGTTATTACTAATTTTCTACTTAAAAGGTCAGTATTTGACTACATTTGTATATACTTCCAATGTTTCTGACTTTTTAAAAGATGTACAAATGTATTTGAAATTGTACTATTTTATAGAGTGACATTTTAAGTTCAGTTGCTTACTGCAAACTATTGTGATTAGATTGTATGTTAAGATGCTAGATCAGTTCAGCTTGCAGTTTCTCATTTTGTTTCTGCTATCAGAACTATTCAGATCATTATAAAATGGTCATTTTGAAAATTAATGTTTAACTACAGATAATAAAGCAACGAACATTTTGTATCGTTTGTATTAATTTCATTCACATTTTCAATAGTTTAATTGTCTTATTCAGTATTTCAGTGTACATGTAATTCAAACAATCAATTTGCTTATAATTTTATGCATTTATTTAAATTAAAGGATTTTTGTTGTTTGTTTGTTTGTTTGTTATATGTTATAGATATCTTACATCCTAGTACTGATATGTTATTATGTGTGAATATCTATAAAACTTAACGTTTTTTTTCTAATTTTGTATATGTTGTTCATTTTTTATTATTACTTGAATTGATTGAATGCTCAGCTTATATTAGAATGTATCATATTTATTGTTATTTTTGTCAAAAAGACGTGTTAAGGCATTCAAAGTGGTCTTGTTATTTATACACCCAAAACAGATTACTAACTGGGAGCGGTATTCCAGTGGTAGGACGCTTGCTTTGGGATCGTAAGGTCCTTGGTTCAAATCCCGCCTTGACCATCAGAATTTTTCTGAGCAAAAAATTTATCCCATGTTTGCTCCTCTCCACCCAGGTGTTTAAATGGGTACCTGTGAGAGAAATATGTCAATGTTCCTTGTGAAAGTTGGTTGAATATGTGTATACATTTCAGACTATAAACCTATCCTTTATGCTTTACCTTTTATTACTTCAAGTATACAAGCATATGGTTACATCTGTAAAGTAAACAGCTTTACAAAATAATTCAAATGCTTTGCATCAGTTTGAAGTAAGCCATGACCCGCCTGGTTAGCTCAGTGGTTAAATCGTTGGTCTAATGATCAAGAGGTTGTGAGTTTGAACCCCAGTAGAGGCTCACACTCTCCGTGACAAATTTGACTGAAGTTATTACATCCTATGTTAAAATAAATAGTCCCCCTTCTCTGAATTATGTGGGGTAGCTTGGTTGTAAAGCTTGCAGATAGAATGTGGTTAGTACTGGTTAAGATCTAAATGAAGTCCAGAGAAGCTGGATAGGATAACTGCCCGCCATAATATAACTGAAATAATGTTGAAAATCTGATGAAATAAATCAATGATGTAAGCTATGAAAGAGGATATTTTCAAATAATTGTGTTAAAATCAGAGGTGACTTAGTGGTTCTAGAAATGGTTCAAGAGTATCCTACGCACATCGAGTGGTTTAGAGCACAGTAAGGCTTCTTTCTTCAAGCTTCACTCTTTGTCTCCAATATGGAAGAAAGTGTGTTTTTTCCAGAAACATGGAATTTTTTCCATTGACATTTTGAGACCTGTATCATTTCTGTTAATTGTTGATTTGCCTCAAATACCAGTGACTTACAAGCTATTCACATCTTGAGTAAAACAATTGATAATGTCCGTATTGTAAAAGTAATGAATTTGTACTATTATTGCAGTACATTAATAAATAGAGAAGCCATACAGCTGGAGGACTTAAAATGTGTAAAATAATTGTACACTAAGATAAGTAATTTCTTTATGTGTAGAAGTAAGAATGTTGAACTTGTGAATAAACTGTGATCTATTGTATTGCTTTATAAACGATCCAGAATAATAACTAAGCATTACTTTCAAAGAGATATGATTACCAACATAGTCCATGTTGTCATTCGATGCAACTTAAATTTTAGAAAACAAAAAATCTATAGGTAATATATTTACAGTGTTGTTTAAATCCACACAAAATTTGGCGACATTTATGATACAAAATGTGTGAATTAGTTGGACAAGAAAAATCAATGTTCGACTTCATCATCATTCTTAATTTGACTTCTAGGTCCAACTGACCAATCATGAATATTTGATTATGGGAAGTATGAAGCTTAAGTACTAGATTTGCCATCTAGTTGTAATAGTGATAACAGAAAATAGCCATATAAAGTTCAGCCATCTTTCAAGGATTCAATTCATCAAATATTAATTTGTTCTCCATCAAAAGTACACAATAGTTATCACCTCGATCAGTGTTGTAGATATTCTCCTGTGAATCATCAAAGAAAAGGTCATGTTAATTTTGTTCACAGATTCTGGTGTTAAAATATTTGGTAAAGATATGCTTGAAATATGAATGATTAAATTTGAACTTGCTGTTGTGAAGGCTGAATTTGAGGCATCCAGTGGATACCGGTAACTGATTTAATGTGTTTATTTGATTATATCCTCTTATATCTTAGCCTACATTTTCTCTTAAGCCCTTAATTCTGTTTTGTTTTTCTGTATTTGATGATCTGGAATCCAACTGTAGAGTACCATCTGCTTACTTGAAACCATTATCTAGTTAAGACTCTTACAGAGGAAACCACCTAGAAAATGATAATACTTTCCAAGCTTGATTTAACCATCTATAGAATTTTATAGTGACCCAATGCACTCTTCTTGACTTTCTCTCACCATACTGATTCAATCAATACTCTTCCATTCAGTCGCTTATTTCGAGAGAAAGTTTCTGTGGACTTTGTCAAAATCCCTCTAGATTTTTTCCACTGATTGTTTGGCTCATATTTTATTGAATTCTATTGTACCAACTTCTTTGTGCTATTGTGGGCAGCACTTTACATCAAGAACTGTTTTCTCTCAAACTAAACAGTATAATGTTGAGAGTGTCACATTTCAGAAGCTAATGATAGATGGTTTATATGGTAAACACAATTATTTTCCTATTTAAATTATAGAGATTAATATTTTTCTATAATTCTTCATTTGTGATTCTCTAAAATTTAGTTGAAAATTTTTAATGTAAGTGGACTAGAATATGTTATTTGCACAGGCACGGAAGTGATGACCTAAGGAATAAAGCAAGTCCTCCTCCCCAATTAAATTTCACAATTATCTTATAATCCAGTCAATAATATCTATGCAGAGCTAAGTTAATCTGATCAGATGATGCTGTTTTTAAAGCCATGTATCAACATGAATGTATTCTGAATATGGAATATGTTTAATACATGAAGTTGTGTTATTTATCTCATAAAACAGGATATCCTGTGTGGTGGATATTTGCAAGTTTGGTGACTTGATTACTGTCTAAATCTGTTCAACAGGCTATACATGTATCCATTCTGTCAGTAGTTTTTGTAATATTATTGAAGCTTCACTGTCAATGCTCCATAATGATTTTAAGTGATTTTTTATCGATTTACTAAAAGGTTACATTACATGTTAGTTCTTGTGTATTTTTGGTCCATTGTATTTTGTTTTATTGTCCAGTAAAGTTAGATGGTGTTGTAGTCGAGAGCAGTACTGATCAAAGTACTGAAAGTTCTCATGGAAACAGAACTTGCATAGACTTGCACCGCGACATGACAATAGTGGTTTAACAATTGACGGATATAGATAAATGTAGTACTAAGGTCTGAATAAAAATTCATGCGCGCCAAGCGAGTGATAGTTATGGAAAACTGAACTATCGTTCATTTTCCAATAAAAAATCAACTCTTCTGATACTTAACAATCTGGAGGCAAGTTTGCTTCCTTAATTTTACTGGAAAAATTCAAATATTGACTTTTTTTATCAGCAAAGATCAAGTATCATCATTACACTGAGGCCTGAGTTGTTGACTCTGTTACAGAGTATGTGAACAAATATGACATTTAATAGCTGCGTAATTGAAATTCTCTCACCAAATTGGAAGTATTATTGATACAGTATTGATCAGAAAAATTCTGTAAGAGGTGTGGCTTCTCTTTAGAAATAAAAGTATGTAACATTACAATGTGTTAAAACAATCGTATAACCCGATAAATATCCTATACTGTATTCCTATTATCTAAAGGGATTGTCATCCATTTCAACACCAAATGATCTCACTAATGATTTGTGATTCAGACTGTCATTGTAATTAAGGTTATACAAGTAAAAGGACTTACACTGTAGATAATGTTAAATAGAACACCATTAGTCTGACATCCTGAAGTAATTACAGCTGTTTGTACACCATGGCAGCTGATACAAGAAGCTACAAGAAATAGGATTTTACATCAGTCTATGGGCTATAAGACAAAATTTCAACATTATCAAAATTGATCCCGAAACCACATCAAATGAACAAACAATGAAAATTATAACATAAGAAGTAAAGATTGAAAAACAAAATTTCCATGTCTAAAAAACGTCTCCACTTTACAAATACAGTTCAGACACAAATTTCAACAAAGTTATTATCTGGCGGTCTATAACCACATTCTGCTGCACGATGTGTTGCTATCTGAAGTGCCTTATAAGTACAATTAATGTTAATAATCCTAGATCCGTACCAAAAAAATGTAGGAATAAGAGAATTCCGAATTGAATTGTAGGACCACAATTAATTTTCTTGATCACAGTAGTATGTGTTATGTATCGTTTCATGGTTTTATTTGTTTGCAATGTAATTGTTCTGACAGTACCATATTATTAGAGACAACATATAAAATAGTCTAATAATTACCAGGAGAAAATTGCCATGTCTGTTATATTAGTTTATATATATATATATATTATATCTCATCAAATGGAGGGATAATTTTAGGAGAAAAATGTGATTTTGAGCTATATGACCTTGACCCTCTAGGACAAAGGTCAGGAATGAGTAAGGTAACACCTCTATGAACAAAACTTCAACTGTCAGCTACTTGTGTTCCTAGTTTTAAGTAAAAATATGAATAAGTCCAAGAGTTACACTTTGGGCAAAGTTTTGATGAAAGAAAAAAAAAGAAGAAAGCAGACAGAAACAATATGTTTGCTTTTTGTTGAAGAGAGGACATGATTATAAGTAGCAAGCTGCCTCAATTCAAGAGGAATTACCAGACATCATAACTATGGTACATAAAGAAAATACAAGATGGTTTTCAGTTTCAATTTCAATTATATTTAAAGCACTACATATTGGCAAAACAAAGAACAATTTTCAAAGTGCTTCGAAAAAAAACGTACATAATAGAATTTCATATTAGACTCACACACAAAATACAAGTACTTACAACAAGTATGCGTACAGACACAGTACAGTGATGCATTATATGCACAGTGACTGAAAGACAGACGATATCTCGAGATTCTCATGTTATCACATAACTAAATATATTCTGTAAATAAATATCAAGGCCATAGAAAATCTTGTCCAAAACAAAGAAGTCTTATTGTTCATATCAGTCAAAAACTCATGTTTACCACCAATATATCAAACATGTCAACAGCTTGAAAAAATGTCAACACAAATTAATAACTTTTTCCACCATTTTTTAAACTATAGTAATGATTTTCAATATAAACACTTTTAAAAGTATCCTTGACATAAAAAATAAATAAATAGAAGACCTACACATCAATACTTTTCTAAAAAAAATTCACAAGAATGAAACTATTTATTTTCTATGGCCTAAGTGATGCAAGGAAGTCACTGCTTATAGAAAGGATTTCCTGAGGCCACATGTTATTATACAACTCCTTATATGTAAAAGATGACAGAATAAAAAGTTAAAACATCTGTTCAATTCACATAGTTTTCAAGCCATACAATTTTCCTGAATGATAATGGAGATGATGTTGTACAACATTTGCGAATAAATAAACATCTCACTACTGTAAACCAGGAAACTTTCGCATCAAGAAACTTTCGCGTTTTTATGCACCCAGGCATATTCGCGGCATTCAACTTTCGCGGATTTGAAGTCTGCGAATCCCGCGAAACAAAACACATTTTGAATGAAACATATATTTTGAATAGCAAGACGCAGCATTACGATATACCTAACATTAATTTGCAAGTTCAGTTGTCATGGTGTTTGAGTGAAATATAGCTTGAGAAGTTCAAGGCTAGTTAATGTTGATTGGAGTTACTTGAATATTGGTATTAGTGGTTAGTTTTGCAAGATACATAGTTTTCTATGACACAATTAAGTCAAACAAAAATGAGGAAATAGTTTGTTTGCACATCAATTTGTGACTATAACAATAGTCATCGCTGTGTATATTCAACTGCAGCCTATGCTATAATAGGGATGTCAAAAATAATAAAACCTGTAACTACCAACCTTATTTAATGTATGTCATTCACACCTTGGATTGTAAACGTGTCAAAATTTTACCATTACCAAACTGAATAAACGAACTGTTGCAGTTTTCATGACAATCTTTTGTAGCGACTAATTTTTGCTTTTTTATGACAAGACAGTGGTTCGCAGTATTTTACTTTCGCGGAAATAACCTGACCGGGAAAGTCGCTAACTTAAAATGCGCAAAATAATTTCCTGGTTAATAGTATATTACCTCTTTGATCTTTTCTTTATAATTTCCTTAAACTAAATGAAACAAGCTTACAATGTAATTAATATCTATCAGTATGATAATGATTATTGTAGAAGAGGAGTGCTCTACTTATTTGTAGTTTGATTGCTCACCCTAGACAGACAGGTGGTTTATTCAAAATAAAACGTTTTATGGTATTAAACTTCTTCCAGAGACACACAATGCTATAAAGTTGACTGAACATCCCTTTCATGTTTTGTCTTTTTCATGGCAATTGAAATAAATGGAACTATTGATAGCATAACCATAAGACATCTATCTTTACATAATGAATTAAGATACAACTGTTCCTCAGGAAACTTGTTATAAAACAACTGTCAATTACTAAACAATGGAACACAATGGGACAATAATTTATTGCTCAACTCAACACTCGAGTGAGCTAACAAGCATTGATAACACTTCAAAATTAAAACCTTAACCTGAGGATAAAATAGAGGAACTGTGTTGAAAACATTCCTGTAAGCTGCTTGAAAAAAACTAAATACCAGGGCCCTTAGGAGCTTGATGAATACGGGGCCCAGACCTAAGGTTTTTTAAGAAAATGAGGACAGACAAGATGTTTTTGAAACATGATGGAAACATGATGGAGGTCCCTTTGGAACAAAGACAAAATGCAAACAGACAATCATTTCCGTTCATATCTCAATTTGAAACTTTCTCGTTTTTAAGAATTCAACAATTACCATTCATAATGAATTACGAGTCAATGTTAACATTCAAACTTTCAAACAAACATTTTAGAAATATCAGAAGAGTAGCAGCAAAAAAACAACCAAAATCCAATATGGCTGCCAAGCAACCAACTGGAGTCGATTGAACGAATTTCATCTGGGACTAATATTAGGACAGATTTGGTTAATGAAAATAATTATTTTAAGTTCAAAAGAGGTAGCAATGAAAATATTCAATATCCTTGAACAAACAATATGGCCGACTTGGAAACCAGCCACAGAGAATGATTACATTAGTAAACAGGCAGTAAGTAAACAAAAAATTCCAGCATTCTTCCAAGTTGTCAGGAGATCTAGTTATCACAGATACCTGCATGACAAAATCTCCATCACCTATTTATCCTATTTGTTTTGAGATAAGAAAAAAATCTTTGTGTATAGGACAGATGGTATTTTAATACTGATTAACACTCCTGCTTTCAGAACAATTCATAATCATGTTTTCACAAGATTTTTTATGATTCACAACAGCATTTTACATAACTTCAGAAAATTTATCATCTATTCTGGATTGTCAGAAAAGTGATTATTATTGAATAAGAAACAAACAAACATTATTTCTATCAGTGCCAGTGCAGCTGCTTAAAACAGGTAAAATTCCCCAATTAAAACAAATAAACAAGTTCTTAATTTTAGCAGTACATCAACAGGATTCTTACTTTAAAGATACAACATGTATAATTATTGCAGTACAATCACAGGAAACACATTTAAAAACAGTTGACCTCAAACAATACACATGAATGACCTTCTACTCATTATTGAAGTATTTCACTGAAATGTTTCCACTGTGCCCTGATTGATCACTAAGTACTTCCTTGCCTATCAAGATATTGTGATATTGTTTTGTTCAAAATCACTGTATCTTGGTAGCCATCAAAATAGCCTCTTGAATTCATTCTATCTGTAACCTGAATGTTTCTAAGAATGCAGAGATATAATGACATTTCAAGTCTTAGTACAAATCAATATTGTTAGCTGTCTGATGCTAGATTAAAATTTCATGACATTATTAGGAAAATAAGCCATTAATATCATACAAAGCAAGATTTATTTAAGTATTTGTTTGTTTTTATCATATACATAAATATGCAGACCAACAGCTGAAAGGATTTTTTTTTTTTAAATCAGGATAATAAATCTGTTTGTATGATTGCACACAGAACAGACCTAGCATGCTTACACCGGTAAGTATAATACAGTCAGTCAGGTGATGCTGTTCCCATGGTTATGAAACAACAAGTAAATATATTTGTCAATACAGGACATAAATATTTATTATACACTTTTTAGTAATGCATGTTTCAGCAAGCATACATACATGAGATAGTTGTAGACTCTTGTTTAGGCAACTGAGGTAATTGAGAGCTTTACTTCTTTGGTAAATTCTATAAAAAAAAAAAAGTACATTGTACATTATTGAACCTAAAATAAGTACCGGTATGAAAACTACTTCAAGTAGTTACTCGGTTATAAATATCATTCTCATAACCAAGGCATTACTATTCCAAGTACAGCAGATTGTATTTACAAATAAGTCAGAAGGCAAACCTTTGAGTTTCAGCCAGGATGCTCACTAGTTTTCAAAAATTGAGTGTTTAAAAAAAATGGCCCTTGGCTGAAAAAAAAATCCTAGAAATAATAGATTTCCTACAATAATGGTAAATTTGGTCTTTTGGTACTTATTGACAAGAACCAGAAACTTTGGGTCAAATGAGAGCCCTCCTTTCTAATCCACAAACACAAACATAGAAATGGCTGATATATTTTAGACCTTAAAGAACAATTTCAATAACTCAGTGTCTTAAGTATTTGAACATTTCAATTTTCACCGTAACATTTCAGAACATTCTATTTTTCCAACAACAATGGTTATAATTAAGAGAATAACTGGTCGATAATTTCTTCACCAAAACCCTTGAATATCAATTAGCAGTAATCTAAAACAATACATTAATAATATACCAGTAACTGTAAGATGCAATTACCAGTATAACAATACACTAAGTCAAGAGCATTAAGTCATGTATACAAAAATGTAAGTGTCTGACTCTAATCATGTTATTAACTTACAACAAAACCTAAGTCCTTGAATGCACTTTTATCCAATGCTAAATACATGTATATTATTATACTATTATATTATGTGCATTATACAACTGTAAGAAACGAATTTGCATCTAAAATGCAATGAAGCTTTATCACCAAAGAAATTGCTTCAGCCCCTTTACTTAACACTAGTCTATATAAATGCTTGATTACCAGATAAATAAACAGAAATATTGGGACAAATTGCCTTTTTCCAAAACAATTTACCACTCACAATAAATGTTTACCATAACAGTCAACCCAGTGCTGTAGACATCCAGTAAAAAAAGCCCACCTGATTCTGTCCTCTGAGGAAAGGCAATATTTCACAATTATATCAAAAGACCAATTTTTAACTCTCTGAGAAATGGGTTCAATATATATAGGTTAAGATATACATGTTATTATATTCTGAAAATTTCTAATACAAACAAACTTAGAGGATGGATGGACTGATGGTCAATATATGTACTTTACACTTTGATCTAATAATCAAATAAGATCACATGACAAGCTCGTTCTTATAGTTATACTGGACAGTGAGATTTAAGACATTACTTGCTATCTAACACAATGTGGCACAAAATTTCATTGTTTTACTATTGCAATGTAGGCTCTTAACTTTAAATGACTAGAAAAAAATATCACAATTTTGTACAATTATACAAATTGGTCAGGTCAGATACTCAGTGTCATCATATATGATCATAGAATAGAATAAGATCATGTACACATCACAAAATAACAGAAAATGAGGAGATTTAATCCAACCAACCAAATATTCCATCAATTTCATGAAACATGACTAAAAATAGACTGAAATACTGCAAACAGATAATTAAAACAAAACAGACATTAAGTTTCAGACATACTAGTAACTTAATTAACTTAATGCTGACAATCCATATTGATATAAAATTTTACAAAATGTGTAATTTTGGGGCATTGTTACTATGTATAATTCCACTATCACAAGTAATTATTTTTTATATCACACACCTGCGTAATTCATAAATTAAACAATTTGTATGAACTCTGGAGTCACAATGCACTCATACGTAATTGACCAATACACTGAATGATTGTCATTAAGTGTACGAATGTATGAATGCCACAGAACAGAACACAATTATACCAAGAAGAATACAAAAATCAATCATATAACCAATACATCATGGGAGTCAAGAATACATGACTCATCTGTACACACAATAAACAAGGATATTTATATCTCTTGTTACCTAGCACATTTAACCACTGCACGATGCATCAACTACCGGTACATTGTAATTGGGTGAAATATTGTGAGATTATTTACCAGTAAGTTAAACACACAGCTTAACTGGATGAAAATAACATAAAATGAGAATTTTAGCTCATATAATTTTCGGTGTACATACTTACATAGTACACCAGAAAAATTCAAATTCAGCAAATTTTATTTTCAATTTGTTCCATTCAATATGTTACCCCATTAGAAATCCCAGACAGCTCGACTGGGGGAAAACAAAACCTTACATGGCAACACTCAATTCTAAGTTTTATTTGCCTGCATATAATCCAGACTGTTAAATGACTGATGAAAGACATACAAAATTGAACTAGCTTTAATTATCTGCTCAGTAAAATATAGGCCAATTGTATTATCTCTAAAGTGCGTAGATATTTACAATGAAATCAACCAGCTAATATCTTAAGTTTCCAACTAGTTTAATGTAATGAAATACATGTGATATAACCCTTTTTTGTATCTTATGTACTGAAAAATGACTTGACTCAGAGAATAAGAAAGATTTACGACAGGATCAAGTAACTTGTTTTCAACTAAAAGTATGTGCGACGTACATGCATGTGTAGCATCATTAAAATCTTATTAAAATCAAAACGAAACCATAGTTCCATAATATCATTTACTGTTCAACTCACATGATAGTCTGACTCGAGACTATAGAAATTATTTTCTAACGAAATTGGGTAAAAAGAGGTTGTATCTATCAAATATTTAATTTATGCTGAAATTTCCTCCAAATATACAAACAATTAACTATGAATGGCTTTACATTATCTGAGATAAAACAGATGCTGCACATCACAGTATTTTAATGTCTACCGGTATTTTACATTCATCTTTCTATTTCAACTGTCTATTATGTGAAGAAATTTCAAAAACAAACAATTTTTAAAAACTAAAACTCTGCCAACAAAATGACTGGCACATACACAGAGAAAGACACCATACATAAATTAGTGGTATGTAACAACCATAACAAAGGACAAGTATATTTACATATCTATAACATGAATTATCACAATAGGACAATAAAATAAGCATAAAAAGCAGAAATATTACTTATTAATTAAAGAGACATTTAGAAATTTTTGTTCATGCAAACATTAAAAACAAGCATTAATTACGATGAAATCATAGGGGTACAAGTAGATAATAATAATATACAACCCCATGCATTGATCGATGTACATGAAATTTGTACATAAATGTACAATATGACTGGATAACACATCAACATGCAATCATGGGCTAAAATGCATGTCAGATTCCACATTTTGATTCTGACAGTCATTCTCATATTCCACAAAGTCATCAAGTAAACTAGGCCAGGCTTCAGTATCATCATATGAACTAAGGTCATCTCCAACTTGTTCAACAAAATTAAGGAACATATCCCAAGTATCTTTGGATATTCCACGAACATTTTGATGTTTCTGTAGAAAGTTAAGCCAACGCGGTAGAATTTTTGGCTCCCTTTGGGAAAACACAAGTTTCCAGAGACTGATAGCCATGTCTAAAGGCAAAGTTCTCTGTCCTGATTCATGGTCTAAACCAAATTTGTAAGTCCATTTGTAAAACTCCTTGAACTGCAGTTTGTTTTGCACTTCAGCCAATAGATCAGAAAACTTTGACTGAAATCCATTCACAGAATCAATACGCATACTCTGACAGCCAGTTACAAACTGCTCTCTGGTAAACAAACACATAGTTTCTGCATTTAATTTCCAAGCTAAAACTAGAACAATGAATTCATCATGACGTACTTCGAGATCCTCACAGAATTTTTCCACACCTTCAGCAAGAATACAATCACAATCTGACTCTTTGTACATATCAAATAAAGCATTTGCTTTGTTTTCAGAATATTCTCTAGAAATTAATGACATCCTTTTGCTTTCACCATTTGATTGCTTTTTAATTGGAGGAAGTTTGTTGTAAGGATTGAACATTTTCTTATCTGTGATAACAATATTTCTAGCAGTCAGCACCGCTTGCTCAGGGGCCTTGTACTCCGAGGCCCTCAGAGGTTCGGTCTGTTCTTGTTGCCTACTCAAGGGTATAGAGTTGTTTTCACCAGCATACCGCGTAGGTCGTGAAACGTCCTTCGCTTTACAGCAAGTCAAACAATTCCCCATTTATACTTGAACTCATGCCAAACAAACAGACACACCCTGGAATTAGAAACAATAGAGGTGAATACAAAGGTTTGCTAAATTATATAATTAGTAACTCATTTATTTTATGTAAATAAATAATGCCTTGATCATATTATAATTGCCCTCATTTCTTCTCTATACACTATTAATACACATGTATATTAGGACTGTGTATTGTCTGCCTAGTTGCGAGGCAAACTGTATCGCAATACGGCAATGCAATAAACATGCGACACAGCAACACAATAAACAGATTGGTTTGGAAACCTGGTGATCTCAATTAAGCATTTTTGTACTATCTACTTGCTGCGACTTTAATTTTTGAAGATGTACAATAAAAACTCCAGGGCCATAATTACCAGCACAAAAGAACCTGCAAGTAACAGAACAGTGAAAACTGACAATCAATTTTTTTCATGTTAATTTGTTACAGAAACTGTCAGAGAACAGCAACTGTTGTACATGTTTTTTCTGTAGTTTCACTATACATATTCTAAGTTCTTAATAAAGATTTAATATCAAACTTTCATATTAAGCAACAAAGAAATCTAATTGAATGCTCAAAAATAGCTTTCTTTGCGATAAAGACTGTACCCCGTTACTGACTTCACTTTCTCAGCGACAGCCATCTCTAACGTAGATATGTTAGAACGATATGATACCAATTTGACAATAATTTGTCATTAGTCTCTTACTAGACATCGAAACTGGGTGTGGTTTCAAATATTGAACCGTAAACTATAAATGCTTTTGTATGAGATGCATTAATTAGTTGAAATTATTTGATTACATGAGACAATGATGATCTGACAATTTTACTGTTAATTAGAGACTGTTGGGTGTTCTATGAGTCTTTGAGATGTCTCTGCATCTCTACCGTGCTTACATGAACGTCTTCAACAAGCCATCAGCAGAGTAAGAGGGCCATGAAATAGCAGTACACGCAGTCGCAGTGTAAGCGCCGCGAGAGCAGACAATCACCAACAAGAACTCCATAGGACTAGGAACACAATAAAATGCCATAAGAGCTCTGTAGCAATGCCTTGGTCACTGTAAGGATGCCATGATATCACCATTTTCCCAAAAAGATCAGATTCTTCTTGCGATCTCACAGCGTTTTGGAAAATGATACGTGCCAATGCAGTGGAAATGTGGCATAGTGCGACAAGGGTATAATGACACAATCAATTCAGTGACTTGTTATCAAAATAGATTATTCTGCATGATAGCTTTATAAATATTTTGTTACTTCACTTGGTTTATGGATTTTTGCATAATTCTCTTTTTTAATCTGCATGAATACAATGAAACATAAGTGACCAAGGAAAGTTCTAAAATACCAAAATAATACAGATATATTAACTAGGTCAAAATCTAGTACACTATGTGATGTTGATTTAAACTTATTTTAGGTCTCTCAAAATTTTTTTTCAATACATAAATAGCATTTTTAATATTTTTTTTTGGATTCAGTGTGTGAAATAATTGTAAAAAAAATATTTCCTAAATTAAATTGAGTCACAGATTTTTTTTTACCAAATAATATTTACTGCCTGATATGAGCAATTTCCCCTAGCAAAATTTACTTTAATTTTTCCCCTAAAAGTAAAATGGTCAGAATTTTCCAATGACATGAAGTGTTTTCAACATGATCATGTAAAAAGAAGGAACTTATACCAGTTTTCACACCTCTGTCACCAATTACAATTTACACTTAAGTAATATGTATATTTATGATTTGAACAATAAATTGAATAATCACATAATCCATAGAAAATAAATGTATTTTCCCTTTTGGGAAGTGAAAAAAGTTTGGAAAAAAATCACTGAGTCTAGAAATAATAAGATCCACAGGTACCAGTAAGTAATTTGTTTTAGAAAGCTTTAACATGGAAAGTATGTTGACAGTTGATTCAATTTATCAACATTGGTGCTAAGGTATTTACCTGGCTTTATTTGTACTGGTTGTAAACAAGTTGGTAAATAGAAATTACTCAATAATATAATCATACCTGGTGAGTAGACTAATGTTTCACAAAATTGTTATATATAATAAGAAACATGTGCAGTAAGTTTATCTACTTCAATCCACTCATCAATACAGTTTTACTAGTACATACATGTATACATATACATCAAACAGTATCATAGTTCATATCTGATAGGCCATCTAGATAAGAAGATGCTGAAGCTGAATTCTGGCAAGTCTATTTAAAGTGATGTTAGATAACTGATCTAATCATCAGAATCCAAAACTCTCCCAATACTTTCTCATCCTGTGCATCATGTTATTAGTGCACATGTATTTTATGACTACATTCACTAACAAGTAATAACAAATACACAATAATAAAAAATATACCAGTTTGTCTAAAATATATAGTAATTAAGACAGTGTAACAGGACATTAGTTTTACAGGTTTCCAAATGTAAGGAAGACATCTACTATGAACAATCTGACCACATGTGCAGCCAGCATGTGACTGATGAGTATAACTAGTCATAGCAATAAATAGAGTGTTAGTATACTATATAACTTATAAGCTACAACTTACAAGTACATAATGTTCATAATTAATTCCCAGTATTTCTTACAATCTTACCTATCTATTGAATATTTAAGGACATCACAATTCATTTATGGTTTAATATGCATTTAAATAGATTGGACTAAGATTGACAGACAAGCAAAACACTATGTACTTGCAAAATATATTGAGTCAGTACACAAAGGGATGCTATAATACAATGTAATATATATATATAGTATCTCTGGTACACATATGACACTTTATAGTGACTTACAGGCATTATTCAAAATAATCAATAATCAATCACCCTAGATCAAATTGGCCAACTAAAACAACAATTACATGTTCTATCTTTTAAAATTTCGACTGTAAAAACTTAAATAAGTTCGAAACTAATGTGTCACTTGTAATGCACACAAGAAACTCCTCGGATCCTGGTACGAACAAACTCGGTACGAACAAGTAATTGCATTGTAACAGGTTTCTAACGAAAACAATAATAAATAGAAGTATAATTCGTTTACCTTCCGATGGATTGTTGTGAAACGTTTCAGTCATACCGTTTAACGACTCATGAATAACGATCTCATTGTACAAGTTAGAGAAAACTACGTCGCTGACAATCTGTCAATTACCAATGGAAGATAGTGCACTTCCTGTAAATCGTGACGTCACAAAGATCTTTGTTATCGAGGCCCGATCTTGTTGGGAACATATATGCCTTCATCTGAGGCCCAAGTATTTCGGACAATGCACAAGTTTATTGCTTCAAAACCATGAAAACGTCAGATAGATTAAATAATGTACATTTCATACACCATTTTAACCTGCTCTATTTCAACACCACTAGCTCTGTTGTACATGCCAATTAAATTTACATTAACTAATTAATGCACGTCAATATTAATTGTGTCAATTTGTGTGGGTAAGTCGATCATCTAATGTTTCTTGGTTTATTAAAGGACGTATATGTCCTTGGTTTATTGATCTAATTTATTGTTTGATTGTCTCATTCGTACACAAAGAAGTCTGCATTCAATCATACACTTTGGTTACAATAAAATATCTTGATATATATGGATCGAGCTGACACCAGGGCCCATAATGGATTAAGACGTAAATTACCTTTTTTGTGCAGCTTTCCGGTTGGCCTATTTCATAAATGAATTCAGAAGGACCATCCTCTCAGACTGGGAAGGTCGGGCAGAATGAAGAAAAGCGTCCTGCCAGCAAACATGCTTATAAATATTATATATGATCGATACGTCCCATATGGGCTCAGGTAGTTGTACTAAATACAACTACCTCATGGGCGGTTTCAGAGAAAGCCCATATATAATATATATTGGGTGGGTATACATAGTTCCCATATCTACAATATTTACCTCCCTTGGCAGCCATCTTAGTTGGCAAATTTCTTATATGCTTAATAGAAAACTTAAGAAAATTGGTTATTAAATAACTCGTTTTATAAAAGATAACTTAATAATGAAGTTGTTAAGGTCATTTAGCACATCAGGTTTAAGAAAATGTAGTTGTCACATATAAATATCCTGCATTTAGAATTATCAAAAGGAAAACATAAATATCTTCTATATATGAATGCCTGTTGAATTTGCCAACAAAGATGGCCGCCAAGGGAGGTAAATATTGTAGATGTGGGAACTAAGTATACCCAGATTTAACCCATATGGGACTTATGTGGTTGAAAATCCACGCGGGTTATGCCCATATTGGATCCATGTAGGCAAGGACAAGCCCATGTCCCGTACGGGCTGTTATTGGACCCATATGGGACCTATGTGGGCAAGACCGATATTTTATACGGGCTATTTCAGGACAATCCCACTTTAATATGCCCATACTGGACCGATATGGGACCTATATGTGTCCAAGCCTATGTCGCATATGGGCTGTTTCTGTGAAGGCCCATGTGAATGTGTTCATTTTGGACCGATATGGGTCCTATATATGTGTGGATGTCGCACATGGGCTGTTTCTTGGAATATCCATGTGAATATTGGACCCATATGGGATCCATGTGGACAAATCATATTTCATGCGGGCTGTTTCTGGGCGATCCCAGACCAATATGGTTCCTATACGCTTCCATGCACTTACTTATATTGTTAATTGCTATAGAAACGGGTCATGGTTTATTATGTTCACAGGGCAGCTCGTTTCGTACAAGTTCAATGCGAAACTGTACGCTGTTCGTTATGTGCAAACTTTAACTTGTTATCTGTCGTTGTGAGGTAAAAGCAGTTTGTTTAATTAGTCCATTACTTCAAGTTCGTTCTGTAGAAAAGTTCAATATTCGTCATGTAAAAACAAGTTGTTATGTCAGACCACTTCGTTCTATTGTAAAACCAATTCGATTTGTCAGTCAAAAGTCTATTCGTTGTGTTGGTCTGATCAAGGACACTATATATTACAATGCAATATAGTGTCCCTGGTTTTGGTAAGAATATATTAACATACAAGCCCACTGCTACTAGACGAACCCAGGCCAAAGATGCACACCTTTAGCATCCATGAGACAGGTGTCAGGAAACTACTTCTGAAGCTTGAACCTCATAAAGCCGCAGGACCTGATTGTATCTCAGCCCGCTTCTTGAAGGAGGTCTCCACTCACATAGCACCAGCCCTCACAATGATCTTCCAAGCCTCACTAGAACAAGGAAGAGTGCCAAACGACTGGAAAATAGCCCATGTTAGCCCCGTCTTCAAGAAAGGTGACCGCAGTAGCCCAGACAATTAACGTCCGATATCTCTGACATCAATCTGCTGCAAAACTATGGAGCATATTATTCACACACAGGTAATGCAACACTTAGACCAACACAAAATACTTGCAGATCAACAACATGGATTCCGAAAGAGAAGATCCTGTGAGCCACAGCTGATACTGACCCTACAGGATCTTGCCTCTGGGGTGGATGCTGGGGACCAGATAGATGCGGTCTTGCTTGACTTTAGCAAAGCCTTCGACAAAGTGCCTCACAGGATACTTATCCACAAACTGAACCACTATGGTCTCCATGGCAGAGTGCTGGACTGGATCACAAGCTTCTTGTCTGGGAGAAGTCAACAAGTCCTGGTTGAAGGCCACATGTCTCCCTCAGCACCCGTCACCTCTGGAGTACCACAGGGCACGGTCCTAGGCCCCCTCCTATTCCTCTTATATATCAATGATCTGCCTGATAGGGTGAGATCAACCAGCCGTTTATTTGCTGATGGCAGTCTCCTCTACAGGAAGATCAAGACAGCAGAGGATGTGGTGATACTGCAGTCAGCAGAGGATGTGGCGATACTGCAGGATGGCCTACAGAAATGGGAGCTAGACTGACAGATGAGCTTCAACCCTTCCAAGTGTGAAGTTTTACACGTCACCCGGAAGAGGACTCCAATCCAGTCTGCTTATACAATCCATGGCCACACACTTGCAGTAGCCAAGACAGGGAGATAGATATCTAGGATCAACACTGTCACAGGATCTGTCCTGGAAGCCCCATGTTGAAACAACAACAAAGAAGGCCAACAACAGCCTAGCATTCCTCAGGAGGAACCTATACAGCTGCCCTCCGCAGACCAAGGCAATGGCCTACAAGACACTTGTACGTCCCACACTAGAGTATGCCTCAACTGTATGGGACCCACATACCCAAGCCTGCATACATCAACTAGAGGCTGTGCAGCGCCGCGCCGCTCGGTTCGTCAAGGGGGACTACCACACGACCAGCAGCACCTCACAGATGATTGCTGACCATGGCTGGCAGCCCCTGCATCGCAGACGGCAGCAGGCAAAGCTGTGCATGATGTACCGCATTGTACACAGGCTAATCGAGATCCCCCTACCGCCTAACCTTCACTACACCTCAACAACAACAAGAGGACATGCCCTTCGGTTCATAGTGCCATTCTGCAGACCAGACTACCTTGGACATTCCTTCCCATCAGGCGTGCGACTGTGGAACACATTACCAGAACACCTTGCCTCAGCACCCAGTTTAGAGGCCTTCAAGGGGAGGCTGCAGAGTAACAAAATCTAAAATGACACTTATTGTACATAGTTTTAATCATGCACACAATTTTGCGCGAGCCTCACCACGACTTTGTACAGTTTCACCATGCACGACAATGCTCCAGAGAGAGCCCTGTGCATTACTAGAAGAAGAAGAAGATGTATATAATTTTGAATGTCGAGTACCTTTATATAGCAATACAAATGTATAAGATGTAAGTACCTGCTATCATATCACTATTTGGACTCTCGTTTTTTATATCTATGTGTTTATATAGTCATTGTTATTGGTCTCAAAAGTCTTCTATTTGGTATTATTAAATTATATTTCAAAAAATATTTTCTTATTTAATTCATGAATGTCACCATGTATTGCGAAAATCGAAATAAATCTGTTTATATAGTTGTTGCGTAAGAAGTTAAAGGTACAAAACAAGAAGCACTCGCAGACGGCAACGTACACATGATATTCTAATATAATATATATATGCTCATACTTCAGAAAATAATGCTCTTGCTTAAGAAAGTTGAGGTGTCCAAGATCATGATCAGTTTCAAAGTCCTTGATATTACGATTCGCAGTCCTATATATACATGAGAAGCATGCTTCTTCGGGTGTTTCAAAGGTGCAGTACAATTTATTAGAGAGTCTGATTGCCTAATGCGTACTATATTTTTCCGTTTCTTTACTCTTTGCGCTTCTTTCCTTAATTTCGCTTTTTATACAAGCGTCTATTAGAAATGATTTTATGACGTCATAGTTGTAATTTACAAATGAGAGTCTCAAAATTGGCCTGAAAATGGTCAAATAACTTATTTTGGCTGGTGTAGATTATGGAATTGCAGAGTATGGGTGAAAGAGTATTTGCTGCAGAATGCATCCAGAAAAAAAGAATCCGGAAAGTATGTCTGGTTCGCGTGAAATCCACAGAAATCACGTTCTCATCTATTTCGATATCCGAAATGTCTTCATTGTTATTTGTTTCTTTTGTTAGCTATTTTCAAATATTTCTTGGATGCAGTAGTCAGTAAATAGAACCTATATTAATGTTTGCTCCAGATGCAAAGTGTACGATTAAACGTGTGGCTAGTTCTGGGTCCCATAACTAAATTGGTCTTCTTTATTTCGTCTTGTTCAGTTGTTGACCATTTTAGTTATGGAATTGTCCTCTTTCAAAGTCAACAGCTAAAACGCTTGTTCATGCGCCTATTGAGACAGATAATTTCACATGCTTTCTGGAATGCTACAGACTTAATCCAAAGCATTAACAAGGAAACTAAGGGTAGTATGAAACGTCGCAAAATATTCGATAACTTTCGTTTGTTGAAGGTATCCCGATACAACCAGTTTTCGGCACTAACCTGTTTCCGGCAGCCCTGGAAATGTTTTAGTTTTTCACAATCCTTAGTCACATCCGGGCCAAGTGCGCGTGCTTTGTTTACAAACTGTTTTGTAAATCACACAAACCTCCATTTGCCAAAATGAGATTGATTCATTGAAACGTAACTACAGTAAAACCCCGATTAATCCATGGTTTCGAATAATCCATTTCAGTATAATGTATTGGTTGGAAACGATAAATTCCGTACTGTCCGTATATTGCAAGGGAGTTAACTCTCGTATGTAAACATGACGTTATTTATTTGAGTGATAATAAGAATAATGTAAAATGTTTCAGGGGCAAAATTTTCCCAATAGAGGCATCAACCCATCATTCCACCCCCAAATTAAGGACAAGGGTGTCTTCCTCAAACTTTGATATAGCTGTAGCAGTGTGGTATATATATATTGTATGAATTGGCTGGGATATTGACCAGCCCGATTAACTCAGTTGATAGAGCATCTGATTCTGACCCGCAAGCATGAGGTTGCGGGTTCGAGCCCTGCATTATATTCCTCCTCCTGTTACATTCGGTGCCGAAAGTGTTGGTCCAACAAATTTGACTGTTTGTGACAGCAAGACACTTTTCGACTATGCCTCATCCCTACATATTTGTGTGTAGAAAATCCCTAACTAAAACCCATTGGGAACGATAACTACAATATCTGTGACCAAAGTGAACTGTTCAGTTGGTATTTGTTTGTTTGTTTCATTAGGTTTAAAGCCATTTTATCAGGTTATCTTAACCAGCTTTCCTGGACTTCATTTAAGCCTTAACTAGTACTAACCACAGTCTATCTGTAAGCTTCTGCCAAGCTACCCCACATAATTCGGAGGTGGAGGACAATTTAACATGGGATGTAATATCTTCAGTCAAATTTATCATTGACAGTGTGAGCCTTGCCCGGGTTTCGAACTCGCAATCTCTCGATCTGTAGACAAACGCTCTAACCACTGAGCTAGCCGGGTAGAAAACATGTTTCCTATACTCATATAAGTTCATATTATCCAACATACTTTTCGGAAATGTGTGTTTAATGACTAATGTTTTGTTTCTCCTCACTATTTCCCAACTGAAAACGAAACCAGTGTAATGGCATTTAAATCCAGATATCATGGTAAAAATCGCATATACATAGTTCCCACATCTACAATATTTACCTCCCTTGTCGGCCATCTTGCTAGGCAAATTTCTTATGCGCTTAATACAAATAGAAAAAATCTGAAAATTGGTTATTTAACCACTTATTTTATAAAAGTTAACTTAATCTTGAAGTTGTTGATGCCATAAGCGCATCAGGTTTGAGAAAATGAAGTTGTCACATATGAATATCCTATATTTAGAATTATTGAAGCAAAAATATAACTATCTTCTATCAATGCCTGTTGAATAAGCCAGGCAAGATGGCAGTCAAGGGAGGTAAATATTGTAGATGTGGGAACTATGTACATGTATTCTGACTATTCTCGAAAATTCGCTTTGCAAATAATTAAAAAATTATTGTACAAGTTAAATTAGCTGGCACGTCAACGAAACGTTGGCAAGTTAAACTTAAGTCAACTTAAGTTTTCAATATCATGTATCGATTTGGTATATTGTATTTATAAATTTGCTGAGATATATATTCACCAACCTGAAATATATTCACCACCCTGAATAGCTCAGTTGGTAGAGCATCTGACTTGCATGGAGCCCCGCATAGGGTATATCATTTTCCTCCTCCTATTACATAGGAATATGGCTGAGTGTTTACTTTCTGTGGTAGGGTTTCTGGTAAAATCATACCTTAGTCCAGAGTTTGATCCCTTGTGTACTAGACCAGTGAGTGTTATTATTACCCTTATAGCTTAATCTACTAAATCTTCAAATCTTACTATTTGCAAGGCTTTTCTCAATCCTTGAAGCTCTATGTCCATGTATACAGTTTAACTACTGGTTGAACTTTGATGAAAATGTTGGTTTGCTATAAGCTGAAATATAAGGAAGTTGATTTTCTGGATCATATTCCCCGGTTAGAATGGTAATCTATTTGGTTGATGTAATCAACATCAAAATTTGACAAATGGTCTTGATTTTCTTGTTATAATTTTTCGGTGTTACCAAAGCCCATGGGGGGATAGGAGAATGTGGGGGAGATTTCTTTCTTTTCTCTTCTGCTGCATTTGAACTATTCAATAATTCCATCCAAGTCCCATAACCAAAGCTGCTGTTTATCACTGGAACCATTTATAGTTAATGTGTTCACTTTTCAGCATGTGGAAAAAATAAGATTCGCAGTTATCTCTGCTTTTAAATAGTTTTCACTAATAATTCACTATTTGGGGAAATGTGGGATGAAATTGGGAGAAAAATATACACTTAATATCACAGGATTGGGGTCAAAATTCGGCCCCTAAAACAGCATATAAAAGGCCTGGGCCACCTTTCTCTCAATGTGAGATGTGTTACAATTATCTTGACATTGTTTGCATTGTAATTTTCAGGGCAAGGCTGAGTATTTTGTGAAATGGAAAGGCTGGTCAACAAAGTAAGTGTTACTCATCATTTCCATTCATTCAAACAGGGTTTGACTTTAACATAGGACCAAAAGAAATTGTCTAGTAGAATGTAGGTCTGATCTAGTTAAAACTTAAAAAGTACATTGATTTCTTGCTATTTTCCCCTTCCCTTCATGTTATCAACTTGTATGTACATGTAGTTTAATGAATGGAATCAATTTATACATGTAATTAATTTGCTTTTGTTTGGAGCTTGGAAATCCAAATTCCTATATACTAACAGCATAACAATAGAGAGATGTATTGTACTATGTTGTTTGTATTGTGAAAGTTTAAATTGAGTCAGGTCTAGTAAATCCTTTGGTTTGCTCAAGTGGACCCACTGGTCCAGTGGTTGAGAAAGTTACTGTTGAGCCCTATCAAATAAGAAACAGTTCTATTAATTTAGATGCATGCAGATATGTCAGAAAAGTACAGTATTTGGCATGTAATGTAGTCATATCTTGTTGAAATTTTCCTCTAACTGCATAGAATTTGTAATTCTCAGCTCTTTGTCATACATAAATTGTCTCGTCAATTATTGACGTATCTTCATATTGTTCATTTTCAGAAACAATACATGGGAACCAGAGAGCAATATATTGGACAAAAGACTAATTGATGCTTTTAATAGAAGGTAAGTTACATTAAATTATAAATTCCAAATAGGAGAACTAAAATGATGAAAAGTTTTTCTACAGTGAGCATTAATGATGATGAGATTCTGTAACCAACTTAATTAGTTGAATTTTTAATAGAAATGGTCTCATTACAGTTGTCCAGTACTTACAAGTACAATCTCACCTCTCCTTATAGCATTGCTATAAAACTGATATTCACTATGTATATCTTCTGTGATCAGCAGGCATTTGATGAAACAGTTTGATCCATGAATAAGGGTCAACGATTCAGTTTGAATCATGAAGCTCTTATCTAGCAGTCTTTGAATTAATTTTTTGTGACAGGTTGCCCGACTATATACTTTATGAAGGAAACTCTCTAAAACTAGGTTGTCCCCCAAAAGACTGAAAGAAGGAAAATAATCCTTTCAGGCAGGGGGCAACCCACTAATTTGAAGACTGTCCAGCAGAAAATATAAAATACTTCTCATGTTATTGTTGTTAAAGTGGAGGGCTGTCTCAACAATGTAACTGACACATACTGGGAAGACATTGGTATTTTTTAAGTTTATAGCGTACACATATTAGAGTGACATGAAATTGCCATGATATGCCATAATCTTAAAAAAATACTGATTAATTTCCAAAACAAGTTATATGTATGTGTCAGTAAATTTGTTCAGAATTGTTGAGACGGCTCCCCACTTTATCCGATGATAATTTATGAAGTATTAGAGAAGATATAAAGAAAATGTTACCTTGGTCGAGCATTTGTTTATTAATTTTGTCCCACGCATATAATGGAAAGTCATATGGTATTGGTACTGTGTATACCGTAATATCCCAAGTATTTGGATACCCGCTATAGCCCAATGTGTAATTTACAAAGTAAGCATTTATTTATTTTCAATGATACTAAGTCATTTTACTGTTGATTTATCACATATATTTACTATTCTTTATTTGTATTTACTTGCGTTAAAGAAATCCAGATGGAGGTGCAAAGAAAAGGGGACCCAAACCAAAAAAACAAAAACAACAGGTAATTTATTTGTTCATGGATTTATTGATATCAAATTTGTAAGATGAACAGTAATTGAGTTTATAGACTATGTTACAGATTATGATTTCTTTTTGAAAATTGATTGTGTAAATTGTTTTAAATAGAATTTTGAGTAACTTCCAAACAAATCTACCTTGAAAGTAAGTAGTATATTTTGGGGTATTAATTGCTTGTTTGGTTTTTGGTTACCAGCTCATTAAAGAAGGGACAGGTAAGAATGGACATTTTTAGCTCACCAGAGCATGAAGTGCTCAATGCGAGTTATTATGATTGCTTGTTGTCCATTGTGTGTGTATGTCCATCAACAATTGCTTTAAACGACATACCCTACTCGAGCAGTGGGCCAATTTCAACAAAACTTTAATACAGGGATGTTCCTTGCATGCAGCTCTTCCAAAGTTGTTCTAAAAATCAAATTTCATTAAAAACTCTCATTGCCATCAGGCATGGCAACCAATAGGAAAAACTTCTTGTCTGAAACAACATAGCCTAGAGCTTAGATTTTTGGTGTGTGGCATCGTCTAGTAGACCTCTATCAAGTTTGTTCAAATCCTGTTTGATTTAGCAATTGGACTTTTTCCGGTGAGCAATATAGGGCCATGATGGCCCTCTTGTTTAGTATTATTACTTTAAAAAGTGTGCAGAAAGGTAAAAAAGTTAGAAAGTGAATGTACCATTTCTCAGGCCTATTAACAAATGGTCTAATAATAAAAGGCCTAAAAATAAATGGTCTAATAATAAATGGTCTCGGGTCACAGTGAAAAATCTGGGTAGGATGGGTAACCAGAAACAAACATATTTTACGCCTGACAGATTCTTGACTGATATAATATCTTACATTTCAGTCATCAGCATCAAATGACCTCAGTGATCAGTCTGATGAAGATTCTGACAAACCTCACAAGAGTTCTCGCACTCGAGGTACTATGTCCGATTCTGATAGTGATGACACAGACGATACTCAATCAAAATCAGACGATGATTCAATGTCTGACTCTTCCAATAATTCCAAGTCAGCCAATAATGACAAATCTAGTAACAGTAGTGATAGTTCAGATGATGAAAATCAAAAAGTTGCTGATAGAATTAACAATGAATCCAGTGATTCTGTGACTCCTCCTCCGCCAAAATTAACACCTGTTAGAAAGCGTGGCAGACCTCCTGGATCATTGAATAAACCAAAAAATCTTGTGCTTCCTCATTTACACAGTATGAAACAAAGAGGAAAAGGATCTGTTGGACGTCCAAGAGGTATTGGACGAGGACGGAGTCTAAAGAGAGGTTTTGGTCGAGGAATTGCACAGGGTAGAGGAAGTGGAAAGGCTTCTAGTTTACTAAAAACTATTGGAAAAGGGATGAATAGGTCTCCAGGAAAGGTATTGAGAGGTAGAGGTGGTGTTCGTGGGCGTGGCATGAGGGGATCTGCAATGAATAAAATCAAATTAAAACCTGGCAGATCACCGGGAAGGCCTAGAAAGGTTGACAAAAATAGTACAGCCATAGAAAAAAATGCTCCAAAATCTTTAAATTCCCCAAAAGACTTAAAATCCATGAAATTTTTCTCACGTTTGAAAGGTGAAAAATCCAATTCAGAAAATGACAGGAAGTGGGAAAACATGGGCTCTTTAGAAGGCGTAAGTATTCTGGAACGTGAGCCTGATTCTATGGATGATGATTATCCAGAAGATGATGATGATGATTACTATAATGGCGACAGTGATAGTTTGTTTGAGCGTCGTGTTGATCTACGTAATTACTGGAGTCCACCTCAAAATGTTAAATCTTTGCTAGATCAAGTTTGTATCACAGATGTTACAACTAATTCGGGAACCATAACTTTCAGGGAATGTAATTCTGACTCTGGTTTTTTTAATCCTGAAAATGGATCTTCTAGCTGATATTCTTGGTTACATTCTTGATTGGAACGTCCCTAGAACCATGTCAGTTAGTCATGAAATTCTATGTTTATTGCTCCAGTTCTACACTCATGGGTATTCTTCTGTCCATGTTATGGAAAATCATGTGTTACCAGTTTGTTATCTAATGATCTATGTTTTAAAATCACCAGGTTAAAATCAAGCTGGTACACATGTATGTCCAAAATCAAACATTTAAATAGCATTGTTCTTTGTGCTGAACTTCTCTTAACTTCCTTAAGTTAATGGAGGGGAAGAAATTGTTGGATTTTATTAATTATATTTAAGAAATGTTCTGAATTATTAACCTATGAGCTTTGTACCTTGAATTACATTGTTAATTTGATGTATGCTACTCTTACCTTTTAAAGATTAATCTTATTTGATGAAGGATTGTCATTTCATGATTGTTTGTATAAAAAATGATTTTTTTACCATTATCACCAAGCATTGTGTTCAGTTAATCAACGCAAGACATTTATTGCATGTTTATTGAAATGCAATTCTTCAAAATTATACTTTAGTTTTGAAACAATCCTCAACATTGTGCTTGCAATTCCTAATCATTAGTTTATTTATTTCATGTATCATTTATCGTCTTTTTGTTTAATCAATACTCACATATCTCTGATTGGCGTTTATGTAAACATTTTGAATGTTGAAAATATACTTTATTGTAAGAGGGTACATTATAAAGACAGACTTAGGATACAAAAGTTTGGCATTTTGCATGTGCCAGATTACCATTTGGTTAATTAGCTGATGCTATATTGGGGAATACAACAAGAAGTTTTGAGTATATTGTTATCCATGCAGGCTGTCAAATACAAATGTAGGCCCTTTTCTTGATTTTTTCAAAAGAATACCCTATATGCCCTACTTTTTGTGAAAAAATAGAGCATTTTGTAGATATGCTTTGTACCAGATGTTTTGGTAAACTTTTGCGTGTTGGCATGATTGAGACAGACCTAGAGTATATCATGGTGATTCGGATATTCAAATTTGGCCTATAATAATATACATGTACATTTAATTTGTCCATTTGTTCACTCCTGACGTAAGAGAACCTGCATGAGGCACTGGGGTCTGATGAAAAAATAAGCGGTAAGATCAATTTCACCATAATTAAAGTTAAATGAGTAAGGAAATGTGTGTCTTTTAAAAAAATCTCTACTTTCATTGAACTTTTTTATTTGAGCCATTCAACAACCTGTAAATGATATTAAGTACAATGTACAAAAAGATTTTTGCTAAAGTTTCTGATTTTGTCAGTTGCTTGTGATTCAATGTTTATGAGACTTGATTGCATTAAAAAAAATGCATTTAATGAGTATTATTAAGTGTATGTATATTTTCTGTTGTGCTATATATTACTGTAGATTGGATATTTAATATTACATGTACACTGACCAAACTTCTAATTGGTCGGCTAAACTTCACTGTACTGTGATCAATTAGAAATTTGTTAGAGTATATTTCAAAAGATTTTTATGGTCTTGTTAATGAAAATGGTTTGATTCATTATCATTTTTATGAAATAAAAAAGTTGTTAGTGTACTGGATTGTAACCCGGCAATCCAGGTTTGATGCCCGTTGTGACAGGTTATACCCTTACATGAAAATAAAAGTTGATTTACGGTACCTCCTTATGTGGAAAAGTTGCTGGTTCCTTGTAGAAAGGTTAGTTAGTACTGGTTAGAATAAATTGATTTTGTATGTTGTAGAGTAGTATAAGGTGAAGAATTACAAGTAGGTTAACATATGTATGTTTTATACTGTTCATCGCAGTAATATTTCATGTTATATGTAATTACTAATAGTTAATGCTTGATAGGTACATTGACCTGCTGTCTAATGATATTGTCACATTGGAAACATTAATTGTCTTATAAGTTGAAGTGATTTAAGTGTGTCTCCATTCAATACGTTACTAATATACTTATCTAATAATCTATGTATAAACCAACCAAAATGTTTATGAATGCCATCAAACAATAAAAATACATAGTCTATACATGCCAGTTATGAATATTTTGTTTCATGAATTCAATTTTAAATTACTTTTTGCGGTACAAAATCGTTGCTTGTTTCATTTCTTGAATATTAGTTTGTTTTATAGATAATATTTATATATATATCACTTAATATCTTTATCCTAATTGTGTTCAATACACGCACTCACTATTGTTTGATTATTTGTCTTAAATGAATTACTCAGTATAAAGAGAGCAGTATTGTATTGTAAAGATATCGTCTGATCAAACCTGGGTGTACTTTATTCAAGCCTCAAAAATGTGACAATTATGTCATGTAATATATTGGTACAGTTGATTATTGGGACAGCTGTTGAAATAAACAATGTATTTGTCACTATATCATTGTACTCTTTACTAGATGCATGACTCTTTTACACATTATTGTAAATTTCATGTTGGTATTCCATATGACCTTAATAAAGTATAATCTTAGGTCTTAATTGAACATTTTCATATCTTATCAAAAATTTATATTTTTATGCCCCTGTATCGATAGATTGGAGGCATATTGATTTTGGTCTGTCTGTTTGTACCAAACTTTAACCTTGCCTGTAAAATCAAAATGCTTTCACCTGCATTCAGCAAACTTCATATGTAGGTTCCTCGTGACAACCTCTACAGGACCTAGGTCAAAGGTCATGGGGTCATGGTGTTTAAAAAATTTTTACATTTCTTGTAGGATACTTCTCCTACATTTTTCATGGGATTTTGACGAAACTTTCACAGACTTGTTGTTACCAAGAACCTCCGCACATATATTCCGGGTTTTGTGATTCGATCATTTTTTACGGAATTATGTCTCTTTGTTTATGTTGTGCCTTTTTCAAAGTTAAAGGGCACCCGGAGGGGGCATTGTGTTTTTGAAACACATCTTGTTTTAAATATCAACATTTTTTTATGAATTACTGAATTTAGAACATTCATATACATGCATGAAAAAAGCTTTTTATGAACTTATTTTGAAAATTGTTACTGAAGGTAGTATAATATTGTGTGGACGCTCAGCAGACTATACTTGTTGTATATGAAAACGAAATTCCTTTAAATGTTGTTAAGCATTCTCACATTCCAATTGTGTATTAATTGTATCTTCTAGTAAAGCATTTAGGACTCTAATTGTTTCAATTCCTTGCACAATTATGTGTACATAGTTGCTTTGTTGTTATATTCTTGCCTTTGTACAACAGATAATAGACTCCATAGTATTTGTACGTAATTAATATCAGGTGTAATCTTTTTAATGCAGAGTTCACTTGCTGAAAGTGTATAATGCTATATCTGACAGTTCTATTATTACCAGGATAATTGTTTGTATGTGATAAGAATCATACCCAATTATCTGAGTTTAAATAATGAGTATTGTAAATGCCCTGTGTATTTTGTAAAGGAACTCTAAATAGATATGAAAGGGAGATAAATCAGAAAGTAAAAAAACAAAACATTTTTTTTCAATTTTAAATCTGGCATATTTTTCCTCTTTAAAAGGTAAATACACTTTTTTAAGCAAATGGAGCATGTTGTGAATTCAGCCAATGTTCCTTGAATTGTTAAACAAAATGTTTTGGAACACTATTCTGATAACTTGTAACAATCATGTTCGTGAAATTACAGAGACAGTTTTTTTAGAAATCACTACATGTACAAGGTTCTGAAAACAATTAGAATTTATACTGTATATGAATTTTATGTAACCATGTTATTGTATCTGTCTGAAAGTATGTGCTGTAAGGCAACAATGCTTATGCTTTTGAACGAAATTACAAATAAAGGTTTTTGCTTCTAATTAAGACGAGTCTAGCTCGTGATTACCACAATAAAGTTTTAGTTTATTCTTGTACTTGTACCTAATTTATTAATTGCATCGGAGTAATTGCAGTCATTTTTATTAAGAGTGTAAGATAAATGTGAAATTGTCCCATCTGTCGTAGTGTGTTTGAAGACTCTGAGATCAGACAGGATACTTCTAAGACATTGATAATGACACACTAAGGTTAAGAGACCTTATGGCGTAACTCATGTAATATACTTGGGATATAACTTTTAACAGTAGGTAAAAAGTTAATCTGTATGGTTGTGTACCAGTCCCTGTAGGAACATATGACCAGAAAGGATGCTTATTCATATGAAGTCTGTGGAGTTATCAGGTTAATCAAAGGATGTGTTTTGGTAATTAAGAACATTTTAAGTGTTGTGACCCATCTTGAATACTTTGATTTTGAAGTATATTATGTGTATCTTTTATTTTACTGCTGTGCAGGCTGTTGTTATTTTTCTCCTTTTTCTCAATGTTGTAGTATAATCTCTATCTCTGAATTAAATCATAGATCTCATATTGTTTCTTCTTTATACTGTCCATGGAATGTCAAGTCTTGGTTTATTGTACTCTCTCCTCCTGTAGTTAGGGTTGTAGATAAATCTACATTGTATTTAGAAAATGTAAATAAAAGTTTATTTTGAATGCATCATCACAATAATAGTCACTAATGATAGAACACTTTTTTCTTATACACAAAATTTTGACATTGTTTCTTCAGACAGGCTTCCATCAGTTTCCTCTGGTATACCTGTGGGTTGTAAATTATATATTATTATTACATAACTTCAGTCATATCCACTATAAACATTGATTCAGTGAAGATGAAAACATATTCCATTAATCTATCCCTAAACTTTTCTACATTGCCAGAGTAAGTGTTTGTTACTTCAGGTGTCCTTACCAAAGTGAATCAGAGCAAAAAATGAAGGTTATTTACTAACAAACACATTGTCAATGAACATACCTGGATGGGTGATTCCGGTGCTGGCAAGTTCGACTGGTTTATCAGAGTTATACGTCCAAGCACATTCTTTGTCGCCTAACTCTTCACCATTTCTTCTTCCGTCACCATCAGAATCCAGTTTACACAACTTCTGCCAGGCCAATGTCTTGCTTACATTGTATGCAGATTTGAAATCCTTCAAAAGTTTAAGCAAACTTTTGTACTTTTATTATCTAGGCATTCTCTCAAACTAATTTTGCACAGTATAATTATGGTGATAAAGATGTTGCATGATTTATATGTCTGCCAATATTATAATTTGCTTTGTATTGGTGAGATTGTTGATGTGATTTACACTTGTATTCCTGTTAAAAACAACAACAATGAAATATGATTGCAATAATAGGTTAAATGTACAGGGGAATTATTAATCATTTTGTAATTTTGTTTGTAATATATAAGAATTTGAATTTATTCAGTGGTTACTGAATATACCAGTATGTTTATTTAGCAAAGGTGCTGAATCAATTTCTTAATCAAACCAATCAACCTTGACAATAATCATTCAATGTGTTATACTATAAAATTACTGTATTTTATACAAAATTTTCATGAAATTATATATAATTATTACCCCTCACTTTTTTCATAATGTTAATTCCCCATAGGCAAACAGGTAACATTTTTACTGTTGCATTCATGGTACCACATGACTGAACATTCTTTTAGTGTCAATGGGTTATAGTAAATTTTTAACAGTATTTTTTTACTGTCACAGGGTAACAGTAAATGTTTTACTGTCACATAGGTGATAGTAAATTTTTAAGTATTTTCTTGAAAAAAGTTTGGGGTAATAAATAAATAACACATATAATAGCTTACGTTGTGGGTAACAGTAAAAATGTCAGCCTGAGGAAAGTACTGTTACCCAAGGCCAAACTCCGAAATTTTTCAATCAAGGTCGTTTGCATGGGAAATTTAGTGAAGAAACTCAGTGAAATATGTGTAATATAAGAAAGTGCTTTAATTTATAAATCATTTGTTGATGAAACTAAGTTTGTCACCAATTTCATGTTTATTGACCAGTTCTTAGAAATCATTTTAAATAGTAATTGTGCAATTCAAATTCTCAAATTTTATGTTATAACACAAATATAATAATAAATAATATATCAATATCCACAAAATATAGAAAAAGAAAAAAAGCATACTTACATTTCCAAAACTATTCGTCTTGTGATTAACAGGAATTTGTTCCAACTGTATATGACCAACCCTGGACCATGTATCTGTTAAGTTAGCCACTGTGCACGGATTTGGAACATGGTTGCCATTTGGAATATATTTGAGATATTCCTCATGACCATAACAAATACTAACTACTGAAAGAAATAGCAGTATTCTGGATTCCATTGGTTTGTGTGTTATCACTTTGAGCTATACTAATATATAAGTCTCACAACTGACACCTCACCACTTACAGATGAATTTAATATAAAGTTAATGTTATGCTCAATGTATATATTTTCAATGTTTAACATTTCAGTAGATCGTTAATGCTGCTGGAATGATTGATAATACATAAACACCATAATTACCGTATTAGCCCTAATAAAAAAACACTCCTAATTAAAGCACAGTTTTTTAGCTCACCTGATTCATCAGGTGAGCTTTTAGGATCGTTGAATGTCCGTCGTACGTCCACAATTAGTTTGTTTACACTCTAGCAACCGCAGCTCTTAACGAAGTGTGAACTTGCTCACAATGTATATGGCCACAATGTCTCGGCTAAGTTCGATTATGGGCGAAATCGGACAATAACTTCTAGAGTTATGGGCCCTTGAATTACAAAATTTGCTATATTTAGCTTGTTTACATTCTAGCGCCTTCATTTATTCACCAATCCTAATAATTTTTCAGTAAATGTGTATAACCAAAAGATCTTGGACAAGTTCGATTATGGGCGGAATCGGACCAGAACTTCAAGAGTTATGGGCCCTTGACTGAAAATTGGCTATATTTTAGCTTGTTTACACTCTAGCGCCTTCATTTATTCACCGATTCTAATAATATTTTCAGAAAATGAGTATAACCAAAAGATCTTGGACAAGTACGATTATGGGTGGAATCGGACCACATCTGTAAGAGTTATGGGCCATTGCTATATTTTAGCTTGTTTACACTCTAGCGCCTTCATTTATTCACCGATCCTAATCATATTTACAATGAACGTGTATGACCTTATAGTTTTGGACAAGTTCAGTTATGGGTGGAATCGGACCACAACTTGAAGAGTTATGGGCCCTTGGTTATGGACCACAACTTCATTGTACCTTCATTGTTGGTTTTGATCTCAAAATCTACGTAAAGATGAGTTTTACGAGATGGAAACTATATATTACCTAGTCATTAATTATTGGCCTTTGTTCTCAGGTGAGCGATAAAGGGCCATCGTGGCCCTCTTGTTCTTTAAAGAAAATAAATGATTCATCACAAATGTTTTTACTAATGATTGAGCCTTCAAATTGTTCATGTTTCTGAAGTATAAAAAAAAGGTTAATGATATTAAAGTACCAAAACAAAATCAGTTGAATGTAACTCATACGGACGTCTATTTGGGAATATTCGGTCTATGTTATTTTTTTGCTTTTATTACAAATCTGTTACCTAGAAATTAGACTAATTGACAAGTAAATCTGTTGAACATGAACAAACATGACAGTGGGACAATATAACATGTAGCATACTGATTACACTTAATCTAATGATTCATCATTTAAATGTTCGTTTTGTGGTCAATATTTTACTTTATAAAACCACGAGAATATAATAATGATGTCTCTAATTTATAACAATTATGAGAAGACGTGAGATTGTATTTGTCAATATATACTACTCAAAGTTTGATAAGCACCAAGAATATTTTGTACATATGTTTTGCTGCATGCTACTATGGTTTTATTTCTTTTTTTTACGCACCAGGTTAGTGATTATAGACAAATAGTTTTAACAATCGTAATGTGTTTTAGCGTTTTAAGAATTTGAATGGGAATATGACAATATGTTAAAGAAGGGTGGGTATGTTAAATTGTGAAAAAAATCAAGTTTGGCAAAAAAAACACTATCTTTGCTGTCGATTACAACTTAACACCGTCGTTGCATGTCCCCTACTAGTATCAGTTTTTTAGTGACTGCTTGTGGAATGGCGTTTCACTCTTCCACAAGGAAGGAACCAAGTTCCTGGGTGCTTTTTGGTTGGACCTGACTGGCTGAAATGCAGACCTATAACTCGTTTATGTCAGGAAATCGCACTGGCCGACCACTTTCGTGCTGACGTGTGCATGTGGTTTGGGTTGAAACACAGACCCAGAAGCATTTTGAAGGTCAGCACGAAGAAAAGTTGCAGTAGCAATATGGTTTCATCGAGCCTGTATAGCCAGAAAACGATCATGAATCGCAGAAATAGCCCTTCTTCTAACCCTACCTTACATACCTACCCTTGCCTTACCATGTTGCCTTACAGGTAGAACATCGCCCAGGCTTTAGTGATAACCGTGTGGTGCATACCAATTTAAGTGCCTCGCCAACCTCACAATGAAGAGCCCCTTGCTCCAACATTCCATCCGCCCGCACATGTCTGCTTCTGATAAATGCCTTCTAACATTCGCATTTGCCATATAATTCTGTCATAATGTTAGTCTTTCAAGTGAAATTAAAGACTTAGTACCCTACACACGTCGGTTACATGTATGCAGCATAAAATTAACACTATGAAAACACAGGGTCACCTTGTTTGCAAGACTTGCAAGAAGAGATTGCCTGTCATTCAAGGTTAGAACACTGTACTAGTATGTGAACACTGGGGACCTTCTCAATACATCACTTATAATCATCATATATATATATATTTAATGAATAGACAGACATAATCGGATGTGTAGAAAACTTGATGCTTAGCATACTTAGAGTAGTATATTTTTAGGAGCTAAATTTTTTATTATTTATTAACTTTTACATTTTGCAGTAATAAATCATTTTATAATTTATGCAAAACATCTGAAATACGTGAATAGGTGGACAATATTATTGAATAATATTTTATTTATCGGTGATTTTGAAAAAAGGCCTGCGTGAAAAACAATATGTGGGCAATATCGTAAAATTCGACTCGTGAGTCAAACTAGACAACCCATGGCATATGTAATACTATCAACATCATACGTAAGATCAAGCCAGAAACAGTCAAAGTACGGAAAGGATACGACCATGTATTTACTCAGAATATTTGAAGAGATCGAGCCATAGGATACCATGCAAGAAGGTCTAAAAAGAGCAAGCACCAATCTGACTAAAGTATTCGATCTTCCTTACGGCCTCATAGCGTAGCGGGTTTGATGATATGATTTTAATCAGATTGAGCAAGCACGAGATTCTCATCGGTATATATTAAAATCACCTAACACAGATGGAAGATACCTTGAAGTCATTATAAACCTGTACTTGGAGTATGTGAAAACCTGCAAACTTGTAAACGCAAGCGAGTCATGGACCGTCAACAATGCCGCTGTGAGTGTCAATTTCGTGATGAAAATGCAAAAGAATACAATATACACCTTGCATAATTATACAGACAGAGTTGGCAATAAAAAAGTGCTAAGAAGAGCAGAGACCTGGAAAAGTCGAATATTGACAACAGTGAGGGACAAGCAAGATTCTATGAACATTATGTGGACAGGTTATATATAATATCATGACCACATGGAAGATAAATGAAAAACGAGCAGAAGCGGACAATGAGTAAGACATCGTGACGATCTGGAGATGTGATTCTAAAAAGAAATAATAGATAATTGCGAGTGAGCGTGATTCGGACAGAAAATGTATGTGACTTGACAGGTATATAATATATATATGTATACGTACTAGTTAGTGATGCATGCAGTTTCAGTTGCAGTCACTTGATAAACGTTTGTAAAAATGAGCAACCGTTTTACGAGTGTATAACTGTATCTGAAGTCATTCCTCACAGGTGGCTGTATCAGTGTTTGGTTCACAAAAAACAATCCCTGAACTTATATTACTATCAAGGTGAAAAGCCTACTATATGCCAAACAATGTGGAACATCGCATCTCATAAAATACGTGCGCTGAAGGAAAGTAGCTACACGTGTCATTCAGATAAACTACATTTTGTATAAGATATTCATCCCCACCGAACATTTTTTCAGATCGGATATGTGTGAACAATAGACTGTTCATTTCATGCCGGTGTAGCATAAAATTTTGACCCCGTTGAAAAATGACCCCAAGGGTCATTTCTCAACGTTGAAAATCGACCCCGACAGGTTTTCAACTTTAAATTTTGATCAAGAAAGTCGTTGAATATTGATCAACGTTAAATTTTTATCAACCCTGGGGTCAATTTTTAACGATAACTCAAACTTTAGACAAACGTCAGAGATCAACTGTACGAATAAGAGAATAAGTCCTGCAGGAGCGTAGCTCTCGTAAAACATTGTTTAGCACAGTTTATAATTATATACATTTTGTCGTCCTAAGCGCCCTTAATTTTGCTCTTGTCTATATGAGAGATCATGTCGATTTTTTTGTCATTCTGTTTCAAACTTCTTTAAATGTGAATTATTTGAGATGCTTTTATTAAAACAAAGTTAATTACAGAAATAAAATAATATTTTAGCTTGGTTATTATTTAAACAACGAGTATTAAATAAAGGATAAATAACCTAATACAAAATACTAGTACTAGTAAATATCTATGAACAAAAGTTAGAGGTACTTGATCCTTATAAATTGTGATATTCCAACATAACTGGTAAATATACAACATTCTTGAATCATTTGTATTTGACTTTTGTATCATAAAGGGAGGTAATATTGCTAACTAGTTAGTGCTCACCCTTTTGTATGATTATATAGCATTTTTAATTTTATGTTTAAGCACTGTTGCGTTGAACCCTCGAAATGCCAAAATATCACTATAAAAAAGCTTGTAGTAGTGATTCTTTTACAAATTATTAAAGTTATATGAAGGTTCAAAATCATCATTAAAAGTTAGCCAAATGCGCTGGCCACCGAATCAAATATCCTTTAAACAATACATGAACTTTGTTATTTGTTTAGGATGGCGTCCCACAGTTTAGTAAATTTTGTCTAAACTTTTGAAAATCTTTTAACACCCGCGGGTCCTAAATTCCTCTCCGAAACAAGCCGAAATACATCGTCGATTTCCGTAAATCAAGCTTCACTCGATCACGTGATAAATTAGCATAACAGCAATTCTCGACTTTCCAGTAGCCCATAATCCTTTGCGACATGGTGACTTCCGGTTTACTTCCGTGTTTCACAACATTGGCTTTACAAGTTTACAAAACGATCACTGATAACGATAATTCTTAATGACATAACGAACCAACTACATCGTAGGTAAGTAGTGGCTTGAAGGTATTAATTACAGTTCAAATATTTCGCTGTCATTTGTTTTAACAATATATTACGGTCTCCAAATTCTACATTCAAGTGGGTGGGGTAAATCAACGGTATTTAATTTTTCCCTGTCTATTATTAATTTTACTGTGGCTGTGTCTTCTAACAATGTTAAATGATGTAAAACTACATAGCTGGATGATTTATTTTTAAAAAATCATAACAGCAGGCACAATATTATATAGAAGTTGGCATTAATTGTAAAGGTTAAGGGTATGTACTATAAGGCCCCACCTGAATTTTGTGGGTTTTGACTTCTGGTTTGTGCTCATTCCACAAATTGTTATTTTTTTGTCTCTTTGACAATAGTGTTAATTTTTGTAAAAAATAAGTGAAATGTTAAATATTAAACTATATTATTTTCAGAGGATGGACATTCCGGTTCCTTCTACTACCTGTGCACCAATAATTGTTGGTGGATCAGTCAGGGCTCATTGCTAGGCGATACAATGCACAAGGGCTCTGCACCGAGATGTGTGGAAGTTGTCATGTGATTGTTTTACCGAAGGATGAGAAGCAGAATAAAAGCTGGCTGGACCAAATAAGACGGGACGTCATCTATACAGATATATGCTAATGGGAAAACCATTCCTTTTGAGCCAGAAATTCCTTCCCGGGTTTGCTCAGCACATTTGTTGAAGGTATAAATTTGCATAGCACTCTGATAAAATCATCAAAGAACATCAGTACAAAACAACTTGAAATTGTTTCAGTTTAATTTTTAAATGTTAGTAAAAAATGTTCCAAATGAATGATACAACATATTTTATTCATCAGTTTGTCTGACTTTCTTGCTTCTATTTTAATTATATGTGCAAGGTAAGAAATTGTGCCACTAAAAGTGAAATAGTGATTGAAGTTACAGTGTCAACTTTAAATTTGTGTTTTGCCAATGACTATACTTGCATTCCAATAAACGCAGTGTAAATTATCATTTTGACTGTGAATTTTACTCTATTGTATCTAGCATTGATAAAAGAAATGATTTTGTGATAGTGTTGTTTGATGGTTGCATGCTGATATGCTATCATTATTTGACGTTTCATGAAATCAAAATATAGTACTATATCTATTACAGGGTATTTTTCAAAGTAATTTAGTAAATAATATTTTAATTCTACAACCAGTATTAGGTCAAATAAGTGCGAAAAGAAAACAGTTAATTTGGCCTTCAAAATATTGTGTTTGGTAATTCATATTATTTCTAAAGCTTCTTTCTGTTTATTTTTTCCAGGTGTACAGACTTCACCACAGTCCAATATGACTCATCTGAGTGACCAGTTCAAATAGAAAGTACAGCGATCACTACATTTCCCAAAATCATGGTTGAAGATTATGTTAAACTAGACACTTTCAATCCAGATTATAACTGCAGATGATTCTAGATTGAGTGACTTAGAGAGGCTATTAAGGTCAAAGCAGTTGAGACTGGAAAAACATTAAGGATAGTTTGTGTTTTAGTTTTAAGGCAACCTACCAAATTGTGCTGTTTTGTCACTATGTGCAATCATGAAATCGAGAACAAAACCAACAGGTGTGAATTACTGGAGAGGAAAAGCAACCAGCACTTTAAATTAATCACCAACAATGTATTCCAGGCAATTTCATTGTAGACGTAGTACAAACTTTTGATTCAAGTGTTGTTTTTTCAGTACTTGGATAAACATTCGGTGCTCAGAGTCAATTATTTGTGTGTAAGGTTGCATCGTAAATTTGTATTGATTTATATGTGTTTGTTAAAGATTGTTCCGAGTCAAGTGAATTGATATTAGAAATAATTAACATCACATAGTTATTATATATGGCCTGGTGCACAAATTATGGTGCATTTCCTTAAATTTGACTGTAATGGCTCAGTTTTATATAAGTTGTGTAATATTAGCTTTTAAAGGTTGACGTTTTCTTTCACTATGTATACCTGTTATATGTTTGCCTGTAATGAATTAGCATCTAGTTTTTTTACTTTTTTAAAATCAATGCAGTTGTTGGAGTTGGAAAGTAAAGTATTATGAGACTTCTAATTCAATAAGAAAAATTAAAGCGGGTTGATCTGATACCCTATATATTTAACAGGGATTTATTGGAGCGATTTTATAGCCGAAATTCGGTCATATTCCCATTGGAAAATAGTATCTTTTTTTCCCAATTCACAGACAAAAATTTCCCAATCCCCCCCTCAGAATTTTTTTTTTTATCAATTTTATAAGTTCACTAACATAACTATTGGTATTAAATAAGTTAAAATTGTTGCTATACATTTTTCCCCAATTTTTATTAAACACTGCAAAAACTACCAATCCCAAGGGTATGGGTCAAATTCCCAAAATACTGAAAAAAAACTGTATTAAGATACACCCACAAATAGTGGAGATATTTTGAAAATCTGAAATGTGGGTAGCTGTTATGGTCTTAAAATTACAACAACCCATATTCCCTATAGTAAGGAATTTTTTAAGAGTCGATAGAGGTATAACTCACTTCTGTGACAAAGTTCAAGTTTTTTACTTCAGTATTCCATAAAATCTAATGTTTAAAAAATGTGGTTTATACTTAAAAAATGCCTAAATTTAAAATACTGTGAGAAAATAACACCATCATATTTTCTGGGTAACTTACTGAAGATCTAGTCAAATCTATATTATAAATTTTTGATAAAAAAAACAACAACAAAATTTCATCCCAGAGTTTGGCAGGCCTTGGAAGTTAAATCCAGTGGCCACATTAGATGTTAATCAGTGCAATTATCAAAGGTCTTAGGGAGTAAGTCCCAGAACAGTATGGGGTCCTTAGATATCATCAAAAACATGTGTCACCAAAAGTTTTATGGTCATACATTGTTTATTGCAGCTGACAAGTATGACACTTTTCAAGACTAATAGATAAGATCAAATAATGATAAATCAATTGTTCATTACAAGTTTACAAGTTTATTTTCAATGTCTCAGTTCATACAAGTATGAAAACATGAGTATTAACATAATATACAAATACAAGTGTAGAAGGTTAGTAACATAATAAATTTTCTTGTTAGTTGTGTACAAAAGATATAATCAAGTTATAGTAAATGTTAAACACACACATTGTATATTACAAAAAAGAAATAATAATATTAACATATATATATATATATATAGCACATATTTGACTTTACAAAAGATATTCGAGAAAAGAAAAACGCACCTATCCTTTGCTCACTTTGATAGAATAGTAATTTATACCTCATGTAAGGCTATTTATTTTATTTTATTTTCTATTTTTGTAAAAAAGGAGTATTAAATAATACTCAGCTAGGTAGCACTTTTGTGTAAGTTTAAGTGTCATAAGCGTTTAAATGTACAAAAACAAAAAGTTTATAACAATAAAAACGGATAAATATGGTACTTGTTCTGACTGTTGATTTTTGAGAGCAGTGTAGGAAATATACACTTACGTCATTTGATAAATGTTTTATTTGCGAAAAAAGTTTTCTTTATGTCAATAAAACAATGTGACAAAGGTAAACAAAAAGGTAAACAATTATTTGTTTCTGTATAATGGAGACAAAAAGTAGGAATGAAGACAAGGAAAAAGTTTTGTTTATTTGTTTTCTATATAGTACATGTATTTGTCAAATTTACTTATGGGTGTTTTTAGATGCTTTATTGAAACCATTTATTACTGGAATTTTAGAATGATTTCTTTAATAAATTTGCACAATTTATAATATTCATCAGGACGTTTTGAATGTGAGTTCATTAAATTATGGAATTTAAAAGTATTTGGATGCGTGTAATAAAATTTATCTAAGTGTTTCTTTCTAGGATTGATCAGAGACGGACATTCAAGAAGTAAATGGTATTCGTCACCAATGTCTGAGTTGCATAAATTACATATTCTTAGATTTTCGGTAATGTTATTCCAACTACCAGTTTCTATCGGTATCTTATTGTTTCTTGTTCTGAATTTAATAATGTATTTTAGAAAGCAGATTGGCGTATTTTTTAGGTAGTCATCAAATTCGAAAGTTGATTTGATTAGTCTATAATTAAGGCATTTTTTAGAGGTGTTTATTGATGAGTGCCATTCGTTTATGTATAAGTCATTTAGTTTTCTTGATACAGTGGCAGTGATCCATTTTTTGTTTGGGAAGTTTTCGTTTAACCATATATTATTTAATCCACATTTGATAAGAATATTTTTTATGTTTCCTAACCATTGAAGTTTTTTTTGTCCGCTGGTGTTTGATCTTTTATACCTATTTGAAGTTATGCGATAAATATCGCTGGATAATGTTGGGTATTCAGGAGATACAAGTTTTGCCCAGAAGGAAATAATTCTTGTTTCTATATCAAGTGAGATTGGCATTGTTCCTGTTTCTCCATATACCATACAGTTAGGCGTACTCGGTTTAAGACCTAGTATGAATTTAAGGAATTTTAATTGTACTTTTTCGAGCATTTTATTATTGGTGTGTCCCCAGATTTCACATCCATATAATAGAATGGGTTTTACCATTTTATTGAAAAGATCGATTTGTAAATCTATAGGAAGTTTTAAGGATTTAGCATTTTTTATTAGTGCGAACATTGCTTTGGTCGCTTGTTGTGCATTACTATGTTTTGCTGTTTGGTAAGAACCGTTTTTGTTAAACAGAATGCCTAGATAATTGTATGTTTCAACAATATCTAAATTCTCATTTTTATACTTAAATTCATACTGTTGATTATTAGGACGATTAAAGACGATTATTTTTGATTTTGCTGAATTGACAGAAAGGTCCCATCGAAGACAATAATGTTCGTACATATTTAAAGCATTTTGTAATTCATCTGCGGAGTTTGCGACTATCACTGTGTCGTCTGCATATAATAAGACAAATAGTTTAAAGAGGTTTATAATATCACCGTTTTGGTCATATGATTTGTAGGAAATTCCTGAATTTGGAGTCACTGATTCGAAATAAGCGTGGAGGTCGTTTACATAGAAGGAAAAAAGTAAAGGGGACAGATTATCTCCCTGTCTGACTCCCATACTGCACGGGAAGAACAAAGACTTTGACCCATTGGCGCTTACGCACGATTTAGCATTGTTATATAAGTTTTTTATTATGTTCAGAAAATGTCCATTTATCTTGTATTGCTGGAGTTTAACCCACAGTTTATTTCTGTTTATATTGTCAAATGCCTTTTTGAGGTCGACAAAAGCACAAAAAAAGTTGTGTTTTCGTGTGTTTAGATAGTTCAATCAGTGAATGTAAAATAAACATATTGTCGATGGTAGAATATCCTTTACGAAACCCTGATTGATACCTACTAATTAATTCGTATTTATCTGAGAACGATTGGAGTCGGGTATTCAGTATGCTTGTGAACAGTTTACCCATACAACTAAGAAGTGTGATTGGTCGGTAGTTTTTTGGACGTGTTTGGTCGCCTTTGTTTTTATAAATAGGGTGTATTATTCCTAGAGTCCAATCGCTCGGTACGGTTCCTGATTTCATTACAATATTAAACAGCTTTTGGATTACTATGATCATGTTGTTTGTTGAATGTTTGATATATTCATTTAAAATATTATCGTAGCCACTAGATTTGCCATTTTTTAGAGCTTTGATAGCCTTTTCAATTTCAGTCAAGGTTATATAACAGTTAAGTTCACGGTTTAGTTCTTCAATTTCGATGTCATGAAGGTTATGGTTACTATAGTTACTTTCGTTTTCTTCTTCGTTATTAACACTATTGTCACTATTTGTAGTTTTATGATAAAACAATGTGTTTGTAAAAATGAATTGCCAAATGCAACATGAAATTTACATGAAAAACAAAATAAAACAAGAAATTATTAATTTGTGTCCTCAATTATAAGCTTAATAGCAAAAGAATGATAATCTAAACTGCAAAATATCTTACATAGAACATTTTTTAGGTTAATTAATTAATGCTATAATTAAGTGATGAGTGAAAAGAAAGATAATTTAAACAGCAAAATAAATTAATAAGTTCATTAATTAGTGCTATAATTAAGTGATGAGTTGAACAGGTGTCAAATTAGTGTAATAAAAATAACAAAAAATAGTTTATTATAACTTTATTCTTCTAAATGTTAATAAAGATGAAGATGTGTTCTTGTTAGCTACTGAAATAATGTAAGAACTGTAAACTAAGCATGATATAAGTACAAAAAGGGGCAGTCAATGACTTAAACTCAATACAGGACCTGCCTATCAACTGTGTAATGTCCATCCCCTTAATGTAATATCTGTCCCCTTTCATTAAAATAAAAAAGAAATGCTTTGAATATAAATTAAGAATGAAAAGAACTGTTTTTGTAAGTTTTATGTCTGTATATCTGTTACTTCAGTGAATTACAGCTTTTTAATGCTAAAATGGCAATAATTATATCTTTAGATTTAACACAGGAACGCATGCTAGTTTTTTCCTATTTATGTGTTATTTTCAACTGCTTCATATTTCTGAATAAATGATTTTCCTCATGAAAAAGACGATGTATATTGAACTAGTATGTACTGAAATAGCAAATGGTATGAAATAAGGACAGTTGAAACTTTCTTTGTTTTCTGGTTATACATTTAAAAAGATGTAATGCTCGTGTCATTAATGTCTGTCCCCAATCTGTGTCTTTGAACATCCAAGAAATAAGAAAAACCAGAGTGAAAGTTATCTTTTCATTACTGGGTTGTGTTTCTAGATGGTCTAGACTTACTTAAAAAGTGGAAAAATACAGAAAATTCAGTACTTTATTTTTTGGTCCTAATGCTAACTCAAATGAACCATAATTTGTGCACCAGGCCATATATACGAGTTGATATATATTTATAATTAAATATATAATTTTTTATACCTATGTGATTATTTTAATATATATATAATTTTATTATATGTATATCAATATGACTGCAGTTGTAATGACAAGAAAATAAAGTGTATATTTATTGATTTAACTCTATTTAATAATCTTACTATTGAATTATAATTTCATCCCCTACTTATGGGGGAGACATTCCGTAATGTGCAATCTGCCACACTATGTTTTCTACCAATTTATTGTGTTCTTTATGACCCTGAGTCTTCAAATTTCACTAGTTGTCTGGTGTTATGTAAATGATCCCTATTGTTTTTAGGGTCATAGGTCACAGTGACTTGAAGAGCAGAAACCGGTTCCTTATTCAGTCTGTGAAATTAAGGTTTGAAATGAGGTTGTCTGAAACAGAACTTTTAGCTGCTTTTGCTATGATTTATTAATGAAAAGTTGGTTGTCCGAACCAAAATTTTGGTTCTCCAAATTGGTTGTCTCGGACAACTGCTAATTTTGCAGACTGCTTATTACTAACAGTCTAATATGTATGTCGGGCAATGCCATTTAGTTTCATAGGGCGATCAGAAAAACACACTGCCATAATAAGGAACAGTGGAAATTATGATCTGCACAGGTTGCAAAGACATCAGTATTTGCCACCGGAAGGTGAAGAGTTAAATGAGGAACATTCAGTAACAAACTTGATGTAAAAGTAACATATTTATTAAATATAAATTCAACCTACAAGTTAATTGAGACATTGTTCCGAATCTACAGTATAAACATGAAGGAATCTTCTTCTGTACAATGATAGTATGTACAAACAGATTTACGAACTCAGTTCAGACAGAAATATCTGTCACTGAGGGTTAATGTTCTGATAACAACACTTCATTGGCAGTTTAATGTCTGCATCATTGTCTCTACATGCTTTCTTCAGTTGGTCTTCTTTAAGGCAAGCAATACTGTTATAATCTTTCAAAATGAGTAGATGTTCTCTTTCTGAAAGAAAATAAGCATACATTATAAAATGGAAGTAACAACAATGACTTCAAAGAAACTAACTTGCTTTCAACCAAAAGCACTCTGTTTTCAATATACAATATGAGAAGCTCTGCCTGTTTAATTATGTAATAGCTTCTTCTGATTAATGAAAATTCAATATGTGTGGCATGGGCTTGATCCCCAGTATAGACCTAAAAATATTGAAAATTTAATTCCTCAAATTGACAGTCCTTTTATTGTTATATAAATGTCAATTACATAAATACTTTTTATACTTACAAAGTTTAATGTAAACTTTGACAATATGCTTCCAATACTGAACGCTATATGAATGCGACATGCTTCGATTGCTGTTCATCAAACTACCAATAAATACACACTTCAAAGACTCTGAAATAGGAATATCAATCATACAGCAAGCTTATTTTTCAATATAAATTTTAGTTCTCAGTTCACTGATCTCAGTTCAGTCAGTTGATCTAATGTCAAATAGATTTACTTGCTATATCTGAGCCCATTATCTTGCGAAACTAGTTTAAGTACAGAGAGATAACATACATTGTATGTTTTGTTTGCATTTAGTAATCAGGTATATATGCACAAAAAACATGGATAACAACAGGCAGCGAGCAGCGGTTCATACCAAAAGCATCTGTACATCAAACACTACCTGAACTATCATGTATCTCGAAGAGGTTTCAAAAGGCAAAAAATATGCCAGACATTCAGACTGATAAATTTAAGCTTGAACATTCTGTCGGGACGAAAGGAACTCTGTCATGTGGTTAACAAGTATAAATGTATATACATCAGATAAATAAGAAGCCGGACAACTGATTTGGTGAGAGAAGATTCTTTGACAGGCTAACACACAATCTAGCGGTTAAGTCCTTCGGTATGGCGCCTTTCGCGAAGTTTGATCACATGTCTATATTTCAAACGGATCTGTATTTGTTTGATACATGTAATATACTGTGATACAATGATTATTTATAATAGTCTATGACTGTAACAGTTACGATGTGGTGTGTGAAAGTAAATTAAAAAAGAACAAGATTCTGATTCCTACAACCTAAGTCAGTTGGCATAACCAGAGACATGTCTGGCATAATGACGTATTTTTTAATGTCACTACATGTATGTTATATGCATATTATGATCATGCCACTCGATTTATGACTGAATATAATGAAAGCGTGCAATCAGACATCAAAATACAGTAAAATTAACAGTTTTTTAAGGATAAACAAAAATTTACAAACATTTGTTTACATTACCCCACCCACCATTAACGCTTGACATCAAATTTGTTAAACGAGATTTTGACGTTTGTAACTCTTTTTAAACTGTAAATTGTGTGTTTACTTAACGAAATTGATAGGTATTATTAAATACTTACATTCATTACTTGTCTAATGTTCCAATCAATTAGTGTTTAGGCTCAAATTGTAAATAACCGTTCTCTTGTTTTTCTACATGGAAACGAAACCGGAAGTCACCATGTCGCGAAGGATTATGGGATTCTGGAATAAGGCGAATGGCGGATACACACGGTAAACAGAGAGGGAGGCCAAGAATAACAGATAATGAAAGGAAGAGGCGTAAGGTTGTTCGTAAGAAGTCCTACGAACAATCAAGGATTAATTTAAGAAATGGAATTGCTCGGTGGAACGTGATAAAACACGATCATAACATACAGAGTGACCGTAACGGGGCGACATTCCGGATCGACAGGTACGATGATTTTTGTTTTGTCTGGTTAGATTTTCGAAAGCGCATGCAGAGATCGATCGGTTTATTGTGTTTTTTCCGTTATTTTCTGTTGACGATGTTGATCAATCCTGGTGGAAAAACTGCTTTGGAACCGAAAAAGCTCAGGTTTCAAGAATATAGGCGAGACCGAAAAACCGCTGAACTGAAAGTGAAAGTAGCAAAAAGTAATATCCAGGGGCATAGCTGGAACTTACTCCAAAAGGAGTAAAGGTCTCTCCCCTCAGGTCTGTGGTATATATGGTCCAAAATATGGCTATATCTAAGCCATAAACGTATCTTTTTATCATTTTGGCCTGTTCTAGATTTGACAAAATAACAGCATACAATCCCAGAGTCAAAACTTTTTTACCAGTCTCCTGTGAAAACAGTGTTTATGAAGGCTTGGAATCACACAGATTGTTTTTTTAAAGTAAATATGGAATAAAAACTGAAAGACTGACTGTAGAATTAAAGATTTTGTAAACATGTTGTAGGTCTCTGTCTTGATTTTTAAGCTGACATCCCTGTGAGGGGTTAATTTGGCATTAAACTTAATTAAAGGAACATATAGATTATAAGCATTTTAACTTGGTCGTTTTAAAGTTCATTTTCATTTCAAATTAAATCCAAGGAGTTCAAGAATATAAAGTCCAGACTCCAGCTATATGCGCCTTACATTACTTTGTGATATCTATCCAATTATTTTGACAATGCACGACAGATCTGACTTCTTCATTAAGGCGTTAAACAAATACAAATGTAATACAAACATTGAAGTTATTTGAACTGCACATTTAATCTTGTGCAATTCATGAAAAACACACAAAGATAATGATAGACAGAAAGGAAATCATCCATCTGGTTCAAGTCTAACATTGTAATGAGATTTGATTGAGAAGGCTGTTTTTATTTTAATACAAATTTGTAAATTTTATGCAATATAAATCTAAGCTATTTCATATTCTTTCCTCTGACTGTAATGTTCATATGTTTCTTCTAATTAGTCAATAGACTTGATGCTCCAAACCATTAATATTTTCTAAAGTTTTTATTAATTTAAAAACATATAATTATATTCATGTGCTGAAGAGTAATATTGTATGCATTATTTTAGGTACCAACATATTCTTGTTGCTGAGATACCTGGACCATCAAGACTGACCTCCACCCCTGACAGTTTGATGGATGTTGTGAGCACCCATTCAGTATCTGGTGTGTCAGTTTTAGAGATGGAAATGCATGGTGGCAGGTATTGTTTTATCATTTGGTTTCTCTATTATTTTGTTCAGTATGCCATGGATGTGAAATAAATCCTACATAACTTAGGTAAGGTAAGGTAAGGAGGCTGATCATCACATGTAGTCACTATGTACTATGATGTAGATGATCTCTAGTATGTCAGAGTCTCAGTGATGTTCAACAAAAACCCATGTCATACCAATAACCTACAATTTTGTCTATGTGGACGACCGCTATTGAAAGCGATGTCGATAGGTTAAAGGGCAAGATTACTCAATGCAATATTAAAGAGGAAATTAATATCCACTTTGCATTTTTAGTGGGTGTCATTGTTCTTTTTTCATTCCTTTGGTAAATTTAAATACTCCACAATTAACAATAATTTTTGTGACTAATAATTTTACAATCCACCCATCCATCATTTCGCTCACCTTTCAGTTGTGCAACACAGTGTTTTAAAAGCTGTTCAAAGCAAAATAGTGAGTGGAACATAAATTTTAAAGCAAGATAGTGTTAATGACACGATGTGAAAATTCTTGTAACAATTAAGTTACAGTCTATGTTTAGGCTTGAATCCCTTGAGATGGCGTTTTAGTAGAAGGTGTTCATAAGAACAACAGTAAACAAAAAATAACAACACAAAATTTTTGTCTTGCAGACATGTACATCTTGATTTAACATCAGGATTGGAAGAAATGGACTCCTCTGGAGACAACAAAACTGAGTGAGTATGTCTACTTTGGTGATTTTTCATTGGCAAAAATAAATTGTAGTCACTGTGAAAGGATAGGAATAAGAACCTTATTGTACATTAGACGGCCTTCAAGATGTTTGTTTGTGTAACCAGAAAACTTTTAGTTGGTAGGTAGGAAGGAATTTTTTTAACAATTTATTTTTTATACTTAACCCAAAGTACATGTCAGAATGCTGTTTTTGATTCCAAAACATCCTAAGAGGCCAAGAAAAGATTGTTATTGGCCTTTTTGGTCAATAGATAGTGTTATGGCAAACACATTTATTTGTCCGAACGGTCATATGTCAGCATACTTTCTGTTTTCCCATGGAAATTAACCAACTGACTTTCTGTTGAGTTGCTATGTTTTTGCACAAGTTGTAGGAAGTATTGTGAATAATTTCGAGTATATATAAACATTTACTTATCTTGTGTGTTAGTTATCATGGCACTTTAGCCTTTCATATTTTAACTGAACTGTTTTTCCTCTTTCTCTAGAAAACAAGAATCCAGTAGAGAAGATGGAAAGACTTCCAGACCTCATTTGATGAAAAAACTATTATCATCCTTCATTGATCCTTCAGAGTAAGTTACTACAATAATATTATTTAAAACCTTATTATACTACATAGATTTTTGTAAAATAATTTTTAGCAGAATGTTTTATCTTGGTGAAAGGGAGATTCATTTGTTTCATGCACAGCCAGTGAAATTACAGAATCTGTAGTAAACAGTGTTGTAATCTGGGTCTTGGATTTGAAGTGACCACACATTAACTCACTGTGCTGTACTTGATGGAGTCAGCTAAATTGGTTTCAACCATAAATTCTTTAGAACTATTAGTTAAGATATTTTATCATCTAACTATGGTTAGTCTGTAAAGGCATATATTTAGTTTGATAATCACTGTAGTCATTTATATTTGTATGCATTGAAAAAAATTCTAAAGGATGTCTTTCTTCTTTTTGAAAAAAGCTACCTGGTATTTACTCTGCGTAAATAAATTATTCATGTACATATTACATTTACCCCGCCACCACCACCGAAACATGCACATATGTACGATTTGTATAATATATGTGTCTGTCTGCAACACTTGTACAGTCCATATCTGACAAAAAATTTGCTTCATTCCTTATTTTACTTTACAAGTCAAATTTTGTATATTGTATTTATTGGTAGGTTTTGATGGAGTTTCGTTTCAATTGTTCCTTCAAAATTCCTTGATTATAATATTTGAATCAGATATATATGACCACAGACACATTTTGTGTCTGAATGTGTACCTGAGAATGACTTGTACCTGTCACACACAATTTGTACTTATAACCTTCCCTGGTAGCTCAGTTTGTATAACGTTCACCTTTGGAGTTCGAGTTTGTGAGTATGATCATTGGCTGCGACATACCAAAATTGTTAAAATGATTCTGGTTAATCACCCTAAGATGATGCTTGGCATATAAGGGTCATTCCAGGATTGCTTGGCCCAGTGTCAGGATATTGAAACTGGGTGTTGTATCACATCAGTGTTCGAGGCGTGATATACAGTGCAGAAACATATTGGAAGTTGGAAACCGTCTCTGTATTCTGAAAGATTGTTGGTTGGATGTAAAAACAGATACATATTAATTGATTATTTGTATTGTAAATTTGTCCTTTCAGGAAAAAACTATCCAAACAAAACATTCCTATGACATTTGGCATGCTGCTAAGAACCTTGGAAAGAAACTAACCAAGGTAAATTGCTATAACACCTACCTAATAGGTACCTATATTGTTTGGATAAGAATTTAGAAAATTAATTGATTTTGAACATTCAAGTAGAACAGAATCATCTTTACTAAAATAAATTTTGCTAATAATGGCTGTGAGATAAATGTATGTTTTTCCTTCATTGTAGAACTCAAGTACTCATATGTTGTTCTTACTAGATTGCACAGCGAAAAGGCAAAAGCATTTTGCATCAATGGTGTAAAGATATTGTTAATCATTTCTGGTTCACATGCAAGGTAGGGGAAACATATGGTCAGTTTGTGGGAAGACATACTTAAGCATTTGTTCATTGCTTTTAAATTGTTATCCACAAAAGACTAAGTTGTTATGAATCAGATGAATCAATTGGTTAGTACACAATATTGTGATGTCATCTCCTACAACATTTTGAATAAGGTTTGTTTAAACTCGGGCTATTGTATCTGACAGCCATGTATATGTTCCAGAAAGGTTTAAAATATGACAATTTTAATTATGTTACTTATTCATGACCTAGTCTAAACAAGTTGCTTTGTTTGTTGGATTCAATGCCATTATGAGAAGAAAATAAATCATTTGTTGTGATTTGACTGTGTTACATTACGCACCAACTGCCTGCTCATGCGTACTTAATGAATAAATGTTTAGAGGCAACAATAGCCTACACATCGCACCAACTGACTCAAAACCAGAAATATCCTGCTCTAGTGAATGCGTCATTAGGACAGGCAGATTGTTTTGGTTATCATGTCTTAATTCTGTTTTAGAGAAAAAATTGTTGCTTTATTCCTCAGGGACTATGGAGAAGTGTCCTCCACCACATTGTGAATGTGCATGAGTGGATTCTGGCTCACAGGGATGATAGAATTTACCAGTGCCTGCATGGACCATTGTCTGAGGAAGACCAGACCAAATCTTGGATTTCTGTTTCTCAGCACAAGCAGGCCCCGAAGGATCTCGCTTGTGTTGTCTTAGATAAACAACTGCTGAAGAAAGTACATTACTTCCTAAATTTTAGGTAAACAATGAATACTTCTTGATAACACTAAAATGTATATTTTTTATAATCACATTAGCAAGAAAAGAAACAAAGCTATATAAATGCACTGTCAGACTGTAAGTTCTATAAAAGTTGTCGATTTTGGTAAATTTTGAATGCTCTCATTGGAAGATGTTGATATTGCTTCTTCTGTCCCTCATTGCATGTGTATACTTATTTCTATGGAAATACTATCTGTAAATTTCCACATTTTACAACAAGTTTTACATAAACAACATATCCTCCATTTCTTAATGATTCTACCTGTTGGTATAACCAGTAAACTATCAGCTGAATCTTTTTGAGAATTACATATAAGAATAACTCATGTGCTAATTTTAGCACATTCTTTTATGCTCGTGGCTGTAAAAGATACAAAAATATACTAATAATTCATATAGGAGTACAGCAAATCTTGAAGGATTTCACCAGCACATCCTGATGTATTGCGCCAAGAGTTTTTCAAACACACCTCCCATTTACTGAGTTAGAAACCTATTAGCAGCCTTGGACAACAACATGCATGCTGACAGAGCAAATGTGCTCAACAAGATGGGTCAATGAGGTACATATTTATGTCTGTATGAAAATTCGCTTGCTTTTTAGGGGGGGGGGGGGGGAATGCTCACTTAATGGCAATGTCTCCTGTTCAATTTCCAAAGACTGCATTCATATCCAGTAATAACCTTCAAACGAATATTTGGCAAATGGGATATTTGGTGTTTCTTAGAAATTGACTACTTCTTCTGGGGGACAAATATAAGATATGAACTCCTGGCTGTTATTAAAACTGACAGCATGCTGATGTTAATGCTATGATAGATGTTGTGGGCAACTTAGTACAGTCACCTAAAATATTGGCAACTCAGACAGTAATTTGAAATGAATTGGTGTTATAACTTTTTGTGACTATGGCCATCCAAAAATGTTTGAAAATGAACTTGTTTAAAATGTGTCACACGGCACCCATCAGTTACTGATTTGTGAAAATAGGCAGTATCACATACACCGTAGAAGGGATTTTTTACAATGATAAACATTTATTTTGTCTACAATACAGGGTTGGTAAGAGGGGGAAACCCTGTGGATAAAGTTTAGTGTAAAATTGTGTTTCAGACTGTAGCATGTGTGGAACAAGAAGAGTAGGAGGTGGTCTGTATACCCAGTGATGGAAACAAAGACATATAATGTGTTGAAAAATGCTCTGTGTGTGAGACTGGCAGATGGTGTTGGCACCCAGCAAACACCCGACGTTGTATCAACGTTGAATATGCGTTGTATTTAAGTCGCGACGTCGGCGACCTAAATCCAACGTTGATTCAACGTAAGAATCACGACGACTATACAACGTCTGAATAAGACGTCTGCATGACGTTGGATTATGGTCAGATAATGATTTTGTTGAAATCATAACGAAAATTGAATATTGTCATGAAAAAAAAACAAAAAAAAAAAACATATAAACCTTGTTCTTTCGCATATATTATTATGTTTGGGATAAGTTAAAAATAGCAAAACACTCTGACATGTTTACTCCCCTTAAAATGTTTCATATTACCGATAGGCGTCGCTTCGAGGGTCCAGTTATTTCGAATTTTACGATAATTCTTTTCTACACTATTTGAAAATAATTAAATAAAGAAACGTTTGTCGACAATAATTTAAAAATATTCTTCATAAAACCTACAAAATAAATGGATTAAAATCGTTTAATTTACATGAAAATGGACAGATCTAATTATTCAAAACTATATATACCAGCAACGGTTAATTATATTGAATAGTGTTCAACGGTTCCAAGAAAAGATTTCGGGATAAGATTCAAAAGATCTGTCAAATTCGGATTTTAAGGTAAGTGGAATTTATGATTTAATTTGATGTATGATTTAAGTATTAAAAATGTCAGTAAAAAGATGCATATGTAGATGCATGCATATTTAATCGGAAATTCAGCAAACTTTTATTTTAAATCGAACAAGTAATTAATCAATCAATTTCATAACTGATTGCACCCAATATCGTGTTGGTCGCTTTTAAGTTCGCTTATAGGTAGTCAAATGTATTTTTATTTAAAAGTGCGATCATCTTTTGTTACGCTTTAAAGTCAAGTACAACAAAACTGGTGAAATTACATTTTTAACTATCTGTTGTGTAAAGTCTAAATTCAAGACTACACAAATATTCACAATCACTGTTCTGGTATCAGTTACATGTACATGTCTTAATGTCCATTATTTCCAACAAAATTGAGCATGAAAAACAGCATGAACTTAATTTGAAACTATTCCAGAGAAGGTTTTATTACTGACAACTGCCAAACTGGCCAGTGCCCGAATTGATTGATGAGTCCTCAGGTCAAATGTTCTTCATGCACGTAGGAAATGTGTTAATGTTAAATTTGAGAGAGATAATATTATGTTATTCATTTCGTGTGGGAACTTGTATGCTTCAGACTTAATTAAGAAGGATGTTTGGATTTATTATGCCTGACATATATGTACGTGTTTTTGAGTTATGATCACTGGTTGATACTACATTGAATTCTTATAAATATAGTTTTATTTTCAATGTTCATGTGTCAAGTTAAAGAATTTTTGAATAAGTAATACATGTTCATTTGCTCTAACTTATAGTTTATTATAATTGTTTACAGATTGATGTCCAAATTAAACATGACTAGGAACGATGGAATTCTACAGGTCAAGCTTGTTTGGCGTTGTTCAAGGTAAATATTTATCATTTTTTATTTCTGAATAATCCGTAATTAATTCAGTCATGGTTGTAAAATTATGTATGAGGACTACAACATAATATCATACAAACACTGATTAAGTAAAAAAGCTGGGCTTTCTCATAGCAAAATGCATGTCTAAATAATACCGTTTGAGATTGCATTTGCCTATATTGAATATTATTAGGTATATATTATATTAATTAGAATAAATTCTGCATGTTGAGTTTTCTGTGAGCTTGTGTAATTTTCTCTTTGATTTTGTTGCTTGGTATAATCCAGTCTTTAGAAAAATTTAATATGTATTCATCATGGCAGATTGATAATTGAAACACAGAAGACTGTATGTTTTTCAAATAGTAAAAATTACTAGCTTGGATAGATGAAATGACTTCCGAAAATGCCCGCTGACTGAATATGCTTGCTCTTTTACTATTTCAGCAAATACTATGAAGTCTATGTCAAAGGAAACTGAACAGGATGCCAGCCAGGCCAGTCCACTGAAGTAGACTCCAGAATCACAGACAGGAAATCCAGAAGGATTCATTTATTAGTTTCTAACTGTTTTGTACATGTCATTTAAACGAATTCTTTAAGTGTTCATGATCACTGAATAATCATCTACTGTGTGTTTATACAAAATTATGTACGGTATTCGTGTCTACATGTGTATGTAATAATTTGCAAGAATAAATTAGATATATTCCAAATTGTGAACAAAATTTGTTTTTTGTTTGACATTTCAAATGATAAATTTAGACTAGGTTGTATTGTGAGATTAAAAGTGAACTTTCTGATATAGGTTATAGACATATTAATTATTGAGCAATATTATTTTAATAGTGTTCAGTATCCTCATGAAGAACTAATTATACAGGATTAGTAACTGCCGTCATTATGTTCTTTGTTTGAACACCCCTGCGTTTTATTGATATAATCACCTTAATTACTTACAGGCGTGTAAATATATACACGTTGGATTTTGGTTGTATACAGGTTGGATTGTGGTTGCATACAGGGTGGGTTTTGGTTGTATACAGGTTGGAATGTGGTTGTAAATACGTTAGATTTTGGTTGTATACACGTTGGATTTTGGTTGTATACAGGTTGGATTGTGGTTGTATACACGTTGGATTTTGGTTGAAAAGACGTTGGATTTTGGTTGTATACACGACGTTGTATTGACGTCGGGAAATGACGTCTAAAAAACTTTCATTTACAACCTAAATCCAACGGTCATCCAACGTCAGGGTACAACGTCTGTACAACGTTTTTACAACGTCAAGTGTTTGCTGGGCATGTTCAAGCCCTAGCTAGAGGAAGGTGATCCTAGGAGGCTATAAAAGCATCTTGCTCTAATATTTCCTAAAGCAACACAGATGAAGAACAAAAATCTCGCTTTAAATAAATGGCCTAATCCGTACAAAACATTTTAATATTGAAAACATGAACACACTTTTTAATACTGTCAAACCTGAAACTGTCAATTATTTAAAGAAAGTAGGACTTTTATACACTTCATCTTATTATTGCTAACTGGTCTATTCAGTAAATTATTTTATCACCTTTCAGTTTTAAAACTGTTCATGTCAGTCACCCTTCGTTCTCATTTATGCATTATTATATTACATGAATTATGTCTATTGATTTCCATTTTTAGCTTACCTGGCACAGAGTGCCAAGAGAGTATTTAGGATTGAGTTATGTCCTTCATCGTCCGTCTGTTGTCAACAATTTCTTTAAACAACATCTCCTCCTAAACCACATGGTCAATTTCAACCAAACTTCACAGGTGTGTTCCTTGCATGAAGCTCTACCAAAATGTGTAGCATTTCTAGTGGAGCTCTACCAAGTTTGTTCAAAATATTACCCTAGGGTCAAAATAGGCCCCGCCCGGGGTCACTTGATTTATATATGCTTATATAGGAAAATGTTCTTCTCCAAAAACACAAGGTCTAGAGCTTAGATATTTGTATGTAGCATTGTCTTGTTGACCTCTACCAGGTTTGTTCGAATTATGGCCCCGGGGTAAAAAATGGCCCCGCCCCTGGGTTTATTCTATGTTATATTAGAAAATTAAAAAATCTTCTTGTCCAAAACCACATGGCCTAGAGCTAAGATATTTGGTATGTAGCATTGTCTAGTGGATCTCTACTGAGTCTGTTCAAATTACGGATGCAGGGTCAAAATTGATTTACATAGGCTTTTATAGGAAAATTAAAAACCACGAGGCCTAGAGCTTAGATACTTTGTATGTAGCATTGTCTTGTAGATTTCTACAAATTTCATGCAAATCATGGCCCCAGGGTCAATATTGGCCCTGCCCAGGGGGGTGATTTCAACAACTACTTGACAGTTGGGGTATATAACCTTTTACCATGACAAATAGCCTCCCTTGATCAAACAAGCTTACAGTCAGTAGTGTATGCAAATCAAGTCCACTGCCAGCACACATTATTGGAATGTAAGCTTATGTTTATACAGCAGCATCTGCTAAGATTTTTTAATGATGATAATTTTGTCTATATGAGCGAGCCAGCTTAAGTTATCTTCCTAAAACCAAATTTCAGTCACCTAGATATTTGACCTATTGACACTAAGTGTAATCCCACTCTAGACAATCCCCTAAGCTATCCATACACCAACTTTCATTGCAATCCATCACCCCTAACTGAAGTTATCATCCGGAAACTAATTTTCTATTTTTAGTAACAGTGACCTAGATATTTGACCAATTGACCCCAAGTGCAATGTCACTCCAGGTAATCATCTAAGCTATACATATACCAACTTTCATTGAAATCCATCTCCCCTAACTGAAGTTATAATCCCGAAACCACTTCGGACAGACAGACGGACAGATGGACAGACTGACATCGACAAACACTAAAGTCCCCTCCGGTACCGCAGGAGACTAATTATCCCTTAGTGTTACGATACTCAGGTGAGCGATCCAGTTATTCATTTTTATGGCTTGCTATATTTCATTTCTTTTGACAATTTGTTGTTGATGCACCATAAAACTGAACTAAGAATAAACAAACTATTAGTCTTGCAGAAATCAATCTGAGAGGTGGTAGTGTTATTGATTTGATATGTACAGAAATAATGTTCTTTTCCCGCTCCAAAACGTTGCATGTATTACCTCAGAACTATTACTCAATACAGTGAAAAAGATTCCTCATTGTCATGTTGTACATTATTACATTCATTTATGGTCAATTCAAATGACATATGCTGTCTCAGAGGATTGATTGTATGAAGTTTGTAACATAATCTGGGGCCGATTTCATAATAAGTTAAAACAACATAACTTTAATTTATCATTTTAATTTCTATCATTTGAATTCAATACAATTTTTTAAACCAGATTTATCTATGCCATAGACATTTGGCTTTGCAGATCACCTGCATTTTACAGACTTCAAATCCAGCCCAATATATTTGGACTTAGCCTAAGTAATAAACATATTACGAAATAGGATCCCTGAAGGTCTCTCAGTCATTTTTTCATAAGTGGAGGCCATCTATTCTTCTTACACATTTTGATCACTTTTTTGTTTAAGAATACTGTTATACGAATGTCACTGTATATATTATAAATTCTAGTTGGTAGAAAAACAATTACAACTTATAAAATCACTGTCAGTGTCTGTATATTCTATTGGTCCATTATATCAATACATGTGCTGTTTACACAAATAACCAATACATCTTTACACATTACACACATGCACATCATCACATGGTTATATTGGTTGACTCTCTACCTAGCCAATACTTGCCGGAATAAAACCTGGTATACTGTACATTACTCCAGGGCTCATCTCGATCGGCCGACACAGTGTTTCCCGCTATTTTCCATGTCCATTCAGTGAACCTCATCCTGTGAATGCAATAAACATGATAAGTACTCAATATTACAAATATTCATACCAGTATAAACATTGTATACTGTGATTCAAATTATTGACCCAAAATGTCATTTATTTCAAATTGCCTATACAGGTCAACCTCTTCAGAGCATCAGCTTCTCTTTTTTTCTTGATTATTCCTTTTTCATAATATCACTAATAATATGTACTAATTTAACCCCTCTAGAGCGACAACTTCTCAGTAACGACACACTTGATACTCCCAAAAGGTGTTGCTTTTGGGAGGTTGCACTGTACAGTATATACAATTATGTATACAGGTATAAGTAGCTCCATGGGCATACATGTATGTTATGTAACAATCAGTGGTTTGTGAATCAGTATGGATAATAAATAAGCACAGAAAATATCAATAAATGTACATGTATACACAAAATATGTTTTCATGAGATTGAGAATAGCAGTGAGAACACTGTCAATTCTTAGATGGCACAGATATATACCTGGATCATAATTAAATTTGGTCTATGCCTATGGTGGATCATTTACAGAAAGTATTAGTATAATTAAATGGTTGTTTTCTGCTGTTTCAGTAGAAAAAATGATAGAATAAATCAAATTTACAGACAGGAACCAGAAAAGTCAGAAACACAAACCTTCATTTCTGTCCAGACTGCTTGATCTTGTGGAACCTCGCCTATCCCTCTGGCCTCTCAACAGGACTAGATGACCGACTACTGTCATTGCTTTCTTGTTCTATGCTCTTTTAGTAACATGAAATGCACAAGGAATCAACATTCAGACATCATCACTTTTTACTGTTGTATAAATTTACATATGACTGAAGAAATTCATAGGCGCGGTTTATAATTACAAAGTACAGTGTAACATGGCTTTTTAATTGCAGTTGATCGAGTTGTCTTGACATGCTTATGTAAGGGAATATAATCTTTACAGACAATGGTGTCTGACTGAACACGTACGTTCACGTAAAGTAAAATCATGTCCTTCATTTTCGGCATGTTTTGTTGAGCGAAGCACCGATGCGTGGATTGACTGAAACCTCGTAAACACTTATAACATACATATTGCTTCAATATAAACAAATCAAACCTACACCGGCATTCACATACCAAAGTAAATTAACAGTTAGGTCTATAAAAACATAATTTGGGATATAAAAGCATCGAACTGCGCCTATTTCAAGCGAGTCAAAATGTCCCATTTCAGCTCTCCGTCGACAAATAACCAGAATTAACTGGTACAACAATCGCAGACATGTATCGTACATTATGTAATAATCACGATCAAGCCTAAGCATTACCGAAATTTTAATAATATTGAGAAAAAATCACACTTACGGACGATGTGCTGGTCGTCGCAGACATTTTGGTTTGTTTTGATCGAACATTGGCTAAAAATAGCGCTCAATGACGTCACGCATTTATGCAAATCGCCGATCTTCCGACCAGTTACGGACGTACCCGAGTAATGGCCGAGATTCAAAGCAAACGAAAATGACCAGTTTTTTATCCGCTGTCATCCGCGTCACAAAGCATCGTAAGGGAGAAACTAAGTTGTTAATATGTTCTTCAGCAAGTTAATACCCCATTGATGTGAAAATTTTTACATTCACATAAAAATAATTATAATTCCGTCCTGAACAGTAATATACCTTTAATTATAAAGTGTGTAATGGTTATGAGAACTGCTTGTAATAGGATCTGTGATCCATTATGTCTAAAACTGGCAGTCAATTTTACATTTAGCGGTGTAACACTTTATTGCGTAAGTAGAGGGTACTGTCTGTCATACCAATTAATTAATTCATGCTGTTTCTAAATTTATTTTTAGACATAATAAGGCAAACTTGGCTTTATCCTGTCAGTAGGTTATTATTCTGTTGTTTTTCATATCATTAAAATGAGACAATGTTATTATATAAATTAACGTATTTTATTGACTTTTCATTCAAAACATCATGACGATTGCATGGGATTATTTTACTGTCGCGTCATGAGGAACTGCAAGTGTTTTTAAATCCGCGTAAATGGAGTTTTGGGACTTATTTTGTTATTGGAACAAGACAAATCGAATACATATGTGGTAGATGCCGAATCAAAGAGTTTATCCTGAGGCTTGGCCCTTTTAAGTTAAAAATTAGCTTTTTAAGCCACACCGAACAAACTTTCTTAATCTTGGCACCATGCAACCGTGCCTTCTCAATATGCCGCAGAACTCTTGTTACAGCTTTGGGTGATCGTTTTTTCAATGTTTCATGCGATTTGTCAGCATTTCAAATAAAATAAAAAATCGGTGTCTGACCCTATCAATACACAATAAAAGAACCCCTTTAAGACAAAAAAAAACAACGAACAAATCATCATAAATATAAAATATTTAGAAGTTTTATAAAAATCGTGAGAATGACTTAAATTACATGATTATATACTGTAAGTGGTGATTTTCAACGCTGTAACTGTACATAAGCTGAACAATTTTTAATGAGGGTCAAATTTTCACGTGTGATGGGGTCATTATTTAACGGTATTGGTCAATATTTAACGTTGAAAATTGATCAATAATCCGTTGAAAATGGGGTCATTTTTCCACGGGGTCAAAATTTTATGCTACACAGGCATCTAGAAGAAATAATTATTCGATATTATTAATGTATCAATATATATATATATATGAATATAAATGTACATCTATCTAAACGTTTACGTTAATGTTTCATGCTCTACCAAATTAGTGCCTTTTTGTATGTGTTTATGAATAAAGTTTTAATTCCTTTATCAATCATAATAATAGCCTTAATTTTGACGTTTCCTCCTAAATTCATGCGTAAAAAAAAAGAAAACAGTGAGTTGCGTCAGTTAATTTTTCGGAGAATGTGGTTTTTAAAACATAAACAAACTTGCTTTATCATTTTCCTCTTGAAGATTTTATCCAATCATAAAATGGATCTTTTTCCGTTTGAATGATCGATGTGTACTTGTTATAAATGGTTTGACATTTCGTAACGAAACAATTGAACTTGTAATGAATATATTTTGCGGTTTTTGCCTAATTGAAGTTCGCTTTTTCAACGGTGACGTCAACCTGACTGGAATATAATTTTATATCTTACTTTTGATGGATCAAAATAAACTTTCGAATTGCGAATAAACAGTGATGGAATTTACGCTACTGTACGTGATGGTAAAATTTACCGTAAGGCATCTTACCGTGAAACTGAACATGCGGAACATTGACGCTATTTTCCTATGAAAAGACAACTCCTGTCGTTATTGATTTTTTACCTGTGTGATAAACTAGTTGTTTCCCTTTACGCCAATTATTGATTCTTATCGAATATGGATTATTTAGCGTTAAACCGAGATCTATATCTCCTGGTCGTTTTTGTGCGATCCGAGTTTAGGGAATTTGAGAGTATTATTTTTCTCACGTGGGGGAAGGATCGTGGTCTTCAACACAATAATTAAAAGAAAAATGTCATATTTTTGTTTTTTGAAATACATAATTCCATATTTTAATGTTGATCTTTAAATGAATAAATGAATATTGATGTGAATAACATTGACAAACCAGCAGTAAACTGATGTTGTTTGATTCCAATTTAATGACTTTATATAAGATCAAGGAAAGTACATATTAGATGAAATATTACAGCAGTAATATATTTTGATTTTTCGGAATCAAACACCTTACAGAACACAGTTCTATACGTGTATATATATTCATTTCACACAGGGATATAATATTATAGCATCCCTGTTTCACACTACTAAAGGAAATAATTTAATGAACGTATAATTAAAAAATTCAATCGTTCGACAAAAAAATATGTTGAGTTTTTCCACGAGCACGGTTAATTTTTCAACTTTCACATTTCTAAAAAATGCATGTTTTAACACAGCTCGGGACAAGTCAAACTGACATTGAGATTCTTATTGCCCGACCAGATCCAACTCGATGTTAGGACACGATCTCTAATGACTGTGCTAAGTAAGGCAAACAAGATATTGGAAACCCTGAACATATTTTTTTTAAATTATATCAGTATTCAATATAATTTGTTGTATGTGCTATGAAAACAACAAACGTTTTTCATAAACTAATTATCACTATAAATCTTTTAACCAGACACTAAGCTGACCGTGACCAGACATGATTAGGCAGATAAGGGGCAATTAAACAATTAAGAGAATATACCTCCTGTTGCTTTTGGGGTCACTTAAATAGGAGCTGTTCAATGTTTTTAAATTTAGATATTTATTGGTTACTGTCCTAGTAGAACTGTATTAGTAAAACTTTTGGGACACTTAAAAGTTAAAACGGCACGTTCAATAATAATATTGATAATAATAAATTGGCATTTAATTTGAAATGGCGTATATCAAACATTGCATGTCAATTTTCACACCCGGCCAATACTGCATGAATAAGCAATATCCCTTTAACAGGGCGATAAAATCAATAAATATTGAGTAACATCCTGTTAATTGTATATCATCTGTCATAAAAGTGGTCAGAGGCTTTAGCCATAGCTGTATCAGATGATAAAACGTATCCACACGAATGCATTTTTTTAATATTCTTTTCAATCAAAAAGTACATAATTATAGAAATATAGCACGGTATTTTTTCAATGAAATTGCAAAAAAATAAGAAAAAGCATTTGACAACATTTTTACTAGATGATACTAAAAAAGGCATTGTGTAAAATATTGTACATCGAAATTGGTTCGAATAAAATATATTTCTTATATTTTATTATCAATTTATCTATTGTTTTGATTTACTACATTCAAAATCAATTGGGCTTTAAAGAATAATTGGAATATACTTCTGAGTTTATAAAATCACTTAATCTATGTTTCTGACCCAGCAAGCTCACGACTGGAAAAGTTTAAACAAATCGTAGTTTTATAAAGCGTGATAAATAACAAGGACTTATATGCATGCATATTTTCTGAAGATAATCCTTTCTACAGAATATGTTTCCGGTAAAACATGCACGAGAAAATAATTTCATTTCACCTTCACCAGGTGTTTTCTCAATAAAACTGTCTGCCTTCATTTATTAATTTGTAATCGATATATTTATATTCACAGGGTGACCGAAAAGTAGCCATGGTTATATTTTGAGTTTTTAGACCCGCTTATATAAACCTGATTAAGAAAATAAATATGTATCGAGTTATTGAATTATCGAACAGTTTGCTAAAAATTAGCAGTTTTTTGTAACATGGTAAAAATATACCGACTTAAATTATACACCTGATAAAGCAATTTAACAATTAGTCACGTGGTAAATGTATGAAAGGTCATAATAACAATAACTAATTCGGTAGTTGCTACATCGACTACTGTACATGTACTTATTACAATATTGATACGAAAACGCGCGCCTGAACGCGAATATCTCCATTTTCAAACTAAATTGGAAGCAATTTCCACATTTTCAAATTTCTTAAAAAATATATTGTAATAAAGCTTGGACACCACAGAATACTTCACGAGGTTATAAAAAAATGTCATTTTAGTAAAAAACAACTTTATGGCCTGTCAAAAACGAGGTTTAAGAGTATTTTGACAGTTTTCATATAGAATTATGAACGAACGATAGTCACCAACTTCAAACGAAAATGGAAGCAATAAGTTCACATACCACATTAATAAAAATTATATTGAAATAAAGTGCAGAGAATGAAGATTACTTCACGAGGTTATAAAATTTTCTCATTTAATGTTATAAACAAGTTATTAGTGTTAAATCATACAGCTCCTATATAAATCTATAGTAAATCAGTTTATCGATAAACGATATCGGAGTGATCGATAAGACGTTTTCAAGGGAGACAATTTCGCCGATAAGACCGGCCAAGTTACAGAAATGTTCCGCATGAAACTTGAGGAGGATCTCGTCCGGCTTTACAGGACCGTAAAATAATCAGGGAGCTAGATTTAGGGGACTTCCCACCAATAATATCGGCTGAGATGGTTATTAAAAGGGGCTATAAATGACCCCATTCTCAGACAAAATCTAAAACTAGCCCCCAATTTGAATAACGCTTCCTACCAGGGAAGCCATATTAATATACATCTCTGTTCCTACAGATCTGCTATAAGCCTATACAATTCTCAGCGAACAGAATTTTGGCCGGAGCATTTTGTCTATTGCATTTTTGTTCCAGGCCTTGTGGTTTCAGAGAAGAAGTTTTTTTAAATTTTCCTATATAAAATAGAATAAACCCCAGGGCAGGGCCAATTTTGACCCTAGGGCAATAATTTGAACAAACTTGGTAGAGGTCCACTAGATAATGCTACATACAAAATATCTTAGCTCTAGGCCTTGTGGTTTCGGAGAAGAAGATTTTTTAAATTTTCCTATATAAAATAGAATAAACCCCAGGGCAGGGCTAATTTTGACCCCGGGGTAATAATTTGAACAAACTTGGTAGAGGTCCACTCAAAGTCAAGTCAAGTCAAATATTTTATTGGCTTTTAACTTTAACAGTTCATCGCCAAATGAATTAAATTATTTACATTTACATTGGCGGTACAATGATCTTATAAATAATGATAATACATGTACAATGAAAAGCATATATACTTGATTTTGTGAAAAAAAGCAATATCATATACAATTGATGTAATAATATGAATTAATGTAATTATCCTAAATATATACTATAATGTTGTTATGAGTAAAATAGTCATAAAGTTCTACAAATTTTTAGTTTTTCTTTCTAACATGAGTTTTCAGTTTAAGATAAAAAAAGAAAACAATTATCTTGCTTGTATTAAGAAGGAATCCCTTGATAACGTGGCAAAATGAATGAAAGATGCAAGTTTAATTACTTTTATATTACTTCTCAAATTCATCAATGATCTAAACTTCTGACGATTTGGCCAAGTATAATAATATTTTTGAAGATGTGTTTTCCTAAGATTAAGATAAAAAGGACAAACTAAAAGAAAATGATACTCTGTTTCTACTTGATTCATATTACATAATTTGCAAATACGCTGGCTTTTCTCCATATTTCTACATCTTCCCTCTTCAATAGCAAGTTTGTGTGCTGAACATCTAAATCGGGCCATTGATAGTCTGTATTTATCATTGTTAATACAATTGAGATAATTTTCAAATTCAAAACTTGTTTTAAAGCTTCTATAACATTCCAATCTTGAAAAACAATTTAAATCACTAAACCAACTTTGTATATAATTGTCAATAATTCTCTGAATTACACAGTTAATTTCAAACATGCTTATGTTTACACTATCCCATAGGTACGAAAAACCAAGATTACATAGTAATGACTTAACATTTAATGACCAAGAGTTTACTAATTCTCCCTCATCATTTTTTAGATTCAGTAACTTGAACATTAATGAGTTTGGGGCTTTCAAAATTCTATACCAGTACCTTATAATTCTAATTTTCCTCCTAACTAAAAGTGGATATCGTCCAAATTTGCCATAAACGGCCGCATTTGAAGTTTTAGAATGAACGCAAAGCAATTGTTTCAAGAATTTTATATGTACTTTTTCAATATTTGGTGATTTATGAAAACCCCATATTTCACATCCATAACTTAGTATTGGCATAATCATAGCATCAAACAATTTTATTTTTTCAGAAATTTTCATAGAGAGAACATCAAAAAGTGAATTAAGAGAATAAAGTGCTCTATTTGCTTGGTTAGAGAGTGATTTTTGCGCTTGATAGAAACTGCTGTTTGATGATAGTGTAACACCTAAATACGTAAATGTTTTGACTATTTTAAGTTTATTACCATCATAAAATAAATCCACATTTTCGACTCTATTTCCTTTCTTGAAAACCATAACGACAGTTTTGTTTATGTTAACAGATATTCCCCACTCATTACAGTAGCAGTGCAATTTGTTTAATAATCGCTGTAAATCAGCTTTAGAATAGGCAAATATAGCTGTATCGTCGGCGAACAAAAGTAAAAATATTTGTAATTGATCTAGAGTAAAAACATCATCAGATGTGTTTTGTAAATAAGATTTCATGTCATTCACAAATAATATAAACAATAATGGTGACAAAGGTTCACCTTGTTTAACACCCATATAACTATCAAAACTGGACAATGCTATATGCCAAATATCTTAGCTCTAGGCCTTGTGGTTTCGGAGAAGAAGATTTTTCAAATTTTCCTTAATAAAATAGAATAAACCCCAGGGCAGGGCCAATTTTGACCCCGGGATCATAATTTGAACAAACTTGGTAGAGGTCCACTAGACAATGCCACATACAAAATATCTAAGCTCTAGGCCCTTCGGAGAAGAAGATTTTTTAAATTTTCCTATATAAGTCTATATAAATCAAGTGACCCACGGGGCGGAGCCAATTTTGACCCTAGGGCAATAATTTGAACAAACTTGGTTGAGGTCCACTAGACTATGCTACACACCAAATATCAAAGCTCTAGGCATTGTAGTTTTTGACAAGAAGATTTTTTTTATTTCCTATATAAGCTATATAGCTATAGTCTATGTAAAATCAAGTTACCCCCGGGGCGGAGCCAATTTTGACCCCAGGGGCATAATTTGAACAAACTTTGTAGAGTTCCATTAGACAATGCTACATACCAAATATCTCAGCTCTAGGCCCTGTGGTTTCGGACAAGAAGATTTTTTAAGTTTTTTTCTATTTGTTGCCATAGCAACCAGAGTTTTGAATGAAATTTAATTTTTTGAACAACTTTGAAAGGGGACCACCCAAGGTTCATTCCAGCAAAGTTTGCAATCGGCATAGCGGTGTAGGAGGAGATGTTGTTTTAAGTAAACATGGACGCCACGTAACGACGCACGATGGACGCAGGGCGATCACAAAAGCTCACCCTGAGCACATTCGTGCTCTGGTGAGCTAAAAAAGATAGAGCGGATGCTAGCATACAATTATGTTTTGCGTGTATAGTTTACGATGACAACACATAATATTGAGAAATCAATTGTCGATAATTGTCCGCATCATTAAAGTAAAGTGTCTATAAGCATCTATATAGATAGGCTGAGTTTGGAGTAAAATCCCTTGTATCTATAGGCTTATATATATGCCAAGGACTTATATACATACATGTATGTATATAAGTCCTTGTATATGCTTAGACAATTTTTTAAAGATTTTTTTTGCGTCAATCCCCTATGTAAATAACGTATCGTTTGGAAAAAGTATACGTTTCCAAATTTGGCGCGAATTGTTGAATTGTTTTCATATTGCGTAGAATTTTCATTTATAGAATTTGGCATATGAAACAAACAACACCAGGATTACTGACTTGAAGTAGAGCATCTTAATTCAACACCAAGGGAAGAAATTGAGGTTTGGCAAATTGCCCTAATAACCTATTCGGAAGTGCAAAATTTTCCCTTTTCTCTGCTTTCGAGCGGTCACGGAACGGCATTTATCCTCTCTTATTTTTTCCACAAGATGGCAGCTTGCTGCATTTTCGATGAGGATGAAGTATGCATCCCTACTTCATCTGGCGGATTTAAGTATGGATTGGTTGTGGAAATTTCTGACTGCATGAGTAGTGACGACGAAGATGGTGTGGAAGAAAATCGGTTACAACGAGACCAAGTTAAAGTTGCTTGGCACCCGTCTGGTACCGAAACTATCGTTGCTGAAGACAAGGTTCTACTATGTTGGGTTTTAACTTTTAATTTTCGGTTGCTAATCACCCAATTTTATTTACTCGCCACATGTTTTTCATATGACTACTTTATACCTTTTGTTCTACATTAATTTAATCCGAATAAACGTTTTTACTGATCAAATGTAATAATATTCGGATAATGATAATTCGGATAAAGCGTTATGACTATGAGTTGAAATAATCTATTGAAGCAAGGCTGTGGTGGATGATAAGTACACATCCTTTATCTTTTATTTAAGGTAATTCTCACCAACAGATCTTTAATGCCTGGTGATGTTGTACGAAGACTGATCACAGGAAAGCAAAGTCAGAGAGGTTATATCCAGTCAGTTCATACAAAGTGTCATCTGCGAGTATTGGGATCAAAGCAGTATATTTATAATGTTGATGCTGAAGACATTAAACCAATTCAGGTTTGTTAAGAATTCAAGTTAAACAATTACTAGAATAGACCTTAAAGAAAACTAACATGTACAAAATTGAATAGAATCAATATAGCATACATTAATGTCCTTATTATATTAAATTATTACGTGTGGTTAAATATGTATTGTGGATAAATTTGTTAATGTGATCAAATGTTGCAACATAAATCCAATAAAATGTAACTTTAATGTTCATGTACCTATGTCTGTAAACAATCAGTTGGTCAAGTAAAAAAACGAGAAATTTCAGTATAAATAAACAGTTTTTCAGTCTGGTAAGGGCTGACCAGTTCCATTCGATGACTTCACAGATAACCAAATGATCCAAACAATGGATATCCGATAAATATAACATACATGTATAATTTCAATTTACTATCTGCAGGAATTTGATCCTGAGCCAGAAGTTACGCTCGATTCATGGGTTGGTTCAATTATAGAAGTGAATGAAGAAATTACTGTTAGATTTCCTTGTGGGGCTAGGTCAGTACCCTATATACAGTGTTCTTTTAATTCTGGTAGTATGAATGCATTGATTTTTACAGTAATGTTAAAATTATGTCAAGATGAATGACCAGGCCTGTTTGCCTGTTAGTGTAATCTATCTTTTTATGAATAAGAATAAGGAAAAGGAGAAGTAACATTAAGTTCCGTTAATTCTGGTAGGGAAAAATTAAACTAGTCCCACAACTCTAAATATATTCTGCTTGGTTTTCTGTATTGCTTAAATTGTAACTAGGCGGCTCATAAATTCTCCTTTTCTTCAAAAAATGCTGTAAAAAGTCACCCTTCTATTTGCCCAGGCACCATTCCCCCTCAACGTAGAGAGCCCTGCTTGTATTGATTAACAATATTTATGTTCTGATCCATACAGTTTCAATTATTTCAGTTTTAAATAAATGGTTGATTTTTAGAAATAATTCACTTTACTTTTATTTAATTCTGTAAAGGTAATTTTAATAGATTTATTGAAAGTTTTATTGTTGTTTTAATCTACCTTTCAAGGTGTAAACTGGAAAATGCTGGATCCTTAAATCTAGAAGATGTGCAAGACAAGAGGGAACATGTAAGTTTGCTGTACTATTAACTGATAGCATTCAAGTTGAAAAAATTGTAAGGAAGGTTGTTACATTCCATAAACCACACGTCCTTTTTACTGAAGATGGAGAGTGACACAAGTTTATCTGAGACTGTTTTACTAATATGTTTTTAATTGTAACGCATGTTGTTAAATACTGTTGCAGGAGACAACTCTATGCAACCCATGTGCATTCAAGTTAAGTACTGTCAAAATATGAACTGCATCTCTGTATTTTTCGCGCTGAAAGTTACATCAATGGTTTAAGTTGTCATAAAATGTCTAGTGATATAAACTGGACCATGTGATTTATTGCATATGAGAAAAATGCATTCAAGGGACAAATTGGATAGGTTATAATATGGAATTTATAGTCAGTAGACTGGAAGTCATGTGATGTATCAATATTTAGGGGTTAAGAAGGCCAAATTTCTGAAAAATTACCAGTGAATGATAGACATGTGGTGCTTTGTCAGAAAGACTGTGAGATTTGTGCTTACCATAGTACATGGAGTCACCTGTATTGTGGGGTGCTACTACTTGCATATTTAATTATTTGTTGACTTATATAGCTTTCAGAGTTTTCAATAAGAAACTTCTATCTTGGACAAGAACTTGCTGGCTGTTATGAGGACTATGAAGATGCTACATGGCTGTACACGTCTAATGTTAGAGGTCCTAAAAATAAGATAAAATCTCTATACAATGCCACAGTTGTAGTGGAAGAGGTATGTTATTCATTTTGCCAGGTTGGCAATTAGAGCCATTCTTAATTGTATCTTGAATATATGAGCTTAATTGGTTTAAGTACAGGATTTTTTTGTCCATTTCACTTGACAGCTTGATGCTGTTGAAAAAAGTTCACTGAAGAAAAACAGACATAGTTAAAACATGTATTATTTATTAATAATGAGCAGAACTGAATAATTTGTATATTTTTTGTTTAGTTATCACTGTCCACAAGTTTAATTCATAATGCACTCCTCAGTATTTTAACTGACAAACAGTCAAAATATTATCAAGGTTTGATAAAATGTGTCTTTGTTCTGTGTACTCAGGTGAATACTCACAACATAAATGTTGATTGGGCATGTAAAGGGTTTACACGTGCTGGTGCAGGCACTGATAAACTAGATAGCCCTCCTGAATGCATAGAAGGGGATGATCTTTTAAGGTAAACATTTTTTATTGTGAACAAACTTTTCACCCAAAGTCTTAATACTTGAGTCTTGGTACCCATTCAGTCAGCTTAGCCAGTTGATTGCTTGACTTGGTGACAGGTTGTTGGTTCAAAACCTGATGATGTACCATTGTGTGCAATTAAAAATCAATATTGTTGATATAAGTTATTTAATGCTAAAAGTGGTTATTTTGTTGCTCAGTATAGAAATATGAATATTGATGTACAGTCTAACCTGTGAGTAAAGGCCACCTTTGGGAAGGACATATTGTGACCTTTATTGACAGGTGGTCTTTATACAGAGGTTATTTTGTTATGAAATAATGATGGTTTTAACAAGTTCACAGGGTGAGCTTTGGTGATCAGTCTGTGTCCGGCGTCATGCATCGTTAATTTTATCTAGTGAACGCACTAGGGGCCACATTTTTAGTTCAATTTTCGCAAAACTGGGTCAGAATGTTAATCTCAACAAAATCTCGAACGACTTCAATAATGTATCACTTGCTTTTTTAGCTCACATGTCACAAAGTGACAAAGTGAGCTATTAGGATCACTCTTCTTCCCGCGTCGTGCGTCGTGCGTCGTCAAACTTTCTGTTGTGACCACACTAGGGGCTACATTTTTGGCTCAATTTTAGCAAAACTGGGTCAGAACGTTAATATCAACAAAATCTCGGACGAGTTCGATATTGGGCCATTTGGGGTCAAAAACTAGGTCACCAGGGCCAAATAAGGGAAAACCTTGTGAACACTTAAGAAATCACTGTTTTGACTTTATCTTCATGAAACTTTGTCAGAATGTATATTTTAATAATATGTAGGTCAAGTTTGATAATGGGTCATTTCTGTAGTAAAATTAGGTCACTAGGGCAAATTGCTGGAAAACCTTGTGAACACTCTAGAAGTCACTGTTTTGATTGGATGATCATGAAACCTTGTCAGAATGTTTGTCTACATAATATCTTAGACGAGTTCGAACATGGGTCATCTTGGGTCAAAAACTAGGTCGCTAGGTCAAATCTTATGAAAAACCATGTTAACACTGTAGATTTCACAGTTATTATTGGATCTTCACCAAACTTTGTCAAATCATTTGTTTTAATGATATAACGGTGAAGTATAAATATGGGTCATCTGGGGTCAATAACTAGGTCACCAGGTCAAATCTTAGGAAAACTTTGTTAACACTGTAGATGTCACAGTTTTGATTGGATCTTCACCAAACCTTGTCAAAATGTTTGCCTCAATGATATGTGGGTCAAGGATGAACATGGGTCAGCCGGGTTCAAAAACTGGGTCACAAGGTCAAATCTTAGGTAAAAATCTTGTAAAAGCTCTAAATGTCATGGTTTTAATTGGATCTTGGCCAAACCTTGTCAGAATGTTTGTCTTAATGATATTAAGGACAAGATCAAATATGGGTCACCTAGGGTCAAAAACCAAGTCACAAGGTCAAATCTTAGGAAAACCTTATTAACACTGTAGATGTCAAATTTTGATCGTATCATAATCTTCACCAAACCTAGTCAGACTGTTTGTCTTAATGATATGTAAGACAAATTCGAACATAGGTCGTCTGGGGTCAAAAACTAGGTCACCGGTTCAAAACAATGTTTTAATGAGTGAACAGTGATTGTCATGTGAGCGATATAGGGCCATCTTGGCCCTCTTGTTTATAATATCTTAGACAAGTTTGAACATGGGTCATCTGGGGTCAAAAACTAGGTCACTAGGAAAACCTTGTTAACTCTATAGATTTCACAGTTATAATTGGATCTTCACCAAACAGTGTCAAATTGTTTTTTTTCATGATATGTAGGTCGAGTATGAATATGGGTCATCTGGGGTCAATAACTAGGTCACCAGGTAAAATCTTAGGAAAACCTTGTTAACACTGTAGATGTCAGTTTTGATTGGATCTTCACCAAACCTTGTTAGAATGTTTGCCTTATTGATATGTAGGACAAGACTGGTCATCTGAGGTCAAAAACTAGGTCACCAGGTCAAATCACAAGAAGACCTTGATATCAGGAGACCTCACGAGACTGGTTCAACACAATGTTTTAATGAGTGAACAATCATTGTCATGTAAGGCCATATTGGCCCTCTTGTTAAGAGAATGGCCTTTATTCACAGTGAGGTCTTTATTGTGAGGTGGTGACTAGCACATGTTTGACTGTACCAGTATTGTCTAAATAGTAAATCATTGTCAGTTTACCATATTGGTCACAAATGTCATAAGTAAAATTGATGACTTAATTTGTGAATTATTATACAAGTGTAATTTCATAAGCCGTGTAACATACACAGTCATGAATAAATCAGATTTGAAATCAACTTTTCAGAGTGAGGAGGTTGGACTGTTTCGAATATTGTCACTCACAAATTGGTGATAAAGGTTTCTATATTGTTAAAGAAAATGATACTGTGTTACACAACATATCCCCTAGAAAACACATAACTCCTGATATCTTAGAACTTCAAGCCAAAGAAAATGTAATTGTTCTGGGTACTAGTGCAGATGGTATTGTAGTTAAACAAAGGGGTGTTTCTGAAAGGAAAATTGAAAGTGCTAATAGCCAAGACAATAATGAACAAGAGAGTCTAAGAATTAAAGAAAGCAATGGTGCTACAGTTGCTAATTCCTATGAAACCAATGCTAATGATGATGATGGTGGGGATGTTGCTGATGATGAATTTCAAGATGTTGAAGATGATGAATCAGATTCTGGATCCGAGGGAGCTTCTTTGCCATCAGGAGCAGGAAGTCCAACTCCAAACAGGAAAGTCAGAAAGAGACCATGCTTGTCTGGACATGGTATACGTAGATTGAGAGGAAAGAAGGCAAGAAAGAGGGTCCATCAACATGAACGAGAAGTCAAACCTGGTTTAAAAGTTCCTGTGGAGATTGCTTACACATTTTCAACATGTGATGTGATGTGGCAAGTAAGTTATGTTTGCTAATTGCAAATCACAAATTAGCTGTTGTATCCACATTTTGTAATAAGTTGAGTATTGTAAAACATTAAGATGGTAAGCATCTTATTTTAAATAATTAGTTATCTATTAAAAATTCTGCTTTTGAAATTTGTTCAATATCTTTCGATACACTTTAATATTGAATCATGGAAACATCATGCATTGGTTGATCATTAATTTTGATTTATTATTGATTGATTTATTCAATGTTTGCTTATGTAATATGACTATGATTTTCTAGGAATGATGTTATCAATGTAATTTCTGAGGTGCAATAATTAATTATTAATTAAAATCTGCCTTAAATATGATCATAAATTGCAACAAGGTAAAAATATATAAAACTATTTGAATTTTTCAGAATGGAACTGTTGAAGAAAATGTACCTTCTCCAGAATTGTTTCCTATACACCATCTTGATGAATTAGAGTTCTTTCCTGGTGACTATGTGCTGGATGCTAAAAGTAAGAGTTTATCATACTGAAGTATTTGATAAGCAATTTGCACAAATTTTACTATGATATCTATGTTATTATGATTATAAATTGGGGTGATTCTACTTGGAGGAATAAATAATGGAATAAGATAGATTTTTAAAACTTGCAATAGCAGGTTACTAGTATCATAGCAGATATAAGATAGGTTACTTTTATCAGGACAGTACTATACAAGGTAAGTTACTAGTATCCAGACAGTACATGATAAGTTAATAAGTTATAAGTATCTTGGCAGTACATGACTAGTATCATGATAGTATTGTGTTCTATCATTCTCAAAACTGCCTAAATTTCTTAGTCATGGTTGATTTCTGAGATTATCAAAACTGTGCATACTTTTATGAGTGTCTGTAAATAATGCTACTGATGGTCATTACAGAGAATACAAGTACAGAATATGGAGTGATTGTCAGCAGTGATCATAAAGAAAGAACCGTCATGGTGAAGTGGGTTCAGCCGTATACTCCAGGGAAATCTAAAAAGTATTTTTTTTAATTTTTTAGCTATAATTAATTTTTTACTATGTGCTACTTGTATGTGAGTTTCTGATTGTGTTAAGATCACTAGTATGTACTGTTTTTGGTACATCTGTTTTACTAGTTATTCCTTATACAAAATTCCCTTAACTATCTGACATTACTGGTAAATACATGTATTATAAGATTAATGATGTGAATGTGAATTGCGTACCAGTATGCAGGTTGGGAAAAAATAAAACATGATTGCTTAGAAACATTTTACAAAGCTTGTGTTTGAATGCTAAATTTGTATTTGTATTTTTGTTCATGCATGTATATATTGATTTGTTTTCTCAGTTGGCATATATATATTATACATGAACAATATTCTACTCATCATAATCCATTATATCACAGAGAAATCTATGTGACATTTACATTATCTGTCCCTCTATGAACAACATATTTCACTTTAGAACGTAAACTTATATACATAAGTAATGTAGCAATGCTGTCTTATTCCCATTTGTTATTTGCAAATTCCATTGTGTAAGTATAGTCATCAGAGTTAATGGAAGAGGTAGGATGTATTTTTTGTGTGTTTTTTTTAGCTCACCTGATTGATCAGGTGAGCTTTTCGTCCGTCCACAATTAGTTTGTTTACACTCTAGCATTGACAGCTCTTAACCAATCATAATCAAACTTGGTCACAATGTATAAACTATATGACCACAATGTTTCGGATAAGATTGATTATGAGCAAAATCGGAACAGGACTTCAAGAGTTATGGGTCATTGACTTGGAAAATTCGCTATATTTGAGCTTGTTTACACTTTAGCACCTTCATTACTTCACCAATCCTAATAATATTTTCAATGAATGTGTATGACCTTAAGGTCTTAGACAAGTTTGATTATGGGCGAAATCAGATTTGGACTTCAAGAGTTATGGGTCCTTGACTAGCTTGTTTACACTCTAGCACCTTCATTTATTCACCGATCCTAATCATATTTACAATGAATATATTAATGCCTATGACAAGTTCAGTTATGGCTGAAATAGGACCACGACTTCAAGAGTTATGGGCCCTTGGCATAGAAAAATTGCTATATTTCAGTTTGTTATCAGTCTAACGCATTTAATTCTTCGCCAATCCTAAATATATTTGCAGTGAATGTGTATAACCTAAAGGTCTTTGATGAGTTTGATTATGGGTGGAATTAAACTAGTACTTGTAGAGTTATGGGCCCTCAACTTAGAAAAATTGCTACATTTTAGCTTGTTTACAGTATTAGCTCAGAATGTACATTTACCTGCATCCAGTATTCATGAAAATTAAAGTCGGCTTTGATCAAAATCTATGTAGAAACAGGTTATACAAGATTTTAATTATATTGTCTTTGTTCTCAGGTGAGCAATCTAGGGCCATCTTGGCCCTCTTGTTTTGGAACCTTATTCAATATTCAAAGATGTGATAGAAATTATTAGCTCTTGTCTGTTTCAGACCAACTGAACAAGAACCTGTAGAGTTAAGTGTATTTGATATCAAAGACCATCCTGATTACAAGTTTCGTTGTGGAAGTACAGTCATCAGAGTTGGTGGATATGAGGTTAGTTACATCTACATAAATTCAATTCTCAGTATTTTTTATGATGTACTCAAGTATTAACATCATGCAGTTCATTAAACTTTTCATCTAATTTGCTGACTGAAACTTTGTTGGTTAATTTATTCTCATCTTTTTGATTGTTTGCATTGGAATTGGTGAAAATCAAAGGTAGTACGAAAAACCAGGCATTTACATTTGTACCTGTAAATTGTTATTTCTATATGTAAGTAAGTTTTGTTATACATGTACTGTCTTTTATGCCTCCGATATCTAGTGATGCAGGAGTGCATTGTGATTGATCTGTACACCAGTATGAGGTTAAGTAGATTTTGCCATTTAGTCAAGCATACCACCGGGGTTATATGCATTTATTGAACACAGTGTCTTGTTTTCTCTTTGGTATGCTTCAAATGGTTTTAAACCTTGAAAGTTTTACTTTTTAGCTCACATGTCACAAAGTGAGCTATTAGGATCACTCTCCGTCCGGCGTCGTGCGTCGTCAAACTTTATGTTGTGACCACACTAGGGGCCACATTTTTGGCTCAATTTTAGCAAAACTGGGTCAGAACGTTAATATCAACAAAATCTCGGACGAGTTCGATATTGGGCCATTTGGGGTCAAAAACTAGGTCACCAGGGCCAAATAAGGGAAAACCTTGTGAACACTTTAGAAATCACTGTTTTGAATTTATCTTCATGAAACTTTGTCAGAATGTTTATTTTAATAATATGTAGGTCAAGTTTGAAAATGGGTAATTTCTGTAGTAAAATTATGTCACTAGGGCAAATTGCTGGAAAACCTTGTGAACACTCTAGAAGTCACTGTTTTGATTGGATGATCATGAAACCTTGTCAGAATGTTTGTCTTCATAATATCTTGGACGAGTTCGAACATGGGTCATCTTGGGTGAAAAACTAGGTCGCTAGGTCAAATCTTAAGAAAAACCATGTTAACATTGTAGATTTCACAGTTATTATTGGATCTTCACCAAACTTTGTCAAATCGTTTGTTTTAATGATATAACGGTCAAGTATAAATATGGGTCATCTGGGGTCAATAACTAGGTCACCAGGTCAAATCTTAGGAAAACTTTGTTAACACTGTAGATGTCACAGTTTTAATTGGATCTTCTCCAAACCTTGTCAAAATGTTTGCCTCAATGATATGTGGGTCAAGGATGGACATGGGTCAGCCGGGTTCAAAAACTGGGTCACAAGGTCAAATCTTAGGTAAAAATCTTGTAAAAGCTTTAAATGTCATGCTTTTGATTGGATCTTGGCCAAAGTTTGTCAGATTGTTTGTCTTAATGATATTAAGGACAAGTTCAAATATGGGTCACCTAGGGTCAAAAACCAGGTCACCAGGTCAAATCTTAGGAAAACCTTATTAACACTGTAGATGTCAAATTTTGATCATATCTTCACCAAACCTAGTCAGACTGTTTGTCTTAATGATATGTAAGACAAATTCGAACATAGGTCGTCTGGGGTCAAAAACTAGGTCACCGGTTCAAAACAATGTTTTAATGAGTGAACAGTGATTGTCATGTGAGCAATATAGGGCCATCTTGGCCCTCTTGTTTACTATAGGTATTTGAGAGAACATTTGTAATTGTATTTTCTGGTATGTACATTACAACCTCTGTAGAGTAACTCCTGTGGGAGCTGTAAATATTGGCTATTGTTCAGAGGTTGTTGCTCTACAGAGGTTAAATTTATTGTCAATATCAGCTTAGGGAAATTTTTAAGAGGTTGTTGCTGAACAGAGGGCCGCTCTGGGGATGTTGTACTGTATTATCAATTTAGTATTGCTTGTTAACAGTTAGATTTGTGTTATATGTCAATGACATCATTCATTGAGAATTACTAGTTACTAGTATTAGTATTGAATTGGTATTGTTTTATTTCAGGGTGACACAGATGTCGAGGCTGTTGGTCAAGTTTATAGAATCAATTCTGATGGTGTTATATTAGTTTGGTGGCCTGATAAAACTATCACAGGTTGTTATCCTCAAGATCTCTACCTAATTGGAGAGGAGGTATTGACTAATCACCAAATTAATAAAATAATATTTAATCTGACATAATTATATTTCTGTAAGTAAAATATACAATTAATGCATGACCATATTTTGTAATTTGATTCCCTAATGCTTAAGTTGTAGTTTATAAATATATCCATACTTCTATAAAGGTCTCCTGTCAATAAAGACCAGTTTGTATTTCCCAAAGGTGGCCTTTGTTCACAGGTTTGACTGTATATGTTTAGCTATTTATCAGATTAATCTACTGTAGATCATGGCTCAGAGGACCTGAATAATTACTTCTATACATCCATAGTTAATTCATCCACGTAGAAGCGCATGACTAGTGAAATCTGAATACTTCACTGCATCTGATTCTTCTCTATAACAGTGTTGAATAGAATCATATCTTACTGTATTCATTGTTTTAGCTTTATTAGTGTAAAATTTACTTTATTCTTTTGATAACTGTTTCAATACGATATTGTTAGCTCGGCTGTTTTCAAGGAAAAGGTTGAGCTGCTGTGATCACTTAACCGTAGCTCATAACTCAAAAACTACAAGAGGTAGTAATATGAAACTTCATAGGTGGAAAGATCTCATTGAGGCAGTGAACACTCACAGACAAGTGTTGGCACCGCTTGCTGCGCTCTTGTTTTTATGTAAGTATTAATATGATACTGTTCTTTTATGTAAGTTTCAGAGTGAATCAGGAAGTGAATCTGAAGAATGGACAGATGTTGAAGAGGAGGAAGAGGATGAAGGAAGTGATGTAAGCTGGGAAACAGAGAATGAGGAAACAGATGATGAAGCAGACACAAAGCCCAGCAGGTATATGTTGTTGTACACAACTGTTTAAACTTCAAAAATACATATTTGCCTCTAAAACACTATGATTAGATGTTTGAAATACAGTCAAATCTGTGTGAGTGGCCACCTCTGAATAAAAGTCACCCTGTGAATCGAAGTCATTTTTTTAAAACTCTCATTGATTATTTAGAACAAAATGACCTCCAAATTAAGGCCACCTGTCAATTAAGACCACATTTTGTATTTCCCAAGAGTGGCCTTTGTTCACAGGTTTGACTGTTGTTTACTTTCATTAACATGTTTTATGATAGATCTATATTCATTTATCAGGTAAATACACTGAGTAAAGTGTCTGTTCCTTGGGTGCATGATTTGTGAACTGTAAACTCTGTCTAAATATAAGATTAAGGTTAAGTGCCATATAAAATAACAAAGTATACAAAGGTGGTCACATAATATTATTCCCTTTTTAAAGAGTTATAAAGTCACATGTTCAAATGTTTGACAGTATTTCATGAGACACAACTCACAACACTAATATTGAATCAGTCTTATTGTACCGTTTTAAGGTTCTATGTATGATAATGTAAGATTGTCACTATTTCAGATTAAAGCAGTTAACTGTAGTCAGTGATGATAAGAAAAAAGAACTTGATGCTTTGTTGGTTAGAGCTCAAACTGCCATATGGGGATTACTTATAGTATTTGAAAATGCTGCCATACCATATTTCAAAAATTTAGAGCAAGTCTTCCATGATATTCTTGCAATTTTTAAAAGATGCAAGGAATTTGACAAGATTCTTAAATCCTCATTTTTCGATGATGATGAAATTGATAAATTAATTTCTAATATAAAAGATGAGTTGAAAAAAGAAAAAACTGGAAAGCTTTCGCGTCATATTGCTAACATATACAAAAACAGAACCCTTGCGAATGAAAACCTTGAGCCTGATACTACAGAGTGTGTTGAAGCTGTAACTGAAATTCCTGAAAAATTGAAAGTAACTGACGAAAAGGGAGCTGAAGGAGGGGCAACTGCAGTTATAAAAGAAAATGCAGAAATAAGTGAACAAAAGAAAGCACTTATTGATAAAATAACAAACACTGATGATCCATTATTACAAATCATATTAGACACATTGATTGCTCAGGAAAGAATGATTGATTCCTTCGAAAGTGGGACTGAAAAATCAGAAAACTCATCTATCCCCTGTGCCAAAGGTGACTTTTTCAAGAGTATGGACAATTTGAAGCAACAAACAATGAAGGAATATATGCAGTCTGTGGTTAAATCAGTTAGTGACAATCATGAACAAGAATATTCAACTGTGCTACAAAGTGCTAAGCCTAAAAAAGGCCCAGACAGTTCTTGTGAGCCTTGTTTAGAAAAAGAGTCATCTGATTGTGACATCAAACCTAACGCTGAAGATGACGAGCCTAAACTGGATGCAGGAGAAGCAGAAAAACATGAAAATTTAAAAAAAGTTGAAGAAAAGTCTGACGAAAAGATCATGCATCCAAATCATAAGACTCTCTGTATACAAGCTTGTAAGGCTTTAAATGTTCGAGTGATGCAGATCAAACAAGAAGTTGTCAAGAAATGGTTGGCTCATAAGGTTGGATGTGATGAAAATCTCAGTGCAGTTCAGGTGTTTGAGAAAATGCAGGAAAAAATGATTGAGTCTGTGGAAAGTGGGAATGGACCTTTACAAATCATTCAAGAAAGAAGAGATTCACCTAAAGAGATAAAAAATGAAGTTATACAGATAAATGGTGAAAACGTTCATGGAGCTGAGTGTATCAAGGAATTAGAGAGTTTGGTGGAACGTAGAGCCTCATTTGATAGTGAAGCTGTGGATGAATCCATGACAGATGAACTTAACCATGCTGTTAGTGGTATTGGAGAAGAAAAAGGTAGTGTTACAGATTTACATTTAAAAGTGTATTGCATTGGTACTTTTTATATGAGCACAATGTTCTGCAAAGAATGAAATACTTCCTTAAAATTGAAATAATTGGAAGACAATTTACTAATGTTACTGTATCTGTTGTGTAAACTATTGAATGACTGTATAGAACAGGTTAAGAAAAGACTTTATAATTATACTGTATCAATTGTAGATTTAAATCTTTCTATTAAGAAATCTTTCTTTATGATTTCAACTGAAAAGTTGTATTTAAATCATTCCAGGTTTTGAAATTTGTGCTGAGACTCCATCTTGTCACAAATTTAAATGTCAGGAGAAAAAACCAACCAATCCAAAAACGTTCATGAACGCTGTGAGGAAAGAGGTTAGCATGTTCTTAGCTCTTGTTGCTTATGATTTATGAATATAGCTGGTAGAATTATGATACAGAAACTGTTTCTTTTGTTTCTGTATGAGTCTAGATTGGAAAATTCTGAAACAATTGAAGTAAGATTTTATACCCCTGCTAAAATAGTGATGGCTATAAAGGAGTCATTTTGTCAGTCAGTCAGTCAGTCAGTCAGTCCCGAATCATTTTGTAAAAACTTACCACAAATGTTAATTGTCATTAGACTATGTGTCGCACGTATGTGTCGACTGAAGCTCCAAGGTCTAAGCAACCAGCATGTGGGGGTCTTAGTCACCTTGTGATAGCTCTAGTTTGTTTAAAGGTCTACCCACTTATATGGGATTATAAAGTCATATCAGTGTTTGAACTATTTTTTTTAAAGCACTATCCCAAACTATTAGTGGACTATTGAAAATAGACAATTTACCACCTAAGCCCAAATACACAATTTTGAGAAAGTTCACTAGCCTGAATAGAAATTTACTAGCCCCGGGCTGTGGGGTAGTGGGTTAGTGTGAAGACAGTCATATATCCAGTTAATGATTACAAACTTTCTATGACTGTGTGCTAGCAGTATTGTCTGAAATTAATGAAGGTTGTATGGATTCATGTAGCATTCACATATTGGAGTTACTGTACTTTTCTATTTCAGTGGAAATTACTTGGTTCTAGTTTACCTGATGGAATATTTGTTAAAGTTTTTGAAGAAAGAATGGTAAAGCTGATTTCATTAATAAGTGCTATTTTTATGTTTGATCCTAAACCTAATAGTGGTAGTATTTAATGTATATTTGCATATTAATATTATTATTAATTCCTATTAAAGATTGTTAAATGATGCACTCGAGGGTGTGATTTCCGTTTTAATAAAGGATTTCCTCTTAAATCATACATTTCAGTCAATGGCATACTAGTTTGAGCTAGTCTTCAAATTTCAAATTTGATGTAGGCCTGCTAATATTGATGTTTTTTACTAGATTAGTGCAATCATAATCTTGTAAAATTAATTTGTTTATAGAACAGAACAGAATACTGTGTCCTTGTACTAGTTTGATATTGTAATTCAGTCTGACTTAATCTTTTTTTGTTTGTTTAAAGGATCTTATGTCAGTGATGATTATGGGTCCAAAACAGACTCCATATGAGGATGGCCTGTTTGTATTTGATATTCAACTACCTGCAGATTATCCTGAATCTCCCCCTGTGTTTCACTATCATGCATTTTGTAATGAAAGACTAAATCCTAACTTATATGAAGATGGGAAAGTTTGTGTAAGCTTACTAGGCACATGGTCAGGCAAGGTAAAATACATTATTTGATCATTTAATTTACCTGTATCTGATTAATGTTAGATACTGATTTTGTTTACTTGTATTTTTGGTCCGTGTTAACTACATTCCATATGTATTTCTTTTGCAGTGGTCTATTTTCAAACTTCTTGCTCTTTTGCAATTTTTTCATTAATCTGAAATGAACGTACTTTTCATCTGTACTTTAATTGATATATGACATGTTTTGCATTTTATCACTCTGTTTTAAGTATTTCTTCTTTTTTCTATAGGGTAATGAATGTTGGACAAATAAATCCAGTGTGTTACAAGTGTTGGTATCCATTCAAGGTAAGGATTATATAAATGTTCACATGCTAGACTGTACTCATGTTAGAGGTCTGATTCTGGTACCTGAACCTTTGTTCACATGCTAGACTCTACCTATAGGTTTGCCTCTGGTACTCGAACCTTTGTTCACATGCTGGACTCTACTTATAGGTTTGATTCTGGTACCCGAACCGTTTTTCACATGCTGGACTCTACTTATAGGTTTGAGTCTGGTACCCAAACCTTTGTTCACATGTTAGACTGTATTCATGTTGTAGGTTTGATTCTGATACCCGAACCTTTGTTCACATGCTGGACTCTACTTATAGTTTGATTCTGGTACCCGAACCTTTGTTCATATGCTAGCTCTACTTATAGATTTGATTCTGGTACCTGAACCTTTGTTTAAATGTTAGACTGTATTCATGTTGTAAGTCTGATTCTGGTACCCGAACCTTTGTTCACATGTTAGACTGTATTCATGTTATAGGTTTGATTCTGGTACCCAAACCTTTGTTTACATGTTAGACTGTATTTATGTTATAGGTCTGATTCTGGTACCCGAACCTTTGTTTAAATGTTAGACTGTACTCATGTTGTAGGTTTGATTCTGGTACCTGAACCTTACTTTAATGAAGCTGGATATGAGAAACAGAGAGGATCTCAACATGGACAGGAAAATAGTAGAATGTATAATGAGATGGCTGTATTAAAACTTGTACAGGTAAGTCTTGAGATTTAACAAAGAGTACTGGCTTTAAAACTTAAATCTGATTAACCTGAATTGCCTTGGGATGTGATAATTTTTCATTCCCCAGCATCTTTGATGTCTGGGCATATAGTGATTGTCCTGTCCGTACTAGGTTAAGTAGATTTTATCATTTCGTCTAGCACCAACATCACTTGCTAGAACGCTTTGATACTGATACAGTTGTTGTGTATGATCATTCTCAAACTACCCGTATCGACAAATCCCACTTTGACCTTGACTTAATTTGGACTTAGAATGATTCTGCACCAGGTTAAGTAGATTTTACCTTTTCATCTAGCCCCAATACCGCTTGCTAGAACACTTTCATACTTATACAGTTGTTTCATATGACCATTCTCAATCCACCCATAATTATCAAACACCGACTTTGACCTTAACATTGTTCAAATGGGCTATTGCTTCACAAGCATGCCACCGGGGGCATATGCGTTTATTAAACGCAGCGTCTTGTTTAGCTCTGATTTCTACTTTAGGTCTGTATTCTGCTCATTTTTGGCATTCTATAGAAACTGAAGTACTTTTTGTATAATTGACGTTTTTATGTGATTTATGATGTGATGATTGTTTAAGCTATGACATTCTAGCTGTCAAAGTGTCTATTTTCAGTCAATGGCAAAGATGGCTGTGACACCGCCTGGAGTATTTGTTGAAGAAACTCGTACACATATGCAGCATCATGCTCAAAGGTAGATTATATGTAGCATTAATGCTAGAAAACATATATTTGCTTGATGTTTCCATTTTGCTAATGAGAAGCCATCAGTGTTGGAATTTTTTTAATTTTCTTATAAAATTGAAAGCTATACTGGTACTGCTGTCTTCAGTTTATTTTGTTTTATTTCAGAACTGTTACAATTTTCATTCTCAGTTTAATTCTTCACCCATTTAGTGGTGTGTGCTGAATGAAAAGGTGAATTGTAGGCAAGGTTTAGACTCTAGAGATATGCTTTGTTAGTTAGTTTATATATATATATCTTGCTTTATTCTGCAGGTTTGTTTATAGAGTTGAGCACTGGGTACAGTTGTCAAATAGAAGTAGAATGGTAGGCAGTTTTAATAGAGAGTCAAGTCCTCCCCAGTGCAATGGAGACCAATCCAAATGTACAGAAACTAGCAACTGTGAACCAGTCGACTCAAGTAATAGTGTTGGTGAACTAGTCACTAAAAACACTACATCATCAGAAAAAAAAGAAGTTGAAATTAGCAAATCAATAGAAATGGATTTGAACAAAAACTCATTGGATCCAGAATTTCCTTTACTGCCGGCTTCCAAAGGTTTCTGTCTCACTGTGAAAAATCATTTAGATTGTTTGAAGGAAGTGCTTGCAGAACATATCTTCGTTAAATCAGCCTCAGAGAAGTTGTGATGTGAGATGCACATAGATTTGAACTGAAGAATTTATCTAAGTACTTAATTTAAATACAGTATAACCCCTGAAAATCAGACTCCATGAAATCTGAAATTCCCAGATAGCTGGATGATTTTTCAAGTCCTATTTTTTTAAATTTCATTAAAAGTTCTGCCAAAACCGGACTTCTCTGAAAACTGGACTTTTGGCCCAGTCCAGAAGGGGTCTAGTTTTCAAGGGTTTAAGCGTAGTTGTTTCTTGAATCTTGTATGATTACTGTTACTATGTGTATGGTTCGTTTTTGTCAAGTAATTGTATGAAATCCTGTTCTATTTTGTCTAATGAGTTGATATTAATATTGTTGCATATTTATTGGTATGTTCTGTTTATAAGTCCATTTGAATTTATTGTATTTTTGAATATGTCTGCACCAATGGTATTTTGCTAAAATTCTAATTTATTTGCTACCATTCAATCTTATTTGATTCTTACTAAAATTGTTTCATTTGCCTTTCAATCTTAAATCAACAATTTTCATTTATCTATCACTTTGATATCCACTCTGGAAGGACATTGGTGTCTATTTCTGCTCTGGATGGATCTTGATTGCAGAGTGTTAATTTTCCAAATACAAAATCAGTGAAAGTTGCTTTTAAGCATTCTGCATAAAAAAAACATCAGAAAATTAAAAATTGTCACTGGAGTGATTTACTTTATTAAAAACGAATTCAAAAATAAAATATGAATTCATTTCAACATTGGCATGTTCCTTATTCATGTTCATATGATTGGTTTAAATGCCCCCATTATAATATGCAGGTATTGTGTAGCATTGTCTTACCATTGAATTGTTGGTGAATGTGATTGTTGTTTGTTGATATTTGATTTGTGATATTTTGCTGTGATGCATATACCATAAAATTCCTATTAAAAGCCCCTAACCTGTTTTTTGGTTAAATTTACTCATCAAGTCCTAAACACAATAGTAAATCCACTATTATGATCCAAATCCATTGAAGTCCTACTTTTAATCAAATGCAAATAAAAATATATCTATTAAATTGTAATAGATAAACACATTCTAAGGTCAAGTAAGTCATTTACTGATACTGTAAACTTTAAACACTTACTTGACTAAGGTCACATAGGTCATTTATTGATACTGTAAACTTTAAACACTTACTTGACTAAGGTCACATAGGTCATTTATTGATACTGTAAACTTTAAACACTTACTTGACTAAGGTCACATAGGTCATTTATTGATACTGTAAACTTTAAACACTTACTTGACTAAGGTCACATAGGTCATTTATTGATACTGTAAACTTTAAACACTTACTTGACTAAGGTCACATAGGTCATTTATTGATACTGTAAACTTTAAACACTTACTTGACTAAGGTCACATAGGTCATTTATTGATGCTGTAAACTTTAAACACTTACTTGACTAAGGTCACATAGGTCATTTACTGATACTGTAAACTTTAAACACTTACTTGACTAAGGTCACATAGGTCATTTACTGATACTGTAAACTTTAAACACTTACTTGACTAAGGTCACATAGGTCATTTACTGATACTGTAAACTTTAAACACTTACTTGACTAAGGTCAAATAGGTCATTTACTGATACTGTAAACTTTAAACACTTACTTGACTAAGGTCACATAGGTCATTTACTGATACTGTAAACTTTAAACACTTACTTGACTAAGGTCACATAGGTCATTTACTGATACTGTAAACTTTAAACACTTACTTGACTAAGGTCACATAGGTCATTTATTGATACTGTAAACTTTAAACACTTACTTGACTAAGGTCACATAGGTCATTTACTGATACTGTAAACTTTAAACACTTACTTGACTAAGGTCACATAGGTCATTTACTGATACTGTAAACTTTAAACACTTACTTGACTAAGGTCACATAGGTCATTTACTGATACTGTAAACTTTAAACACTTACTTGACTAAGGTCACATAGGTCATTTACTGATACTGTAAACTTTAAACACTTACTTGACTAAGGTCACATAGGTCATTTACTGATACTGTAAACTTTAAACACTTACTTGACTAAGGTCACATAGGTCATTTACTGATACTGTAAACTTTAAACACTTACTTGACTAAGGTCACATAGGTCATTTACTGATACTGTAAACTTTAAACACTTACTTGACTAAGGTCACATAGGTCATTTACTGATGCTGTAAACTTTAAACACTTACTTGACTAAGGTCACATAGGTCATTTACTGATACTGTAAACTTTAAACACTTACTTGACTAAGGTCACATAGGTCATTTATTGATGCTGTAAACTCTGCATAGCTCAATTTAAACTGTTCTTGCTGATTTATGATTTAGGAAAAAAATATTCAGAATTTGTTAAGCCCTGGGGGCCTTTATTAGGAATTTTAGGGTATTTCCCATTGTGTTCATTATTACTTTTTTCGCTTAACTGAGATCAAGAAGATTTCTTGTACTTTTATGATCTAGATTGTAATATGTGTACAATGTACATGTATATATGTTTGTTTGTTAATTACTTCATTCTCTACAATATTGATCGACCTGTTGAGGTAAATAATTAGGGATTATTACTGTTGGAATTACTGGTATATCATGCTTGAAAAATCTGTAACTTGTCTCTGATTTCTAATTGTCATGCCACCAAGTTATAATACAAATAACAACAAGATGCATGTATTTTAAACCCTTAGTTAATTGTCAGTTGTGAACAACTCTATGTTGATAGCCTTTGTCTTCCTTAGCATTCATTTCTGCTTCAGTTTTAACGTTTTAAGTTTTGACAAATATATGGCAATGTCTGAGTTCACTGATTTGCTCTTATTTGTCGCCTTGACGTCCTATTGTTCTTTTATGATAGCCCTTTCCCTGAATATTTCAAATTTGTCTTCATGATTGATTTTCTGAATTTCTGCCTTTATTTTCACTGATTGATGTAAATTGTTCACTCCTCTTTCTTTATGATAATCTTTCAACAACATCTGTAGTTGTTGTTATGAATTAATAATTCTACCAGTGACTACTGAATATGTGTGGGTTTTTTCAGAAATTCATTAAGCAATTCACTCTTTGTTTTATAAACTTAAATGGTCTCTTGCAGTTTTGTTCAACCTTTTTATTTCCTCTAAATCAAAAGTATCTATGTCATTTATCTTGGCTTACTTAACAATACATGTATTCCTTTATATGTTTACTATTTATCACAAAATGTTGGTTCAATACACGTTTGTGAGTTAATTGTTATCCTGTTATGTATGAAGTGTTCTGTGTGAAAAAGTCAGCAGTTTACCTACTCATGATATAGCCTGTGTTCAATTTAATGTGGAGTATTTTTCTGCAAACTATTCATAGGCACCTTCCTGTGAGATAGTGTTGTGATGGAAACATTTTAATGAATTGATTTTTGCAGATCATCATTATTACTGTATGTTCATTTAGTCTGTAAGAATCGGTTTAATTACATAATATATAATATTACTTATTATTAAGTACTTTAATACTCCTTGTGAGTAATATTTTCTTGTAGTTTTATACTTGTATATCCATCTTTAAAACTAACCCATAAATCAAGGATAATGTCACTTACATTTATAATCTTCACATTTGTTATTTCTCACAAAAATTACTGTAATTGTTGGATTCAACTATAGAACAGGGGACTACTCATAGTGTGTATGCTCATTAAAAAAAATGAAAATATCTAAAAATACCATGTTTCACTGTAGAATTGAGTTAATTAAAATTGTGTACACAGCATATTTAAGTGTATTTAATGTAAATTTAGGAGTTCGATTTTTACAAGGATCAGCAAATTTTCTTAGGTTTTGATTATCCCTGGACCAACTTAATTAATTAGATTTTCCTGTATTGCATACCCACTAATATACCCCCATGAAACTTAATGTAATGAATTGATAATTATGATCTTATGAAGTTACATATCTCATCTACTAGACATGTACAATCAGTGCTAAAAAATTGACTTATAACCCATGAACAGAACATTGGGTTCATGTTTAGAATATAGAGTACTGGTATTTAATTAGCAATTGCTTTTCATTGTACAACTAGACTGTTACACATGTTTCATATTATTTTTGTGCCATATTTATTATTCTGTGTTGTTCAGTTATCTATCTAGAATTACCCAGTAGCATTAGAACAAAAGTGCTTCCATCATAGCCCTTTGGCTTACTAGAATGTAAGACCCTTTCCTCCGCTCCTCCTCTTTATCGAGTCCCAACTTGTTATGACTCTATATAACTTAATTGGTGCAATTTCTGAGTGAATAGAGTGAAATAATTTTTAATTTGTTAATTATTCTAAAATAGTGCAAGTTTTGTCAATCCTCTCTACCTCACATATATGCTAGAGTTATGTCTGAAAATCAATGTTATCTGTGAAATTATGGAAATGGGTAGGCTGATACTCAGGTTTCTAACTTATTAGGTTTATACAAAGCTAAGTGGACAAGTACATGAAATTGACAGAAGCTGTATGTTAAATAAAGTTTCTCTTGACCAATATTTACCGGTAGTTAACAAAATGAGTTTTCAAAGGACAAGTCTAGTTGGTAAAATTAGGTAAGCTAAATAATTATCCAACTTTATGTAGTAGGCTGTTTTAGATACAAGTAAACCTCTGTCATATTTCCTCAGGATATGGACCCTATGCTTGTAGTTATTTACATTTGTACAAGTTATCTAGTTATAATGCTCTCTTTCGAAGAAAAAGGGGGTGTATTGCTTTGCACATGTCGGTCGGTCCGTAATCAAACCTTGTCCAGGCAATAACTAGAGAACTATTTAGCTTAAGCTCCTCAGATTTGGTTTGGAGGTTGGTCGTCACATTTAGATGACCCCCATTGGTTTTTAGGTCAGTATGCCAAAGGTCAAAATCACACAGTGACCTTCAGCACAAAATCCTTGTCTGACAAATAACTTGAGAACGATTTGGCCCAAGGTCTTCAGATTTGGTTGGAAGGTTGGTCTTAACATGCTGATGACCCCAATTGATTTTGACGCCAGTAGGTCATAGGTCTTACTATCCATTTGGCACATCTTGTTATCTATTAAGTTACATGTGATTATTGTATTGTTGAAGGTTCAGATCTGTCTCTAGTCAAGTATTTGGGAACTACATGTACATGTATCTGATGATGCAGTTTATTACATTTCTGTACGGAGTTTAGTTAGAAATTCCTTTATTAAATTTATTGCAGTCATTAAACCAATTAAGAATAAAATATGGTGTTACTGATTATTCCTTTACCATTAACCTTACCTTTCTTTTGTAGATGGCAAAGAGATCTACACAGTAGTTATTTGTTGTTATTCATCAATACTCACTCAGTACTATATTGGTATTATAGTAGATTGGTATCCTATTTTTTTGTGATTTTATATTTGATAATATTGGTTCCACATCCTTTCTTTCCGTAGGAAAGTAATGAATGACTTTATTTTGTTTCGTTTATTATCAGTTAACACAAAGCAATGTAATTTCACATTCTTCTCAATAAAATCAGAAAAGACAAGACTTCTGAAGTTCATTTTATTTTCCCTCACTTTACTGCTATTTTTTTAACAGCAACAATTTTCTCATAAATTTGTATGTACACCAATAGGTGATCTCTCTTAAAACCATCTTTCAAAAAATTGGAGTTGAAACTTTGAAGCTAAATGTTCATACAATTCTTCAAACCGATGTTCTGTTGGTGTGTACAAAGGAAAGTTTACATGATGAATATACAGGTAAGTATGATATAAGCAATTATGTTAAAGTATTAAAGGTTGATAATGATACCAATATCGACTCCCCATTGATCTATCTTTGGTTCCACAATGTTTACCACCAACAACACAGTAATGAAAATGTGTAAAAAAAGCCATCCTTAAAATATTGTTAGTTTTTAGTTATTTATCCAACACAAATCCCCTAACAAAATACAATTAACAAGTTTGAAAAAATGTTTTTGCTCTTTATTCAAGCATAGTTTTCACTTAGTATCAGCAAATGATATTAGCAGACAAAATGCTTACCTACCACTAACTAACAATTTTTTAAAGATGGCACAACACACTTTGTAAATGAAAAAAAACGTAAACCACAAAATGTGATAGGAATTCTACGATTAAGTTAAAATGAAACAATGAATGTATTTAAAAACATGCTGACCAAAAAAGATTTTATAGATTATACTGTTTTGGTAAACTTTAGACTTTATAAAATCAATTAAATGCAAAGTTGTTTTACACCAATCAGTACTTCATATTGAAATGTACATTGTGAATAGAAAAAATTGTCATAACATCATACTGAACAATTAACAAGAAAATATAATGATCATAGAAAAACATAGAAAAATGGAACAGTATAAAGTCTGAAAGACATTTATCTCCTCTACAAATTTACCAAAAACTGTTAGCAACTGAAATGATCTAACAAAATAAACCAAACGTAAATGAATTAATCAAAGTCATTCCATCAGTTGTCATCACATCAAAGTTTACATATCCTAGAATATAAGGCCACATCAACACAGCTATACCTTTGTGGACCCAATTCAGGAATTACCCAGTAAACAATTTCTTAGCAACTTATCAAAATCATAAATACCAAACACCTTATCATCAGAACAGTGATTGTTAACAAAATATGTAAGTTAATTTATTTATAAAACATTATAATCATTACAGTACTAACAGATGACAATGTTGAAACTGTTTGCCAATAACTTTATTGCTCAGGACAGGACACACAATTTGATACATTCCTGAAGTTATTGAATTACTATACTAGTAACAAACTGTTAAAAATGATAAAACTTAATTTAAAAAATTATATTGAATTCTTTTCACTATATGATCAGCATCATATGATACACTAGACAAAGTTTGATCCAAGACAGATAATAATCAGTTTTTATCCATGTGCAGGAGCAGGTGGACTGAGAACAGGTGGGAGAGGTGGCATATTCACCCCACTTTGTCCTGAAACAGCTGTGTTTGCACCCAGTAATATCTGAAATGGAAAGAAAATTAGGAAATATATACCAAATAAACCAGTAATCTCTAAGAGAAGTTTTATATCAGGATGTTTCTACCATACAATTCCTACTTTGGGTTGTGTAAGAAAAAGAGAAATATTTCTAAGATTAATGAATAAAGACTGTTTCTCATCTTGTAGGACCTACATATTTATTTTAAATTCTTCATAATTAAATAAAATCATAAAAAAATTGCTTATTGACAAAAATCATTTTTCAATTTCTGTAGTTCAAGATAAAGAAATTTTAACATTTATATAAGATTCTTGACTTAGACAGAGGTATTTCCGACTGTTTGTTGTAATAACTAAACTTTAAAAGAACAGGTCACCTGTCGCTGTTGTTGCATTTGTTGTTCCTGCATGGCAGCTCGTTCTTTTTCAAACAGAATTGGTAATACCAACATGGTGAAACTAGAAGCTAAAACCCATACAGCACCACAACTGAATTTTAAACCAACTTTTGTTGAGTTCCATGTAAAACTGGATGCTGTTGAACATATATTTCTTACACTGTCAGGAAACATTTCTGTTAGACCCACTAAACGTTCAGTAAGTGTCTCATCAATAAACTCCTGCAAAACAATGAATCCATAACTGTTTACGCCAATCAAGTTCCAGGAAATATCACATTGTCACCATTACTTATTCATAACCAAATACAAGAAAAGGTGACTGGGGTTGTCTATAAATCATCAACACCAAACTGTAATCTTGAAATGAACATGTAGGTATGTAATATATGTTCCAGTAAAGGAATACTTTGCTTTACTCCTATTTGTTGGTCAATCAGTTGACCATTTCAGTATGATGAATTAGGCCTGAAAATGTTTGTTTCTGGTAACATGCTCATTAAAAATAGGTTCGGTCGGTAGGTTGAGGCTTTTTTCTGTAATAGAGCAGAAAACATGTACCTAATGCAGGGCTCTAACCTGCCAAATTCTGCTTACAAGTCAAATACTCTACCAACTGAACTAATAAGACTGGTTAATATCATGACCAACTTCTTTATACTCAAAACTATAATACCATAATAGTACATTCCTCTTCCCTTTTTTTAGATTACTGACAACCACAGGCTCTTTTAAGGCTAACCGAAACTTTGCTTCACTCTAGCTCTAGCATTCCAAGACTAGTCACACACTCACTAACGGCATCAAATGTAACAGGAGAAAACAATGTAAACAATGGATGCTGGGCTAAAACCCACCTCCTGCTTGCCATCTTTTGCTCTTGCATGTGGAAAGTTAAAAAAATTAAGATAGTGGATGTACATATACCGTTCCTTAGGCTTAAAAAGAAGTTGAGGGTCGTGGGGGAAAGTTAGGTTACAGTAGTCCGGATAGTCATGGCTGCAGAAACAAACAATTTTTTATGCCTCACTGATCATACTAATGAGTTAGAGTGTTTACCTGGAATAATCTTGTTACATTTGTACATGTATGTACAACAAAAGCTTACCCACTTTCAACAGAACTGAACAAGAAGTGCATAATATAATTTCATCATTTTGTAATACGAGAAAAATTATTGTACCCAAAGCACGACTCGAACCTACAACCTCCTGCTTGCAGAACAGATGCTCAACCAACCAACTGAGACGATCAGGCTGGATAATATCATTGCCAATCTAGCAGTGTAGCCGAGTAGTATTTGTATACAGAATAGACCTGTATTAAATTATATGATCCAAACCCGTTTCATGTTCTTTTTAAAACGTACCATCAGCAAATGAAAATGATGTTCAAACAGTTTATACATATACATTGATTTCATAAGCGAAAATAATAAATTTGAAGGTTGAAGGGCAAACATCTTGAACACGTTGTTTTGGATAATTTTGTAAATCAATATTCAACAAAGTGACACACTCAGAAACTGTATCATTATCGCATTTTCACATACCTCTTCCTCTTCATCGGCAGCATGCTTGATTTCTTTCAATAATGCAGCCATTGTAACTTAAATTCTGACGTTTTGTAAAATGTGTGATCGGTACCTCAAGAGTGATCTCCCTTGAAAGTGTGGTAGTGAATAGTTTCATTCGGGTTTTCAATGTTGCACGCGGTTAGTTTCTTAAGTGAGACAAGGAAGTGATATATTTTGACTGGTATATATTAAATGTGCTGTTATCTTTGACTAACAGCCATTTATATGGACTTTCAAGATTTAATTAATTTAGAATCAGTTTATGAACTTTAATATTTTTTAATATTTACAGCAAGACTGACGGTCGCTTACAGCATTGGGAATTCATGTATGACAACAAAATGGATTTGGCTGTGTACGACAAGATACGTGGTGGTTATCGTGTGTTTATTGGAGATCTAGGTTCTAGGATTGGAAAATATGAAATAGAAAAAGAATTCAAACAATTCGGACCAATAACAGACACATGGGTTGCAAGGTGATATTCTTTGTAGTAACTAGTATTAACTCAATAGTTTCGTACTCGAGCATGTTCGTACTCATGAGTTGTATACATGCATTTATCAGTTAACTTTAGATTTACTTTACCTGGTTGTATGTTTATATGTGTAGTTTTTGTTTATGTATGAGATAATGCTATATTATTATAATTAATCAAACAACAGAGTTTGACCATGTGCCGTCGTAGACCTACTAATTTAGACAGTTTGTGATGGCGATACACTTTCGTTTTGGCCCAGTCATGTTCAGTCTAACAAACAACTACATACTTGTATGCGAAAAATCCCCAATTAAAATTCATTGGGCACGATGACTACAGTGTTTGTGAACAATTTGAAGGGTTGGTTGGTAGAAAACATGTTTCTATGCTCATAACAATGCTTGTAACAAACAATATGGTCAACTTAACGATAATTAAACTGTTGACACGCTTCGTGTATGAATTGATGTTACACATTGTTTGTCACATGACATTTGATTCTCAATCGGCCATTGTTATCAATTGACGAATAATGTATTCGGATTACACCAGGTATTCGTAAAATCCGATTCGTAATCGTATAACCGGGGTTCGTTGTAGTTGAAATAGATAGAGATGTAACTGGGACCGTAGGTTTCATTCGGATAATACCGGGTATGCGGATAGTCGGTGTTCGGATAATCAAGGTTTTACTGATATGAATATATCCTGATACACCACTGAAATTGAAATAAATTAATGTACCAAAAAAACTTCTTTAATTTTCAGTTAATTTTCATGATATTTCAGATTATTTCTACTCATTTACAGTCATAATTTCCTAGTCAAACTTCACGTTCAAGCTCACCAATGTCATTATAAACCATTTTCTAATCTATTGAACTATTATGTATTAATTAAATATAAAATCTGCATAGTGGGTACCACTATACTTCATAGTCAGTGGGTACCGCTTGACCAGAATATAGTGGGTACCACTTGACATCAATTGGGTACCAGTTGACCAGCTCCCCATGTTAACGAGAGTCAAACGTTAGGTGAGTTAAACTTAAAACAACTTATAAAGATTAATTAGAATGGAAATATCCTGATGGCAGTTATATAAGGAGTGGTACTGGAAATAGATTCTGCATAAAGTTAGAAGTACCTTGACACCGGTAAATTAGTGAACAACACACAACTTAAAATTTCAACTTCATTATAATTATACTTAAAATTGGATGTTCAACACAGAATTTTCAAGACTTGTTCATGAAGATTATTGTTAATTCATGTTGATTTAAGTTTCTGTAAGTATCTGTTTCTGAGGCATTATTGTGCAATTTTCGTTTCAACACATAAAATAGATATATACCGGTATGCAGTTTTCTTTGTAAGACTGACTGGATGGCCCTTCTGAATTCATTTATGAAATCAGCCAACAGGAAAGCCAAAAAAGTAAGGCTAGTGCTGTTGTGAATGATGAAGTGAATGACAAATGATTGTTAAAATTATTGATTTTACATTTGAATGGACATTGTTTCAAACTGCAGTCAAAGACCTTTCATTCAACAACAGTTACAGATACTTAAATCATTAACAAAAAGTGTTAAAATAAAGATTGTAAATGAATATCAGTCACACCACTATATCTCAGTTTTGAATAGCTTTGAATGGTTTCAGAGTCTTCCTGTCACAGTCAGAGACAGGTTTGGGCAAGTGAGTTTTGACTAGATCAGCAGTTGCAAATAGTTGTTTTGTGCCACCACAGTTAATATGCATAATATGATATTTGCTCATTAAGAAAACACCAAAGTTTCAAACAGTAAGCAAGACAGTGTATTGCCTCAAGATTTTTAGCTTTAACAAATAACAGTCTCTCTTGGTGATTGAATATTTGTCTATACAATTTTGCTTCAATCGTTTACAAATGTTGACCGAAATTTTAATAAGGTGGAATTTGTGAACAGCAAAATTGTTACAGTTTTTTTTATAAATTATTTAGAATAATTGTGTCAAATTACAATTACAAAATCTTTAACAGTTCTGTAGTCTTTTATGAGATGATTTTATTTGTAAAAATATGATATCTAAGCATACTTGAACACAATTTTACCATAAATATTTTCCAGTAGTTTTGTTGGTCAGATACATTTCCTGTAAATGAGTAATCAAATGTATTGTTAAAATTAAACACAAGATTAACATAAGGCATTGTAATCTGTAACCAAGTAAAACAATGTTTGTGGTTGAAGGCAATAAAATGTTAAATGAACATCTATCAGATGTATAATGTATCTTTGTTTATTTGCTTTATTAAATTTAAACAATGCAATATTTAGTTATTAGTGATATAAGTGAATCATCATAAGAATTTCTGTGAGATAATCCATAAGTTTATACACAGTCCACTAATATTTTGTTGCATTATTCTTTTTGTTGTTGATGGTGCATTAATATCACTAATTTATACTGATCATATCTGTCATAAAATACTTCCTATAAAATGCTTTGTAGGATGAGGCAGTTCTGAACTCAGGTATTAATTTTTGTTTGAGTCTCATATTGACTTTTTTGACTGAATACAATGTGTGGTATATGAAGGATTGTCTATAGAGTAGAACTATTGGATTTATAGCACCATACATATTATATCATACATTTATTATATCAAAATTTTAATTTCTTTGAGATAAACCTATCAACCATCTATCCTAATCTGTCATTCAGCTGTTACTAATGTCCAATCAGATTTTATATAATTTCGATATTTAGCATCAATAAATAACTGCAACAGCTGTTTATTTTATTTGTTGGGCAGTTTACTGGTATAGTGTTCATTGAGTAAACTGAGAAACAGATTCATTAATCTGATGATGTCATACTGGTTATTTTGTATGTTGTCTTGGTTCATTAAAGGTGATTAAATCTGGTATTACTCAGAAAATCACACTGTCCTTAGTAAAAGTACTTGACATTCAACTTTTTTACTTTAGTTCTTCATGCAATGTCCAAACTAGTCTAATTAATGAATGTTTGCGTTTATAAAGATTAGGTATGACACTATATACATTCACAAGGTTCTCATTTGAATGGCATTTTGTTTCTTGAAATAAGCAAAATAAACATTCCGACTCTTTGAGATTTTGTACATGGGTCAGATTTACTATTAATATGAAATTTGTTAGCTTATCAATTGTGCCATTGATTAAGGGTCAGTTTTAACCCTCAACATTGATGTCTAGTGACCACCTTCATGACCTTCTATCAGTATTAAGTTGTAAATAATAAATTTTTGTATTTTCAGAAATCCACCAGGGTTTGCATTTTTGGTATTTAAATATGCTGAAGATGCAGAAAGTGCTGTTAGAAAGGTGCATGGAAGGTAAGACAATGTGTTCAGTTTGAATTCCTTGACTTGGTTATTTCTGTTTTGATTGCACTTTCAGTAAGCTGATGTTTATGCTGATGTTAAATTGTTTCCACTCTCATTTGAATTCTTAACAGCTGACTATTGCTTGTGGGAAATTGTAAGTAGTGTGGTTTTTTGCTGGTAGTTTTGACTGCAGATAATGAAGAATTCATTTTCAATTTCATTGTAATTATATGAAAATATAATAACTGCTGGAGGCATGTAATTGTTAAACATGTGATGCTCACCTTACTTACAAACTCTTGGTGTTATATTGCAGCAATATTTAACTCCCATGTATGTTGTAGGTATCTGATCATTTTAAGAAAACAAAGGATTGTCTGTCTGGTCAAATATAAGGGCAGTGAAGGCCAAGACTTATTGCCCGTTTAAGCATATACTACTGGTACACATAATGACATTAGCCCTGACACATTGCTTGCAGTATTCTCATAACTGGTGGACTTTGCCCTGTCCCTGATCTGATAATATAGTCATGAACATTTCAGATATTTTCCTGTATCATATTTCAATCATGTTACAACATAGATTAACATACTGAAGTGAATGGGTATGGAATATCAATAATTATTAATTTGGCATTTATTCTGTTTGTTGTTTGTTGCTGCAAAATTTCCAATATTTTTGTTCTATTCCCTGCATCCACTGATGCGTACAAGGCTAAATAGATTTTATTGTTTTCATCTACCACTTCGACACTTATACCGTTAATGCCATTGACCAGTTCCAATCCATCCATATCACCTGACATCTGATTGACTTTGAACTTAATTTGATGTACAATATTTTAATGAGTTATTTCTCTGTTAACTTGATTATATACCCTTTCATCTAGCATCAGTTGGCAATTCTTGATAAACTAGATTTTTCCATTTTGCCTAGCATCAACACAGCTTACCTCAGATACCTGTATTGATTTTGATTGTCATCACAAATTTATCAAGCAGTTATTGGACATGGTTAATTTTCCTATATAGAATGTACAGGGCAAATATCTATACTACTATTTAAATTGTATTCTTTTGCTTATTCTTTGATGATCTGTCTATTCTGAATATTTTGTTGACGAGTCTATCACTTAGTGACTTACATTAAATCGTTTAATGTCACTTGATTCTATCGAAAGCTTTACTTAAAGAAATGTTACGACATACTTCTATATAATTGTTTTATTGTGTCTTGTACCGGTACTTTAAAATGTTTATAATTCTAGGTGACAGATTTTAAAAGTTGAACAGTGTATTATTATAATATAAAACAATTTATAAAGATTCATTAAAACAAATCTTCATTGTTCCAACTTAAGTATGAAGTCCTTCTTGCTAAAAGCTGTATTGCATAAGATTAATTACATCCTGTTTTATTTCTATATACATGTCTTTCAACAACTGTTCACTTCATTTGGCAAATATAATAACGCATATATATAGGACTTAAATTTGACTCTCATTCTAAACAATAGGATTAAGGATATTTTTACCCAAATACCATTAGTCTGTTTAGATAATGTTCGTTGTTGTGTAACACTTCATTTCATGAACAATAAGCATAATCCTTAATTAGTTTCTACAGCATTAGTGTCATAAGTACCGGTACATATAGTTGGGGTAATTCAGGACATCTCACGTTCTAGTTGTCAATTTTATCAGTACGGTCTCTAATAAAGCTTGTCTAATCTTTGTAAAACCCAATACAATTATATCAGTTTCCAGGAGTTGCTTTTATTATCTCTGAAAATGAATGTTTAGATTGTGTTCTGAAATTTTACAGAGTAATTGTCTTTGAAAATGCACAGAGGCATTATGTTTCAGAACATTTCTTGCATTTTATTGTAGTTGTTAATCTGTGGAACTCATTTTCTGTGAAAGTATGTTATTCTATATAACTGGATGTAAAGAATGTCCAGGTTCTGCACCTATTATTTCAAAATGCTGATTCGTGTTTGCAAATTTTAAGTAACATTTACAGGGTATATCATGGTATGCTCAAATAATGCTGAAATGTTTGCTTCAGAAAAATGGGTAAGTCAGAGTAAGATGTACATATAGATTCTATTTGTCTTTTAGTTCAAGTTCAATATTGTTGGAATAGGAGATAAACATTTTACCATTAGCTATGAATAGCTATTGACAGACTATTAGCAATTCATTTTATTAAATTTAATTTGATAGAATTGCTCTTTTCCATCTGTATGTCCTTCCACCTTTCCACCTGTATGTCCATATCTCGGCCATCCATTAAGGAATTTAATTTGATTTGTCAGCTCAAAGGTCAAGGTCACAGTGGTAGTTCAATGGTCAACAGGACTTTTCTTGTCTTGTCTGGCTATTTCTCTGCTGCCCATGAAGGGGTTTTAATTTTATGCCACGTAGATATTCCTTGTAACAATACTATATGTCACATACAACATCTTGACCCCTAGATCAAAGGTCAAGGTCACAGTGGACTTTTAAAGGGCAACAGGTATATCCATATATGTTCCATATCTCTGCTCACTTTACTTTAAACAGCTAGAAGCCATGGAATCTGTTACCATTCTGACAGTTAATTACCGGTAAATATTTTTCACTTGTCTGTTTTCGAAGAAAAAGTCCAGCTATTGTGATCACTGCGGCGTTTTCGTCTACATGCAGAAGCTTTAATGTAGCTCTTAACACTAAAACCATAAGAGGTAGCAACATGAAACTTCATTAGTGAATAGATCTCACTGATAGATCTCACTGAGGCAGTGATAAGACAAGCTTTAGCACTGCTTGCAGCTCTCTTGTTGTGTCTGTATATCCCTCCTAATGTAACATAGAAGATTGTAAAACCACAGATACTTAGTTTAATAAAGTCTTTCCTTTCCAGGAAGGGACCTTGTATTGTATTGCAATACTCCATCCAATTGTTTTTAATTTGATATACCTAAAGGCAAATCCATGTTAACATTTTGAAGGCTCATACGTACAGCTTGAAGCTGCCAATTTTATTGACAATGTAACTATGAAGTGCTGAACATTTAAATAAATAATGTAAAGTAATGCCTTGTAATGTAAGTGTATGTGGTAATTCTCAGGAAGATCCTGGATTCTTACTTGGTAGAAATGACTGTAGAATTCTCAAAACGTGATGGAGAAAGCTATCTTTCTTGATAATTTAATAGTTGATGATCCGTTTCCATTATCTGACACCGAAACTCAAGAGAGACATAAATAATTAAAATTGCTAAATATTTTGTCTGTGATAGATTTATTCCCTAGTGTTGTTTCACGGATTTGCTTCAATTATTCATATTTTGCGGGCTATTAAATGTGAATTTAGTGAGAAACGTATTGATTTGATTGTTGTAGTTTTGGTATGAAAAGTGATATATTATTTACTTCTCGTTATTCTAGGGTAATACACAATCATTAATAGTGAATAGTTGATTGATCCTACCTGTGAAGTCTTACAATTTCTGTCTTCTATTGAACTATTTCTCTGCTCTAATGTTTGTTCAAGGCGTTGCTGAAAAACGATGATTGTGACACACTGTTTTCTGTTTTATTGTTTATTTCCTGATTAAGAAATATTGAGTTATTTTATTTTCACTTGGGTTTAATGCTGCATCAACAACCAGGGTAATTTATTGACTTTTCCAGCTTAAATAGTATAGGAAGACCTAAGTTCTTAGACATAAACCTGGGTAGAATCAAAGGGGTTTGTGACGAAAAAAATTTCCATGTAACCCATATGATAAAAAAAAATATATGGGTTACATGGAAAAAATATTTTCTTTTTTTTCGTCACAAACCCCTTTGGGCAGAACCACTAATAACTTCCTCGTATGTGTAATTTGGACCTCAGGGTGGGATTCAAACTTGCAGCACTGAGGGGATAGTTTGCATAAATGGGTATTTTACACCAAGTTCATGCTTATGATAGATGATGATGTTTTAAAAACCTATTTGCTTATAAAAATAGTTGTATCATATGTTTAGGCACAAGGTTGATAATTGATAATTTACTCTGATGAATTAACAGGGCCCTATCTACACTTCCGGGGAAGGGACCCGGGGCCCTCAGGTAGGGGAATTTCGCGTCATTTTGAGAAAAAAGGGGAATTTGAAAGGATTTTTTCAACTGCCTTATAAACATGCAATAAACATTTTAAGTTTTAGATATATTTCATACATTAATATACAATTAATCAAAGGTTAATAACTTTATATCAGCCATTTAAGCAACAAAAAAACAATTTTTTTTTAAAGGGGAATTTTTATGAAAAATAGGGGAAAAAAGTATATTATTTTAGGAGGAGAATGGGGCTGAATTTCGGCCCCAAAACACGTCAAATGAGGGCCCTGATTAATGACAACAGATATTGTGGCTATGTACTGTAATAGAATATTTAGGATAGACAGTGTACTACTACTAGTATCAGAATTCATTCCAAACCGTGTTTTCTGTTTAAGAAACAACTTACTGCAGCCATTGTTTGCTCCAGAATGGAGTGATGATGATGATACATGTCAGGGCTTTTTTTTCTCCTATAGCAGGAGCTGTTAACAGGCATCTTCCTCTCAGAAAATTCTTTAAAATCATGCAGTTTTCCCCAAGAATTTAATTTACATCAAGTTTTATCTTCCCCTTTTGCAAAAATTATGTGTTATTTTCCCCCAAATTTAACAAAAAGGCCCCTTCCGCTACCTGTGAAAAAAGCCCTGCATGTATATATGTAGGCCTGTGGTAAAAATGTGTAAAACATTCTGTCCGTCTGTCTGCTTGACAGGTCAAATATTCTGAACATACATTTCATTTGTTCATAGACGTATTATCTAGGACAGGTGAAAACTCAGGTAGATTATGTAATCTAGGAATTTCAAATACTATCTTTAGAACTTGATATCAGTATTTGTGTTACTGTGTACCTTCAACATAAAACTTCCTTAATATAGAGAACATGTATGGTTTCAGTATTATATTGCATGAACACCTGTGTAATATTCCTTTATTTAGGTATATAAACAATGAATCCTAGCTGTAGGAGAGGGGGTATATTCAATTAAGTGACTTTATCTTACTTCAGGTTTTCCAGAGAACCAGATAAAAATGATCTTTCTGGGCTGAAATTTTATGAATAAAATTAGGTTAGAATGAGGAAAAAAATGAAGAATGTACATTTTCTTATTTATTGAGAGATATCAGCAATGAAACTATGTTCTTGAATACATCCAAATTAGCACAAACTACCTGAAGGTATATAATTAGTTCTGCCAGAGACGTATAATACAAGAGATAGGCAACTACGCGAAATCTCCCAATATCTCGTATGTCAATCGCGATATTTAGCGTGAGCGCTCAGTTCGGTATATAGTACGTCTACACGGTACGAGTCCGGATAGTGTTGTCGATTATACAGTATAAATAATGGCAATTCGGAAAGGGCATGCGAGTGACATTATCGAAACAAAAAGGCTTATAATAATATTTAATATTATAGAGACGTTGATCCATAGCTGTCAGAATTTAGGGTCTTCAATATATCTATGCTGTTTTCGACTATACAATATGACCGATTTTTTATTGATGCTTGTGTACAATGTGGATTATTCTGTTTAGCGACATAAAATAATTTCCTTAAAAAATGAAATTTATAGACCTCATTCATTGTTCATCAGTCAACACCTCTCACTTATTTTTAAAGGTGTGAAGTTGGTATATTGTCCTTATATAAACACGACATGCAGTTGCCAATTATATTTTTTCTCTGTCTTTGTAATTTATTTTCTGAGTAACACTAGTGCTTACATCACGTCTTCCTCAGACTTTCTCTCATGGCATGACGATTGTCTAGATTTAAGATTACTTTTGGTGAATATACCGATTATGGAAACAATTAATCTGTTTCCAACAAACAACAGTTGGAAACTGACAATGTCACCAAAAAACATGTATGGCTGAATCATCTTAAAGATAACAGATCTATGGATTTTCTTATTTTTTGTGGAATTTTGTTACTAATGCTGCATATAGATGCTCGGCGAGTTGCTTATCTATTAATATGTCATCGTATAATATTATTAATATCAACATGAACCATATTGAAAAAAAAATATGATTTTACCCCCGGTAGTTTTTTTTCAATGTCATACATTTTGTTATTTTGTCAGGCCTTTGAAGTTAACATCAAGTGGCTATCTTGTGTGAAAATTTGTTTTGTTTACCATATTAGGGATTATGCAATCAAGGGAATTACTGGTCCCAGAACAGTATGGGTCCATAGATATCATCAGAAACATGTGTCACCAAAAGTTTTATGGTCATGCATTGTTTATTACAGCTGACATGTGTGACACTTCAAGACTAATATATGTGTACAATCAGATAACATTCAAGAATGAAAAATCAATTATTTAAAAACAACAATGTGTTTGCGAAAAAGAAATACCCAATAAATCACGAAGTTTACTTGAAAAACTACAGGTGTCAAATAAATCAGTAGAATAATATATATATATTTAACTTTTCTTGTATAGAATAAACACATTTTTTAGTTTCAAGGGCTGAAATTAAATATTTCAAAGAATATACATTAAAACAGACAAAATATATTGATATATTTCTATATTGTGTGTGCGTGGTGTGTGTGTGGGTGTGTGTGTATTTTATGACAGATTTCATTTCCCTGACGGAAGTTTCAAGCTTGTCAGACATGTTTTTATCTTTTCGCAAAGTCTCACTGTCTGAAAAAAAAATATGATTATCGCAGTCTAAAATACTGGAATTAGAGAAATCAAGCTAACACCAGCCTAACAGTTCTCAAATTTTAGCAGCTACAGGTTTCTAGACAGATGTTGTTATTTGGCATTGAATTTCACTTTCATTCTTTAAAGGGTAATTAACCATTTTAAATTTGAATTCCGAGACAAATATCCTCATTTAAGTGTTGAAACTGCTGGCAACCATCAATTACAGATTATCAAAGTCTAAAATACTGAAATTAAAGAAATCAAACGATAAGTTCTCAAGTTTTAGCGACTACAGTTTTGATGTTATGACCCGGCCTAGAATTTAACTGAAACTTTCAGTCTTTAAAGGGTAGCCAATTTATATTTTAATTCTGAGGCAAATATCTTCATTTAAGAGTGCTGAAACTTCGGGCAACCATCAACCACATATCAACAAAGTCAAAATAACTTGAATTATAGAAATCAAACAAATAGTTCTAAAGTTTTAGCGAGTACAGTTTTGATGTATTTGCTAGGCCTAGAACTTCACTCGAATAATCAGACTTTAAGGGTGACATCAGTTTAAACGTAAATAAAGATATATAATCGAATCTGAGAGCATTGAAACTTCGGGCAACCATCAATCATGTATCAACAAAGTCAAAAAAATTTGAAGTTTTGAAATCCAGCAATTAGTTTTCGAGTTTTAGCGAGTACAGTTTTGATATTATGACTCGGTCAGGAATTTCACTGAAACTTTCAGTCTTTAAAGCGTAACCATTTTGATTTGAATTCTGAGGTAATTATCCTCATTTGAGAGGGTTGAAACTTCCGGCAACCATCAACCACATATCAACAAAGTCAAAATAACTTGAATCATAGAAATCAAACTAATAGTTCTGAGGTTTTAGCGAGTACAGTTTTGATGTATTTGCTAGGACTAGAATTTCACTCGAATAATCAGACTTTAAGGGTGACATCAGTTTAAACATAAATTAAGATATATAATCTAATCTGAGGGCATTGAAACTTCGGGCAACCATCAATCATGTATCAACAAAGTCAAAATAACTTTAATTATTTAAATCCAGCAATTAGTTCTCGAGTTTTAGCGAGTACAGTTTTGATGTTCTGGCCTTCCCCACCCACCGCAAGTTACAACGCAAATCCACTCAGTACAGTACTTGTTTATTTCAATGAACTCGTCGAGTATGTAGATAATATATATACACACACACCCTTAAATGATCTAATAATAATTTTCTAAATTTTATGCATTCAGCTAGTGTTCGATATTAGTGAAGTGAAGTTGATAAACAGAGACGTAATTAAGCAACCGTATCTCAATGATACAAAATGGCGGACGACGGTTGCGGTTGTTGATCGCGTGAGAAATCCCGCGGCGCATACGAGATTTCCCGGTATTTCCTTATCTCAAAGAACGAGTTGCCTATCTCTTGTATTATACGTCTCTGGTTCTGCATTAAAGGCAATTAAACTAATGATAAATACTATTATACTAGCATATATTGTTACTATTGACTCTGTCTCTATATTAAATTTGTGTTACTGAATATATTTTATGATCATGGTCTATTATAGACGAATGTTTCTCTTAGTTATATTCTTTATAAATTGTAAACCAAATATGATTGAGTTTAAACATCAATTGAATGAAATTTGTATGGTTGCCTTAATTTGAATAATACAGGTATAGCATTAAATTCAACTAATGTGATCAGAATATGATTGACAAGTTTAGGAAGTTTGTTTATCAATGTTTACAACATTATATGTAATGATTGGATGCTTAATGGCTTTTGCATAACTTTTACATGTCTACGCATGCTTAACTGCGCAAAATAAACTACAGTGAGTCAGTGTGCTAACTTTAAAAGATCGTGAAACTGGTAGTCTGAAATTTTAAATTATGTTATTTTATAACATTAATGTGAAAAATGGCAATTATGTATATTTGTATGAGGCCATTATTTACTCTTCCCAGACATCACGCTAGTGGATAAGTATCTTGTAAGTAAGAGACTGAAACTATGGTAAAAAGCAATAAACAACAGTTACTGTAATTTGTAGATTTATTCAGGGCTGTTGTGGAGTCTCTGCCAATCTGACTTAAGTATTCGATCTTCCTTACGGCAAGATCTGATGACGGCCTGTACCAGTTTCTATTTTCAAAAGTCGGAATTTCCATTATCACTATTTATATCTATTCATAATTCAGCCAATCGTATAACTCGTTTCATCGGTACTTTGGCCGAATGAACTTTCTACCGGACGATGTTATTTAAACGTTAGTAAACATTAAATTACGTATAACATATTTGTCTGCAACCACTTTTTGATTTTTTTAGTAATCCTGATCGATTCGGCCATAGTAGTACAGAAAATTTAATAAACACTTATGTCACTTGGGGCGCTATCATGACATTTAGTTGCGTAAGAATAGGTGTTCGTGATAACTACAAGTCAAATATTGTTTTTTACTGCGGTTAAAAATAGAATCAGATCACTTTCAGAATTATGAAAGTAAGGCGCTGATTGGCTAGTGGAAAAGGTCACCTGAGGTGACCTTCTATAGGTCGTCTTCAGATCCTCATAGCGTAGCGGGTTTTAGGATATGATTTTAATCAGATTGAGTCTCTGCATGTATACCGGTACTTCCTTGTCAGAGTGTGTCAGCTCTATAAAGTTATTACACAAATCACATTAACTGTCATTATACATGTTACGGATCCAAGTAAAAAATAAGTTCCTTTTACTGAATATTTGTCAAAAACAAATTGCCATTGTTTTATATTGTTTAAAGTGCATATCAGTGGTTGATTTTATTTGTGTTGATCAATGGTCTAGTTGTTACATGCTGGACCACTGGTTTGAATCTAGGCTCAGCATATCAATATTTTTCAGAGATGCTTTTTCAGTGTCCCCATCAGCTGCTGAATAATCTGTTAAATAATAGATCAACAGATTTATGTTTTACTGAATTGATTTAGCACAGCCTCCAAAATATCTTCAATTTAACACAATTCATTATCTTTACTTTGTATAATCATGTTGTACTGGTAATTATTTGAGTCTCTCATAGTTAAAAGTAAAGGAATTATGTGTGTTGCAAGCAACCTTATCAGGTCCCTTATGTAGTCAAGATTATTCAGTTTGTTTAACCTAGCACTGTTTATCTCCGCAACCGGGATAAACTCATATGTGCGACAGGGCTCGAAACACAAATAAACTAGCAAAATGGCAGTGAAAAATACATTTTGCTAGTTCATATTACGACCACTAGTAGCATTTTTTCATTTTTTTTGTGAGTGGAAGAACGGAAAGTGTCGTAATAACTTCATTTTTTATGCAATACAATTACATGTACATGAAATACAACTTATTTTGTTATAACATGAATACTTCTGGAATACAAATTGGTATTGGTAGTTGAAATTTGTGTACTAGCAAGAATTAATATTACTAGTGGCCGAAAAAGTTAAATTCGAGCCCTGTGCGAGCTTAAAGAATATGAATCGTTTCATGACTTTACGTGTCATCCTTGCACAGGGTAGTAACTTTCTACCCTTTTTTGAGACTCATTGAATCAGATTGTAATCTTACATGTTTTATTTCTGGTACTTACAGACGTCTTAGTGGTCGTCGAATCCGTGTTGAGCATGCTCGACCGTTTGAAGAACGTCGTAGATTACAGCAGGAAGCTCGACGAGATATCCGGCCACGCTATTCAAGGTTAGAAAAAACTTTCATGAATTTCGCTCTGTATGTTTGTACGTCTTTAAGTTATGTTTGTATGTTACGTCTTTAAAAAGTTGATTGTTATGTTAATGTGATTTTCTGTATGTTCTTAAATGCTTGATATTTTGTCTTTATGGTCATTTAATTAAATGTGCACCAAATAAATCAAATTGTATGATATAGTCCATTGAAGCTAATTTGTACAAATACAATAATCACAATTCTGAAACTTTAATCTATATGTACTTAATTAAAAACCTACCGGTACTCATAAAATATGGATAAATAGGTCAGGCAATCCTGCAATTTGGCCTATACATGTTTAATCTATCATGAAATGTCCATATCTGTGCTGAAATTTAAAGTAAAATTTACAATCCTATTTTAAGTTGGAAAACAACTACATGTATAGAAATTTTTTGAATTAGCTATGTTAATGAAATATAAAAATAGAAAGCACTTCCATTATAAGTTATGATCAATTTTAAATAATGGGCCCAGAGACCGCAAGAAATGGATACAAATACAAAAGCTTAAGAAGGAAGTAATTTTTTCTTCAAATACTAGATAGGAAATTAAAGTGAACTGATTGAGCAATAGAAGTAAATACTTCAAACTCAAACTTACTTAAAGTATTAGCAAATCAGATTAATAATTAATCCATTGTAGTCAAGATTTTTATGTGATGTTAAAAAAATATGAAACAATATTACCATTTACCGGTACCTATTAAATGAGAAAAATAACATTTTCTTGTTTATTACTATAATTTAATGGTTTGAAAGTCGCTGTATAAGCATAGAATATGTTTGCCAAGTTCAGGATTGTGTAGTTCCCAACAAATGTTTGACTATATATGCAATACATAGCATTTTGTAGAAAATTTATCAATTGGATTTTTAAAACAAATTGCAATTGCTCAATAATTCCAAGAATTATAAAATCTGGATTTGCATTGCAAGAGAGATTTTACCGATGGCATAGTGTAGAGAGAAAATATGTCAACCTTTTGAAAAGCTACCTATTATTTGTTACTTTAACAATAGAACCTAAATATGGAAGGCCTTAAAGGACAAAAATGACCTTATTTTTAATATGGTCTCATAAAGATATGGAAGAAATTTGTAAACTGGACCTAAAATTAACGGCCATGAGGCTTTATGAAGTTTTACTGTATTTCCGGAGTTACAGCAACTCAAAACATCCTGAGAAAATATAAAAAATCTTCTTCTGAATTCACCTGTATATAACTTAGCATGATCTGTAAGTCTTGCATATTGGGTGTAACTCCAAATATCTTCTGGAATGAACTTAATTGATAATTATTACTTCCTGGTTTGATAAGATTCTTCTGTTCATTGAGGTTTGGTAATTAAGACTTGTGTCTAGAACTGATTGATGTTTATTTACAAAGACTGCTTTGTGGTCTGCATTTTGCTGCATTTACGAGGTATTCTCTGTTATAGTAAATGGTGGTAGCTTGTCTGATTAACTTTTAAGCTCATGGTGATAATTCTTCCTCCTTGTTAAGAAAGTTTAGTACTTGATTGAGCTGCATCAGCTCCCCGAATGAAGGTAACACACAGTTAACACACAAAGAAAGCTGGAGTTTCAACTGTCTTCCTTCAATCAAGGGTTGACCATAAAAACCATAAAAGCAGGTGTTACATACATGTATGGTTACAACACCACTATGGCTGTCAGTGATAACAAGTCATGAAGGAAGCTTATCAAGATAAAACCTGATTAAATTATAAATGTGTTGTAATAATGAGTTCAGATTGTTTGCTGTAAATGTTGTCCTATCTATAGTTCAGAATTAGAAACATATTTATCTACAAATAACCTATATTGGTGCACTATACCTCTGTCAATGTAAAATATAAACCCACATTGTATAAATATTGTAAATTATATAACTGAACAAGTATATTTCGCTGATTAAACATTGCAATTAAAATCTAATTTATTTTAAATGCATGTCTTATTAAATATACATTTTCAGCTCGTGGCTATACATCTAAATTTAAAAAAACATTAAAATATTGAAGATTTATTTGTAATTAATAAATATTATGGTATGCTTCGTATAAATATATTTTAGATTTTGTTAACTGTTTGCTTACAGCATAATACTTATAAAGAATCAATAGTCACACATAAAAGTACTCAGTCTTCGAATTTAGCCCTGGATCTTGGACCAAGTCCATCAAAATGGCCATTGGTCCTGTAAATTTGAAAAGGTCAGTGGTCCGACGGTCCAGTAAATTTTTCAGTGATAATTTTATAATGTGTCAAAACAAAAAATGAAATATTGTAATTACTTTTTAAAAAATTTGTATTTTAGACAAATTGTATGAACTAAAAGTTCATTTGGTCCAGTAAAGTTTGTATTTTCACTGGACCGAATGTCCAGTGCTTAAAAATAATTTTTGTGAGGACTGAGTGCTCTTGCGTGTTTTACTTATTAACAAGTTAGTACCAAGGGACAGCTTTATGTATCAATTGTTCTCAGATATGCAACGTGTGAAAATATGTAACTCTGAGTTAAACTTTAACCATTTCTGCTTTTTAAATACTTCACCAGTTAACATTCATGATATTTGTTTTCAATTGAATTCATAGTATTTTTTTACTTATTTACATAACTCATAATGTATTGAATTACAGAATTGTAAAATATAAACAAAAAAAATCAGCAAAAAGTTAATTTAACAGTTTTTGATCGTAATAAAGATGTTGACACGTACAGCAAGCACATGAAAATCTTTGATATACATACTGAGCATCATTGATTATATTTTTCGATGATTCAATATGAATTTTTATGATTATTAAATCATACTGCTAAGGTGCTTACTTAAATATTTCCAATTTTAATGCAAAGTTTTAACAGTCTTCAGTAATTAGATTATATTACCCTTGTTGAACAGGTAAATACATAAGAAAATAAAATAGTATATAGTTTTTATCTACAACTGATATTAACTTGGATTAGCCATTCAGCATTAAATGTAATATGCTACAGCCATAAATAAATAAACTGCTGAATGTCTTGTTCTGGATAACTATTCATGCTTTTTGTGTTCAGAAGTATAAACATGCTGTAACTGGATCTGTTATGTAATAAAATGAAGTATTCAATTTCTGTCTATTTACATTCTCAGGTTAAGAATGTGAAAATAATATTTGCAAACATGACTTCCTCTTTTATCTGAATGCAGGATAATTTACAATTAGTCCTTTTTACTCTTCCTTGTCTGAAATGTGCAAAATTTAATCCTTAAACTGAGTGAAATGTAGGTCATAGCCATTATAGATAAACTTATCTGTATGTGACTTGTGCTGTAAACATTCTAAAATAATATAGTAGTGAACAGTTTCTGTAGTGTTTGTTGTGTTCTTTCTACTGAGCAGATATTCTATCAAGTCTTTTATATGTATTTCTGTTTAACCCCATGAAATGATTGAAATAGGTGTTTACTGTGTTGAAAGTATTAAGTTACTATTTTTATTGATATTTTTCTCATTTTATAGACTGTATAAAGTAGATTTAGAAATTGATTTTAAAACAAGTTCTTACAATTTTAAGGATTCCTGTGTATTGATTTTTTATACCCACAATCTATTCAGGCTCAACCAACCAAAGAAAACAAACTATCAAATTAGAACACTATTTGACAAGGCTTAACCACTGCGATTCATCTTACTAGCTACAAACGATACTCGTAAGAACTGCGAATACTACATGACTGCCAGTGGCCATGCGTCACTCCCACAATCTCTCACACACACAAACATGCGACATTCGGGACAGTTTGCTCGTCGACGACCTACTTTTGCCTTCTTGGCTCCCAACTACCTCCTCCTTGGGAAAACATTTGCGATCTTGTGTTCAAGGTCACAATGTCAAGGTCTACTCTCTCAAACTCATACTTGTGATGCACAGTCTTGATTCAATACTGTCACTTTTTTGGTTGAATCAAAACCAGGTATTCACCCAAAAGTTCTTTGTTATACCATTTGGCTTATGTGTTGTTCTTCACATTTTCTGACCACTGCCAATAAAAAAGTGAGACTGGGAATGTAATGATTATTTTATTGCCTTAACTAAATGCAATGATGCTTCTCCCAGACTATATTGATTACATGCCAAGTGTTTAATGACATTATATGTCTCTGTCATGCCATGTTATACAGTGGCTTTGTATCTTAGTTTACCTTGATATGATAATTCTTACAACTTTCTGGTATGGTTTGTTGCATAGATTTTATCACAAGCCTCACATGTTCTCAGCCCTTTTTTGTTGGCAGTGGTTTAGAAATATTGAATAAAATGTTTGCATGCTTTCAATCAACTGGTTGCTTATCAGTTCCTCACAGAGCATGTTGATGTTATGTCCGAGATAAGTAAATCAGGGAAAGTATATCATAAGATTTGTTGCATTTTTTTATCTTTTAAATTAAGTATAATCATGATCAAATGGTGTTTTACATATTTGCAACACGGAAAGATTTGGAAAACAGATTTTTTGTTGCTCCAATTTAATGAAATATTTTAAATCAAATGCAATAAGGTTTTTGAATACTTTTGCTAAAATTGAACCCATTTGGTACATGTATAGTAAAACTTCTATAGTAGCCAAATGTGGCTCATGCTGTCGAAAATTGGATTTACAGAAATAACTTCAGTGACTGCTGGAAGGAACTGAAAAAATATGCTATTTATAATACTAGTATATGATTTTCTATCAAATTAGTAATACCCATTAATACTGTTCTATCATTAAATTAGTGGTTTTATAACTTTTATTACATCATACTTCTGTTAGTTAATTTACTTTCGAATTAAATTCCTGTAGGTTTATTTTGTATGACTATATGTGAAGGATGGAGTACTTTGTTGTACATTCAAAATGGTGCTTATTAATTTTCTATATTGTCGTGAAACCTTCCATTTCATTATATTTCTTTACTGAAAGTCAGGAGATAGACATCATTGTCCAGTTAGAACAGAAGATCATTCTAGAATTTATATCCATAAGGCTGTCTTTAAAAAATGTTTGTTTGCAATAAAGTTTTTTAACAGTGGAAAAAAAGTAAGTTATTTAACATTATATGCTTGTTTTGAGAATATATAATGCTAAAATGATGGTCAAACCAAACATTTGTTTGATCATTGGACAATTTTAGGTTTTTGTAATTTTCTTATGAATTCGTCTCATACTGCAAAACAAACATTTTTTAGGATGACCTAAGTGACCAGTTGATTGAATCCGCTATATTTCTCTGCCATTCTTCGTGTTTCAAATGTTATCATGTCGTATGAAAGAAGTTCTGTTTGTTGTATTGAACATATATACTCATCATTACCTAACTTGCATGACTTGTGTGTATCATATTTCTTATTGTTTAATAATCATAGACTAGTCTGTATACGTGTTGCATTCTTTCTGTTTGGACTTGAAAAAACAAAACTTGCAGAGAATATGGTAATAGATTGAACGTACCAGTAATGCTGTTTTGATATGAGACATCAGTTTTCGAAACATTCCTTGTACAACCTAAAAAATCTAAAATCAGTTTCCTTGAATTTTTCAATTATCAGTACTCAGATGAGCAATGATTTCAAGTCTAATTTTTTGAATTTAAGGAATGTGCCATGGAATTATTGAGTACAGTCTGTGATAATCTGTCTATTTGTTACTAACACAATTATTTCAAAGTACTTGTGAATATCAGAAGATTGAAAATTATGCTTCTTTGTCTGTGTTAGAAAGAAATGGTATAAAAATGTGAGCAGCATATCAAAGTCTTGTATTGGTCCGACACCCCAACAATTACTGGATTGGTTGTCAACTTACCAGTAATACAATTTTTGTCATGCCCACTTGCGGTTCAGTTCCAATTGAAAGTACTTGGCACAAATGTTCTCTGTAATGAGATGTGTCATGCGCAAGACCCTTGTCTGTAGGTCAAAGATCAAGGTCACACTTAGAGGTTGAATGTGTTTTCCTTCTCCAGACTCTACCTTCTGTATGAATTTATGAATTTTGAAATAACTGTGCATATATATTTACTTCAATGAGACGGTGTGTGTCCTGGGTAACACCCAAGTCCATATGTCATAGGTCAAGGTCACACTATCAGGTCGATTGTATTTTCCTTGTCTGGGCTGTACCTTCTGTTTGCATTCAAGGATTTTGAAATAACTTGGTATAAATGTTTACTTCAATGAGATGATGTGCATGAACATCACCCAGACTCATAGTTCAAAGGTCAAGGTCACAAGCTTTCTTAACAGCGGGCTTGACATGTTGTCCTTGGGCATCTAGTGTGACATCATATGGCACACTCGATAGGAAAAATGTGCTGTTTGCATTCAGATCTGTTTGGATAACATAAGAAGTTATTCAGTATTTCTGTTAAGAATGTTTGAATATGTATCAAATGAAAGATTGTAAGATTTTTAGAATCTGAACGATATTTCAGCTTTGCATAGTTGTCACTCGCTCAGCCTGCATAAATTGTGATGCGGACCAAAGTACATGTACCACGTTTTCTACATCCGCCATGCAATTGTTAAAATAGTTCCCATACCATGTTGTAATGCAAGTCTATGTAAGTTCAGTTTTGATGAGTGCTTTCAGTACTTTGATTATCCATTAAGATTGTTAAAAAATTAAGCTTACTTCCCTCTGACAGCTCTTCAAGAAATGAAATATTTCTTTGCATTAATATTTCTTTATTATATAAATGTGTTACAAATTTGACATTTTTCAGTCATTGAATATTATCCATTTTGAACGCCCCATACTGGATGTGAAGTTGTAGGATTGACTTCAGATATTTTCTCATTAAAATATTCACATGTATTTTGTTTAAGTGGGTATGGGACATTGCATTGTTGAAACTGTTGAATTGAAATTACAAACAAATGTCCCTTATTGCATCACTGTGTACTGGGCCCTGGTTTCATAAAACTTCAAATGAAGGTTGTTTTTCGAGAATCGGGAAGTCATTTCTATTTTGAATACTAGCAGCAGGTGGAGTGGGGGGATATTTTGGAATTCCATTTTTCTTGAAAAATTGACCTGTAGGATACATGTAGCTCTTTGTTTTCAGTCATCAATGTTACCATGTAAGGAGGATATGTATGCTTTATCATGTTTATATTGTTCCCTTGTCTCTCTCAAGACACTATTTTCCCCTGTCTAAGGGCCCCGCCACCTTCTCATTAAAGGTGAAAAAACACTGAGTAGTTAAAATACATACATTTACCAAAATGAATTGTTAAAAAAATACCATGTGCTTGTCAATATCATTTTCTTTTTCAAATTTCAATTTGGAACCTATCTCATTAGAGATTATTTGTGAAACTAGGATCTGGTATAATCAGTGACAGTTAGTTAGAGCAATTACATGTATCCCCAATTAAAAAAACAACCAATTTATTAAGAGTGTACTACGGTATGTTGATATGAAATGTTTTTTGAACATCTTTAGTAATTTCATGTAATACTGGGTATTAGGAATGGTAAGTAAGGAAATCTATCAATGTGCTTGAAGTATGGTTGTTTCTGAGAGTAGAACTAATTTGTTCCATGCTTGGTTATCATCACTAACTGATCAACAATGCAGTGTTTCATTTATTGTGTTATTACATTGTATTGTGACTCATTCTTCTGTTTTATTGTTTGTTGCCTGTCCTTATCCTTTTGCTAGTTCCTCTGTAACTTCATCCTTCCTTCATCCTGCCTGAATAAACTGTCGATGAATTATAACATTTGTAAACTTTTTATGATACTTCAAAAATAAGCTTTCATTACCAATACCTTTCTTCAATGCACACCTGTCAGAGTGAATTTTATCTTTGAATCTTTAATACAAGATTGATGAAGAATTTTATTTTGTAGTATGATCATATTTGACTTGTATGACAGCATGAATAATGAAGTGATTTCATAGGTCTTTTAAACAATGCATTTTCTCCTTTCTTATAAAATACTGTAAAAGGAAACTTTCATAATTTTGTGATAAATTTATACATTTTATTCTCTTCAAAGCCGCAGCAGCCGTGGTCCAGTGGTAATTGCACTGGATTTGAAACCCGATGATCCGGTTTGATTCACGGTCGAGCAGGTCATACCCTTTCATGAAAATTCAACAAAAATGTCTGGTTCCTAGTGGAAGGGTAAGTTAGTACTGGTTAAAATATAGTCCAGGAAACCTGACCGCCATGTATAACTGATAAATTATTTAAAAAAAGCGTTCAACCTAAATAGATAAAAAAAAATTATTTGCCCCAAATAAGGTATTTCAATTGACTGGTTCCAATAAAATGATATTATTGCAAACTTAAGTATGTAAGGTGTAAAAAATAGTGTTTGTTTCTGGTATCCAGTCCTACCAGGGTGCATAAAACGTTGAAATCAAAATCGGTCCAGAGTCACCCCCCCCCCCATTTTTGGGCGAAAATGTACCCCCCCACACACTCACCATAAAGTTAAGTACCTAAACGTAAGTCCTACCTTTTCCCCTATAACCTTAGACTTTAGTAGCCAGAGAAATGGAAAATCCACTTTCCCACTAGTTTTAACGTTCCACATGCTTTCAAGAGCAAAATAAATCCCCCACCTGCCTTCTCTATTTTTGATGAGCATGTTACCAGAAGCAAATATTTTGTTTAGACCTAAATGATGTCCAAGAATTCTCTCCAGTAGAGGAGTCCTTAAAATGTGTCTTATAATTGTGTCCTCTCAATTTGTATTAATTTATAATTCTTGAAATTTTTCAATTGTATGTCAATGAAAGATTTTCATTATCATTAATGGTTTCCTGATGTAATGAAGCTGTCCAGCTAGCTTATTGAAGGTCAGTGATTCCAGCCAGGTGTACGCACTGTTAAAGCTGAAAAGATGCTAAATGACCCAGGTTGTTAGTGTCAAGTTAAACCTAAGTGACAAAAAAACAGTTTCCCAGCATTCTATAAATTAAAGATGCTATATTTCAGCAGCATAGTTCTGTGGACTGATATTATAATCATAGCCAAAAAAAATCAAAATTTTACAATAGTTTTGCAGAAACTATTCATTACTATCATTGGTTGCCATTTATAGTTGACTTGAATTAAGATTTTTTTACAACCAGATGTCAGATGCAGTATTTACTGAATGTAATGTTCTATGCCTTTCTAAGTAATATGTTTACCAGTAAATTCAATGTAACAATGTTCTAATGTACATATTCTGTATCTATGAACGCCAAACATGAGCTAAATGTTCTGTATGAATCATGTTTTGGATAGATCTGTAAATTGAAACTGGCAATTAATTCTAAGTTTTAAAATGATAAGTTATTTTTGGCTGCATGTTTTTTTACAAGGTTCTTGGTTCTTAATAGGTGTGTTGTTTGATAAGAGTTAATTTCTGCAGGTGTTGCTTACAATATGTTGTTAATTAAACCATGATATATTGGATGTTGTGGGTAATTAAGAGAAAATTGTACAATTACTTAAAGTCTACACAGGGATTAGTTTATGTTTATCCTATATACAATAGTTCTGTTTAAACATTTAATTAGATGATCTTACATGACGTATTTGTTAAGTTTTATCTATCAGTCTGTATTCATTTAGGGTCATTGATATTTTGCTTGCAGGTCAAGGTCACGAGACAGATACAGGTCAAGGTCACGTGACCGTAAAAGGTCAAGGTAATTATTCTGATGTTATTGTAAGATTTTTGGTGTACAATTTATTCATATAGGATACTATAATATGATTATTTAAGATAAATTCAAGGGTAAGTTTTATTGTAGAAAGAACTTGAACATATGTTTTAAGAATCACTGGCGAGTAATGATTTTTTTAACCAACTTATGATATTATAGTGCCAACACTTCCTATGTTTGCATCTAGTTGACAATCAATTATTTGTAAGTGTCAAACAAGCCCAATGTAAACAATAAGTGGACATTGTTAGATTACTTAATGTTCCACTGTAAACAATACTGTTTATTTTTGTGTTTTCATTTTTGCAGACAAATAAAAACATGTGTTCATATTTTGTAGGTCAAGGGATCACAGATCCAGATCACGTGATCGTAAGAGGTCAAGGTCACATTCCAGATCAAGGAAGTCCAAGTAAGATCAGTTTTTCATTAATTAACAAGCTATTAAAAACACAATAAACATTTCAAAAGCTTTGTAGTTACAGTAAAAAACATACATTTTAAATATTCTGACATTTTTTTATCCCTCAGTAGAAACATTCAAGTCAAATCAAGTTGTTTGAGAAAGATGAAAATAAAATAAATACTTTTTGTTTTTGGCCTCTCTGTCTGTTAGTACCAAACTTTAACCTTGCCTATAAAATCAAAACGCCTGCACCTACATCCATCAAACTTCATATGTAGGTTCCTCATGACAACCTCTACAGGACCTGTGCATTTTCAGGTCAGTAGGTCAAGGTCACAGGGTCATTGTGTTTAAAAAAATTCCAATATTTCTTTTAGGATACTACTCCTACATTTTTCATGGGATTTTGACGAAACTTTCACAGACTTGTTGTTTTGTGATTCGATCATTTTTTACGGAATTATGGCCCTTTGTTTATTTTGTGTGATTGTAACAGCGAAATACTCTTGTTTCCTTGTTTTCTCAAGGGATTTTGATAAAACTTTCATGGAACTATTGTTATCGAGATAGCCAATGCATGTTGTAAAGGTTTTATGATTCGATAAATTTTTACGGAATTATGGCCATTCGTTTATTTTGTGCATATGTAATATATAGAGAAATACTCTTTTGTTTGCAACTTCTTCTGTATTTCTGAAGGGACTTTTACCAAACTTTGATAGAACTATTGTCACCAAGTTCACCAGCACATACATTGTATTGTTAGGGTTTTGTGATTCGATCATTTTTAGCAGATTTACGGCCTTTTGTTTGCCTGTACCGAAATTTAACCTTGCCTATTAAATCAAAACGCTACCACCTGCAATCATCAAACTTCATATCTTGGTTCATCATGACAATCTCTACAGGACCTGTGCATTTTCAAAAAGGGCAACTGGAGGGGGCATGGTGTTTATAAAACACATCTTGTTTAGCAATACCAGCTTCTCCCAAATCGATTACGCAACCCCAGGGAACTTTCCTTAACAGTATCCAATACTGATGCTGCCGTTCACGGCGCCGTCAATAATCTAGTAGAATATTCTAGTGTGAAATAATCTACTACATTGCTGTGATAGGTCAGTCTTATTTAATTTGTATATGTTTACTTTAGGAAGTCCAAGAGGTCAAGGTCAAGAAGCGCATCAACGTCTCGTAAAAGGAAGAATTCTCGTAGGTCCTCGTCAGGAGAAAGACGTAGTAAATCAGGCAGCCCAAAAGTACAGAAGAATGGAGACATAGACAAGTATGTCTGATTTACGACAATGGCAAAATTATCAGTTTTTTCTGTCAAAAGAAAATTTAATATTTAAGTACTGGAATGGTTTTTCTCTTGATTTTACTGTGTTTCTGATTTGACTTTGATCACATTTTGTCAGTCGTCCGTTGTCTGTGCATGCGTACACACGTAAGTTACCTTAGGTGGTTGGGGGTGGAGCCTAACACAAAAGAAATCTATTGAATTCAGTCAGTGACCACTTAAATCTTTTGTTTCCTAAGTGGTCATTCTTTTGTTCCTTAACAATGGAAATACCACCTAAGGTAGCAAATGTAAGGGCGTGTGTCCAGAGTTTCGTTTCCCCTCTGTAACTTTATCACTCCTTCTTGAATTTCAAAACTTTTTCTGGTCATGAAATTATGTGTTCCCACTAGACCCAGGTCCTTTACCTTCAAGGCCACACTTAGAGGTAAAAGGTCAAAACTGAAATCACATCCACTGATATAGTATTTGCTGAAATAACATACCTAATATTTACATCAAATTTCTTTCCATATTAATCTTAAAATATGAAACAAAGATTTGAATGAAAACATTCATGTTTTTACCTTTTATGAAGATAATGATACAATACTGTAGTGTTAATAGTTCACTAGTGCCCTTTGAATTAAATGATAATAGAAGCGAATTAATATCACAAATCATCTGGATATTATAAGAAGTTGGGAAATCAAATACTATATTGATTAAATCATTTTCTACTGTATTTCTATGTCAGGGAAGAATGGCAAATGCAAATTAAATGGGATTGCTTTTAATGTTAGAATTAATTTGTTGCTGTATCTTTCAGGGAAAAGTCTAAAAGCAAAAGTCAAGATAGATCTTTTGACAGGTATTTAAATTCCAGTTCAATTTTGATGTCCCCGTATTGATACACATGTTTTTGTTATGAAGTGTGTTCCTTGAAATTATAATGAGAATATAACATTGTAATTAAGAACAAATTTCTGTGAAAGATGCTCTGTTTATATATGAATCAATCATCTCAGGTATAATGAGTTATCATCGTTGTATTAAAAAATGCCTGATAGCACTATACTGTTTATACAATTTGTTAAAGATATACATGTATATCCACTTAATTTGATTGTCTATTAGAGCTAGTGTGGTATAGCAGTAAACTGGACATTGTAGAATACTTAAGAATTTCCTCAATTATCTTCACATTGTTATAATTTTTAAAAATACAAATGTACATGTATTATTATAAATTGTAAGACACCATGTCCTTTATCTTGCAGGAAATCTCCAGACTCTGATGAGAAAGGGTATTTATTGTTTTATGTTTAAAACTGTAATATATCTTAATAAATAAGTGATTTGATAAAGGCCCTCTTATTTGTCTGAGGGCAGTCATATTGGCCAAAGGCTGAGGGCCAATATGACTGTCCCGAGGACAAGTAACAGGGTCGATATCAAATCACTTATTTATTGACAATTTTATTAAATAACTTCAACTACAGCTAAAATCTATATCACTTTTTGGCCATGCTGTAGCAGCCAATCAAATTGCTTAAAATGTGGGCTTTATATCTACTGTAGTGTAATCGCCCATGTATATGTCGCAGCAGTGTATAAGATGAAAGTAAAAAATAGCTGAAATCCAGGGGAAAAATTTTCATATAAGAAAGTAACATCAAATTACATAATATCTTACTTGCAAAATTGCATGTTGTGTCAATTTTGTGCAATTAACAAAGTGTCAAGGCTAGCAGTACTCCTATATTTCTTAGCAACTAACATGTGACATGATAAAAAATCAGTACTTCAGCTCCGGTCCGGGAAGTGATAAATATACTGGCCCGCTTATTGGAAATGCCACTTCATTATTATTATGCCAGGCAGTAAACAAGTTACAAGGCTGATAATAAATAGTTATTTAATAACAGCTACTGTTGTTATTAATTCTGATTCATGCAAATATACAGGGAAACATTTCATCAATAAACATATCTCAAAGAGAAGTGTGGCAACTGGCATCTTTTATATAATTGATACTGTAATTTTGTGTGTTCTCCACATAACCATTAATACTATGTTCTTAATTGACACTGGGTGAGTGGATGTGGTTTCTGATTAATTAGTAAACCCCAGTTCCCCACCAGTGTTGGTTAAAATTCCACTTCAGACCAAATTTCACATGTGAAGAAACTGTCCAGCTAGCTTACGGAAGGTCGGTGATTTTTCCCAGTTGTACATCTCAGGCTCTCCAAGCTTGAAAAGTCATTAATTGAACTTGGCAGTTGGTGTGACTTCAAACCCCAGTAAAAATGCTCTAAAATAGCCATCTTGTTTATTAGTTAAGTTACATAGACCATTATTTTCCTTGTTTTATAGAGATAGAGACAGAAGATCAGCTAGTGTAACCAAGTCAGAACCTAACAAGTAAGTAACAGTCTTATATCTTATCTGATCAGTTGTACATCATTTATAAATCACAAAATAGATCGGTAATAATCAACTCGCAATCAAAAGTGGTACACTAAGTTTTACAACTATTATCTACCTAAATCTTTCAGAGTTAAGTAAGTTTGAGTTATATTGTACATTTTTTTTTATTCAGTGTAACAAACATTAGTCTGCAAACATTGTCAGCATATTTTACTTGATGTGTAATATTTAACTAGCATCACCACAATGGTAATGTCAAACACTAGGAGAGAGAGAGAGAGAATGGGAGAGAGAGAGCTGTATAATATGAATTCTGCTAATGCTTGTATGCATACTACATGTAGTTATGACAATATTTGTTTGCTGCAAATTGAGATTGCCCCACAGAATCATATGTTATACTGAAATCATTGAAAATAATTAAAGTAAAATGCTATGTAATACAAGTCCTGGGAAGTATGAACTGATTCTTAAAGTTTCTGTTATTTGTATATTTCAGTCCCAACTCAATTAAGAAACCAGAAGTTGACAAGCCAAATGACAGGTATGATATTAATTCATTTTGAATCTTAATTACTGGTAGTTTTGTCTAGTTTAAGAATGACTGCACAAAAATGCCCGGCAGAGGTGTAATTTATTGAAATTTTGCAATGAACCTTGATTACCACTACAAAAATTGAATTTCTTTTATTCTTAAGTTCCTTGTCTGATGATTAAGATTCATTATTACACAATTGTCTATCATAATTATATAGCAATCATTGTAAGATTGGTGTAACTATAGTAAGCTGTATGGAATATAAGTTTTGTGAACATGTTTTGTTTTGACTTACTGTTGTACTTTGCTTATACACATGATGATGTTCACATACTTAGTTGTATAAAATACACATACAATATTTATAGCACCATATAGAATATAAAATTCCAATACAAACTATTGAGTAGATGGATTATTTGAGAAATAAAGCTGGTTATTAGCGCAGCTGTTAATGTAGCTTATAGCTCAGAAACAATAAGAAGTAGCAACATGAAACTCACTGAGGTGGTGAATAGATGAGCGCTGGCAATGCTTGCCTCACTCTTGTTTTTACTGCTCGTGTTTGTTGAAAGCCATTTAAATAACTTGAATGTGTATTTCAGGAGAGAAGACAGTGATGATTGAATTGATCATAGTGATCCCTTTAAGTTGTGATAACAGAAACTGGCTTGATATTGTACAAGACTTGTGTGATGCTCGGAAGTTACCATGGCTGCCATATTGTTGTTTACCTGTGAACTAGATTGTATTTAGATGACAAGTTTCGGAACAGTGTTTAGATTGTGGTCTGACTAGTAGTATGAATTATGTGAAAATTGAGGTTCTATTTTAGATAACTGGTTATTTGTCTTCACATTGTTTTACTGAAGTTGACTCAAATTCATGGTTTGTAAAATGATGATTTTTTTGTAAATCTTAAACTAATGGTTGTTTTAATTGAATATTTAAGATTTTGATATCAATGTAATCTTAAACAATGAAATTCCAGAGCAGTATAAATTGGGAACAAGCATCTATTTGTCTGTCATTTAAATGTTCCATCCTCTAACTGTAGGAATAGCTATTTATTAAAATCTTACCATAGATTGGTTTTAAATAAAACAATGATATTACAGATGTATAACTGAGCTATTAACAGTTTATTATTGTTTATATCATTGGCAGACAAGTGATTCATTGTTTTATTTGTAAACCCTAAGATTATTGGTAGTAACCTGTATGTTAACCTTGAAGTTTTGTTATATTTTATTCTTGTTTGTGTTTGCTCATTTTTAGATAGATTTTATTTTGACATATGATTGATTTTTCTTCTATGTGTGAAACATAGAAATTTTATGTCACTTGTCAAAATGTTGTTTGTTACTGTTGTTGCTTAGAAAATTTTAAAATATATTTAACCTTAATATCATGACTCTTATTTGACGTCATCTTACATCGACTGTTTGATTAGCTCCAGGATTTATGATTTATTTTTTTGCAATGTAATGTTGTTAGGTACTTACATAGTTCATAGCCTGAAGAAACTTTTCATGATCCATCCATGTTACTTGTAACAGTTTGTACTTTTTCTTAGAATAAAGGTTAGACTTATGTGCCATTTATTAATATAGTCTTATAGTGTTTGTTTGTCCAGTTAGAAGCTCAATGTTTTCTTTTATCATATTGTAAGACCAAATTGTGGATTTTTCTGTATTTAATTCTTTTTTTCCCATCATTTCATTTCACATCATATTTGTGGTTTAAAATAGGATATTGAGTAACTAAGTGTCTAATTTCATTTTAAACTGTATGAGGGATTTGCATAGTTTACTGGTATCGATAGTAACAATGAAAATACAAGTCTGTAGTCTTACAGGGATTATTCAGAAATAGACAAGGGAGGTAATCATTGTTTGGAGCTGTGAAAAGAACTGCATTTGTTGATAAACGACTGCAAAATATTATTTCTGATTATATTGAATTAATTGTTAAAAAAATGTTTATTAATATTATATGTTGGTGTGATAGTCAGATATACTAACCTTTTAAAGCCCCATTAGCTTTTTGGGTGTTAAAATTAACGTAGGTCTTATTTTACCTAGAAAAATGTCTTATCATCGAAACTGACTTTTACTTGCAATAAAAACAATCCGAAATTTTCTGTAGTAATCATTAATACATATAGAAATGTAGAACAATATTTTTTCAATTTTATTGCAAAAAAAAATAGAAAAAGCATCTGACAACATTTTTACGAGATGTGGCTAAATAAAGGCATTATGTTTAAAATCTTATATTTTACTATCATTTTATCTATTGCTCTGTATTACCAAATTTGAAAAGCTAATGGGACTTTAAAGTAGAAATCAGATAAAATTTTGCTGGTTTTGCAATTGTTCTATAAATGATTAATTTATTTTACATTGTACATTTTGTAGATGTAAAGATAAAGTGCATATGCATTTGATTGTAAATAAGTTTTATTTTATATGTTGTACTAATGAGTTAATATGAAGTTAGTTGATTAGTTTAACTCTAAATATGTATGGTTCTAGGTGTTGCACCGATAATTAGATAATATGGTTTGTTACAAGTTTTGTATTTATTTTTAACACTGTATCCTTTAGTGACCTAATCTTACATGGTTTTGTGGATTTTAAACCAGAGGAATTTATTTCCATACATAATGATATAAATGATTCATAAATCGAGGGCTCAGTGCAACACTGTCATAACTTGTTCTTATTTCAATATGAGTTACGACACTGTTGCGTTGAACCCTCGAAATATGTTATCTTAACAAGATAAGTACACTTCAGGCAAAAAATAATATAATATTCTAGTATTAGTAATAGTATCCTGTAAGTCATTAAGCTATCCAAATCACTTACATTTGTTCTGACATGATTCAATTGACTGATATTTTTTATTTGGAAATGCAAAAAGGAATAGCCCCATTCTCTGGTAGCAACACTGATACTATTGACTGAAAACATTTAGGTGATATTTTTTTATAGGTTTTCATGGTGTTAAGTCATGGTAGTTTAACACAGTTTACTGTACCATTTATTGATATTGGTTAAATTGATATGTGGTCTCTTAGTGTTTGTCTTCTTCTAGAAATTAGAACTGCCTTCATTTTGTCTTTGTTCATGACATTAGTAGTAGCATTAGTATACTCTTAGTTGTGTATCCAGTTAACGACGGATATTTTCTTGATTGTTCATTTTGTATAAATTACTAATGATGCAATATTTCTACTGTGTTTGAATTGAATGTAATTGTATGATAGTGTTAGATCATTGTTGCTTCCATCATTCCATTATTAAATAATGTTAAATTAAGTCAATTTTCAAGTGTTTGACAAGATGGATTTATTGTTGTATAGATAAACTAATACAGTTACCATGGTCATCATTGAAATCTGTTTCATTTGTTTAGGATTTATAGAAATTTTAAGTGTAGAATTTAGAATATATCTAGCTAACACATTTTGTTACCGATTGTTTTGAGATGGACGCTAGTTTCTCTGATTAGGGTCGGATACCAGTTTTGTTGTCTAGCAGTTTGAATTACGAGACTAAATCATACTGTATAGCTACATGGTTACCTACAATCAAACCTGTGAACAAAGGCCATACTAGGGAAAGACACAATGTGACCTTCAAAGACATGGTCTTTGTTTGGAGTCTTGTTTTTAGAATGGCCTTTGTTCACAGGGTGGCTCCTGGCACAGGTTTGACTGCACATAAGATATTGCCTCTGTAATGCTGAGATACATGTATTTTACTGATACTTCTGTCTTTGTCAGTCTTTTCTCCTTTAGACAATACATTGAAGGCGTAGAAATAGATCTCTGTGTAAATTGTTGTATATTTGATTTGACTGTGTCTACTAATTGCTTCGTTTTATGTATGGCTTTGTTTTTTTATTCGGCATAAAATCATTTTAAAACTTTTTTTGCATTCCGAAAACTCATTTATGTGTCACTCATTCAGCATTAGACTCACATGAAACCTCAACAAAAAAAGAATGTTCAGATATTTTTTTTATGTAATATATATATTTTGAAAATTATTGAAGTGTGCAATTTGTTAGCTTATAGTTATATATATATTATCAAGCTTAATTTTCATTCTTGCTTAATGATATCAATACATACATGGATTCCTAAAGGATTACAAAGTTGAACATGATATATTTTTTGTTATAGAAGTACCTGAAAAAACTATTTGATTACTTATCTAACTAGCTTACATATCACATTTTGTGTACATATGATAGTAATGCTATGAATTATGAGGTACCATTTTAAATTTGAAAAGAAATTGATTGTCTTCTGTATGCATGTATAAATTGATAGATTCATTGAAAATTTAATTTTTAGATTAGTGTGCTGTTTTACGTATGTTACATCATGATATTACTCATGTGCCATTAAAGATTGTCAGCTGTAATGGTACTGTGATTATATAAATCACACGAAGGTGTAGTTGTAGATAAGATAACACATGGTTACACCATGTTAGTTGGTCCATTTTGTGCCTTTGTTTATCATCTTGTTTCTTGTATTACATTTAGAACATCACTCTTTAACATGTAATTCTGTCAGGTTAGACTCATCTTTTTCTATTCTTTACATTTAATTACTCTGATGTTTTTGTTAAGAACATTTAGTTTTTCTATTATTTTAATTTTGTGTTTATTTTCAGAAAGACCGATTTTTTTAGAAAAGATAAAAAAAGAACAACTACTTTATACTTGCATGATTTTTCTTAATGTCAAATGCTATATTTTGAAACTCAAAATATGTTGAATTTTCTTTCCAAAATTTACATTCACAATAGTTAAGATACTGGACCGTTTGTTTATACCCCACAAACGAAGTTTGAGAGGGGGTATATTGGAGTCACTCTGTCGGTCAGTCGTTGGTCGGTCGGTCGATCTGTCTACATGAAAGTTTAAGGAGTGAACTACTTCCACATTCTTTAAGTGATTGAAATGAAACTTGAAATATGTGATTGTAAACCAAATGTACATGTGCAAGACACATTTTTCATGCCCAGCAATTCACTCATTGCAGAGTTATGTCCCCTTGAACTCAACCATATAGTGTACTATTGCATTCTTAGTGTCAAAACGGCGGGGGTATTAGTCACCTCTGTGACAGCTCTAGTTTGTTTTGTTTTGATACATTCTGTTAGTAATATTGCTGTGAAATATTCTATTTAAATTGTGGTTATATTGGTGTTAAGTATTATTTGGTTTGGAAATCCTATCTACCATTATTGAATGTCTTAAGGAAAAAGGTCATCATTCATTATGTCATTGTACATTTATTTTATCATTGGGGAAAATTTATGAAAACAATAAAATGTATGAAAAAGAATGGCGTTTTTCTTTTAATCGTTTCCATCAAATGTGTGCGGAGATGTTGAATCTAATTTACTTAAGTTTAAAATCATCAACATATAAAAATAGACCTGCGAGCATAATGGTCCTTTTTAGAATGAAGCTGATCTCACACCTTACTGGGTTATAGATTATTTACAACTGTATTAAAGTTACTGAATTTAGGCAGAATTGATGGATGTTACGCTAAATACAAATCTATTTGTTTCCTCATTTACTAACTATATGCCAAACATGCCAGCATAAAATATTTTAGGTCTGGCAGACAAATTAAGTCTCAGAACTCCATAATGTGTCATTTGAGTAAAAATTAAAAATTACCCAAACCAACTTTATTGAATTATATGATATCAAGAGATCATAGCTAGGTTGAAATTGTGTGAAACTGTTATTAGACCGCCATAGTACTTTCTTTTAATACCACATTTTGAATTACAGACAATAAAATGGAGAAATGTATGATTTTATCAGTTAGTTCTTTGGGAGACTGAAGCCAGTGCCATAGGAATCCAGACCCCCCCCCCCCCCCCCTAATTTAGGCAGAATTGGTTAGTATTAGTGCCCCTGAACATTGTGAGACAAACTATAACCCCCACCCCCAATTAAAATTGCTCTGTACGGGCCTGTACATACACTATAATTTTTACAGAAAACAAATGTAAAAGCCAGACCTTGGTCTGAGGTTATAACACTTGAGATCACTCTCCATAATCAGATCTCATATTTTTTATCACAAAACGACTCTGGTAAAATAATGATACAAATTCGTACATTCCTTTTTGTCGTAATTAATCTGATTGTACATGAACAAGTATTTGAAAGTTTTATAACTTCAATATTTAAGCATGGCCTCTTAGTATGTACCTAAGAACGAGCCCATTTACATTTTGTGATGATGATGAGAATGTATGGGATGTTCAAATATTTGCAATTTCAATTTTTTCACATTGTGATTCAGTTCATTGATTTGTTGACATGTAGATATCTAGACGAACAGGACTGTACACGCTTTAAAATATCATAACTTAATTCTTTCTTCACATTATCCTCTTAATATATTAATACATTTATAAATTATATATATATACAGCATTCAATAGTGTGATAACCGTTCTACGTGATCTTGGTAACAAATAAAACAGTGACTCGAGGGTCGTTCGAAAAGTTTCATAGGAATATATTAAATTCTGACGGCCCACTTTAAAGAGTGTCACATTCAAACTATATACAGTTTACCTTCGTCTTCCACCTGTTTTCACATGAAAGAATACTCATAAATTACCATGGTCTCTTAACTCCTCAAGTTGAATGCTTATTGCATGTTAGTCTTGAACATGCATGATCGAACTTTGTGCTTACACGGTGATGAAACGCCTACATATGTACAAACAAAAGTTGATTTATATATGTTGTAATGAATTTAATACGAATCTGATAATAGTAGAACAGAGCGGGAGTTACAGGCTGCGTAGCCTTCATCCTGTAGAAGAGGTATCAAGGGTAATGGCTTTCAGAGAGGTAGACCTGTTGTTTTTCTTGGGTTTACTTGGCCTGTGTCAGATTATGCTTCAAACGTGTATGTCATGAATCAAGCAGATTATCACACAGACTATCCATTGTTATGTTACTTTGGTATAAAGCATGACTGGCCAGATAATGGTACTTTGCATCTAGTTATGAATCACTCATAGATTCAGCGAGTAAACATGGTATCAAGAACGGCTGAAGTTGCATTTTTACTACGATCACGAAAACGTCACTGTAGTGTAGCAGTACCACTTCGTTTATAGTATCGATTATTACAACACACATATAAAGCTGATAATAATTCATACACATTTATAACGTTAAACAAGTCAATACTCGTAAATGTACAACTTTGTGCACAATACTGGTTTTATTCATTTTCCAATATTTTTGGTCGGCCCTCGGTCATGTGGTTGAGATCGATATTGCGCCATAATGTGAAATTCAGTCACGCGTTGTCAGCAGATATATATAAATTTAAAGGTATATGACCAACATTGTATTATTTGTTTATCATCGAATCCCTTAAAATTGATCGTACATTACTATTTCAAATGTTAGTTCAAATCAAGGACTTATATACATACAATAGAAAAATATTAACTTCAATAGATATTGCACGGTGACCTGTATTTTTCTTCACCAATTAAGAGTGATAATGTGTTATAGCATATTTTACCATGCGTTTTCATTGTTCAAAATGGATGTTCTTTTTTCTTATATATTTGAAAAATGGGCTACTCCCATATAGACCTAAATGCGATTTTAAAGGGCCAGTAACTCAAAGGATTATTATTGTTTTTAAAAATCTTACAGTAAATCATTTATATATCATGGAGACTTGATATATACTGATAGATATTTCCAAAATCTGTCCGCTCCTTTTTGAGACTATATATATTATAATTTTGGGCTAAGCTGGGAAGACGTTAAAAGAGCTAGGTCTACATAAGCCCCTTGTCAGTCTTGTATTGGTATATTGGCTCAGTTCGATCAGTAGTGTTATATTTAATTTTAATTCATATATTGTATATAAATCATTTTGAATATAACACAATGATACATTAGAAAGTTATAGTAAACTATCCATTGATTATGTGTACAGCTTTTTCAGCGGCTGTCTTGTTCATACTGAAAATTTTGGGTACAAACCTTTATGCAATTGATTAAACTATTTTAAGACGCATGACGTGTCGTCGGGGTATATAAAGCTGTGTTTACTGCGTGAAAGTCGGAGCACCTACTGGAAAGCCTGTGTGGAAGTTATCTAAGAGCGGTAAGCTTCGACTTACGTCTAGATATACGGAAGCTATGGCGGACTGGAAGTGGATTTTGTCGATGGAAAAATAATTCTCATACTGATCTGCATACTTCGATACCTTTCGGAATGTTCGTGTTCCGGATAAGTTCCCGGTTTCGGGGCCCCGTCCATTGCGACCCCGCTAACGCCTTTGGTGCTAAGGGGTAGGACGCGGTCAACCCTGAGACCACAGTCAGGATGTTCGAGGCACTTTTTAAAGTAAGAATTTAAGGTGTCTCATACATCGTTACTGTCGGTTTTTGTGGAATAACTACAGAAACGGGAACTTTTACGTAACCTGTAATATGGTTATACGAGTACAAACATTTCACGGTGGTATCGGATGTATGCAATATCGGTAGAGAATCATTTATCATATACAAAATACACTTGCAGTCTGTCAATAGAGATGTACGCATATCGACGGGACGTAGCTTGTCGCTGTTGGATACCACGTCCTATTTACTAACACACGCCTTGGTGTGTACAGTGAATGTTAACGGGGTGTTTCAAATGGATTTTAGTTACCCTGAAGTTATGTAGTTAATTTTATTTCGTGTTGAAGGTGACGATGAAATGATGTAGAAGTTAATGGATTAGAGAATTATTAATCAAGAATATCCGTTCGTTTTTATGGGGTAGAAATTTCATCTTGGCCAACAGTAAACTACATGTATACTGTTCGTCATTCACGTGTATGAGTACATACATGTAATGATATACAATGTATATTGTATAGATGTTATCTATGTCTCGGGTCATTTGAAGTAGAAACAATTAAGTACATTTTAGTACTTTAAAAGTTGATAAGAGTGAGTAAATAGATCAGTTTACTTTAGTAACTCGTCCGTTTAAATTTAAAAAAAAATTGCTAATTGTAGAATAAGTAGAAACTTGCAGGAAAATAAAATTAATGGAATAAATCTATGCTACATTACAACAGGGATGCTATATTACAGGGATGTGCAACCGCTTATCATCCACTGATCAACAATCGATTATCAGTGCCTAGGCTAGTTAATGAAAGCAAAGGTATCAAAACTACCGAAATTACCATGAAAATGACACAAAGAATCGATAATTGACAAAAAGTAACATTAGTGGTCTATGACTCGTAGTTATTATTTGTTTAATTGTTATTAATTTTAAAAACTTTTTTTTCTAAATTAAATTTTAGAAAGAAATCTAATATTATGTAAGTTTTGTAGGAAAGAAATGTTTACCTTATGAGAGTTTTGTTCGATTTATGAGCTCAAGCAGAGATGCTACACTGCTATTTTTTTTATTTAAATTGATTTTTTGAAAAAAAAACATTTATATCGTGAAAATATGTATGAAAAATTGAAATACATGTAGTATATTACATTATGAAATTTTTGTACAATTAAATTTTATATCATGAAACTTGTTTTCGAATTATCAGCTGAAAGCGAAATTTTTACGGAATAAACTTGTGAAAGAAAAGTTATATCATGACAACAAATGTACGATAGAATGCTAAAATTTGACTTAAATTTGTGAAAGAACGTTTATATTATGAAAAAATTTATGATCGAATACTTAAAAGTTTGAATTAAATTTGTATATAACAAATATTTATATCATGAAAGTTTTGTTTGATTTATCAACTCAAGACCAAATTTAGTTTTGTACCGTGGAACTTTTTTCTATTTATCAGCTGAAGAAGAAATGTTAATGGCTAAACTTTTATTTAAAGAAATGCTATATACCATGAATGTTTTGTACGAAAGACATTTTACGGTGAATAGTTTGTTATTTGTAATTTTGATTCGTATAAATGTTTATTAATGAACAACTTTATCTTGTTATTGATCTTTGTTTTTCATAATGTATGTCTCTATTATAGCGTATCAATTTAATTAGCCAAAGACTTAATCTGTAACTTTTAATCTTCCGCCAAAATGGCGTAAGATATGCCCTCGTATAGTCATAATTATAATATCGGTGACGATCTTTACTGATTACAAGGAAACAATCAATAAATCCGGATGAAAAACAGTATGGGGTAGTCTATGTTTCATAAATCTACATTGTTTTCACAGCTGCACATGTCATTTGAATGCATTAGGTCACGGTGTGTGACCATTAATTGGAAACAATAGGGTTCCACCAATAAAATTTGTCATAATTTAAACTAACATGTTCACATTATATTGATTATGACAGTAATTAATCATTGTTGAAAAACTGATATTATTTTAGCAAATACAAAAACAAGTCAAGTACCTGAGATCAAAGTGAACTTATTCGTGGCGATAAGCATAAAACCATAATTTGGTCGACCTTACAACTAATTAACCCATTATTAAAGATGTACTTTACCAGATAAATATTGAATAAGATTAAAGTTATGTTTCTTCATTGCTCTTTTCATTATAAACAGATATAGAATAACTGGAATTCTGTTAGCATTATAATCTACGTAATATACCGTCATTATTTCAAGACTTTGACTCAACAATTGTAAATGTAGTAGATATTTAAAGAATTGATCTGTATCTTATATTTCTGTATGGAAAGGCATGTATACACGTATTCTATAATGTTTTCATATTATGTATGTATATAATGTTGTACGAGACATGAATAAACTGTTTGACTTCACTTAATCTGAAAAAATTATACTGTTGACACGCTTCGTGTATGAATTGATGTTACACATTGTTTGTCACATGCCAGTTGATTCTCAATCAGCCATTGTTATGAATTGACGATTTCGAATAATAGGTGTGAAAATATGTGCATACCAAATAATATAATTGGGTTACACCGTTTCTGGTTTGCGCTACAATCTATGTAATTTAGTGCTTATATGATGTTTTTTCATTTTATTATGCACCGGTAAAAATGGATCATTATTGAGAGTGAAATAAGGTACTACAGCAAAATAATTTTTGAAATTATTATTATGCCGTCAATACCGACGTACATCAGTCTCAAATTATGGAAGAAAACTTTCATGTTTAGTATATCTTCACATTCAAATGGTGTTGCAAAAAGTGAAATATTTTTCTCGTCAGATCAGGCCGCCATTGAATTGAATCGTAAAAATGGGGTCATAAACAATCGCGAAATTGTGTTCTTTTACAAAAGTAAGCATGAAAATATTATCATGCCGCCAATATCAACGTGTGTAAGTGTCAAACTATGGTAGAAAATTTTGATATAGAGTATATCTTCACATACAATTGATGTCGCAAAAAGTGCAATATTTTCCTCGTCAGATCAGGCGTCCATTTTGTAAATTGTAAAAACTGGGTCATACTCGATCGCGAAATTATGTATTATAACAAAATAAAACATGAAAATATAGTTATGCCGCCAATATAGAAGTATGTCACACTTCAACCACGGCAAAATATCATGAAATTAAGAATATCTTCACGTACTAAAGCTGTCGCAAAAAACTGACATTTTCTATTATGCGACCATTTCGGTCAAATTATCACGTCAGTTTGATTTTCCAGCGGTCACAAAAACTTGGAAATCTTTAGAACCACGAATATTTAGAAACAAAATTACAACATCTGTAAATTATTTAACACTTTAAGATCAATATATAAAAAAACTCTATGCAAAAACAACATTTATTTAAGCCGATTGAAGAGAATATTTGACCCATCTTTTATCTGCTGGATAACGACATTAACGGTAAATGCATGCGCATGCGCTCTCGCGTTAATATCCCTAGGCACTGTTTTTCAGCCAGTTTCCGTCCGTTGCGTATCCCTGTAATATAGCATCCCTGATTACAATTAGGCAATATTTATGCACGTGTTTCTGCTTGGAAGTTGATTAGAAGTCGACAGGGTAGCCATTGTACTCTAAAGCAAAGGGTATTGACACCAAAAAAATCGAAAAAAGTGTCTAAGCATATCTATATATATTTAGACACTTTTTTTGTGTCAATCGCCTTTGCTGTAAAGTACCACAAAATGAAAGGTCAAGGGTCTATCATCCAAACTAAGACACAGGAGTAATAAATGTAACAGAGATTGTGAATGTTTTAATATACCAAACTGGAAGGAACTGGGTAACAACATTGGACACATATACAACCATTTTACAAAGAATCAATTGAATAAATGCTGGCATGGTATAATTGGAAGGCGATAATTTAAAAAATTTGTCTGAAAGCTAGGGGAAAGGAATCGATAACTACTGTTACAGCTGAAATTATTTGGGGGAGAGGCTAAGTCCGTAATAGCCCCCAGTTTCTGCGGCACTGCATAGTACACTCATAAATTGTACATGTATACATCCACACAAACTATCAACAATCTTGCGGTCAATGGTAAATGAACAAACATCAGTGTTTAATTTATACAAGTACGAGTATAATCAGAGAACTGTTAAACTCAAGTGATTTAATTATGTAATTTATAATTAATTGTACCAAATCCCACACCATACCAAGCCATGGTGTGCTGAAGCAGAAAACATTTATTTTTGTGTATCCTAGGTAAACCTCTCCAGAGTGGCCCCTCTCTAGAGCAACAACCCCCTTCAACAATACCATGATTTTTTCTAACTGTACAATTTAACTATTAATGTAACCGCTCTACAGCAACAACCTCTCAGCAACAACATAATGTTGCTTCTCCCAAAGGGTGTTGCTTTGTAGAGGTTGCACTGTATATGATAATGACTTAATTGATGATATATTTGAAGTTTGTCTTCAAATGTCAGCTCTGCTTTCTATCATGTTAAGTTTGGGTTCAGCATAAGATCAACATACGTCAACAAAACATCCATGAAGTTACAGAGTTTATTTCTAATCAATATAAACAATAAAACAAACATTTACACTGATAACAATAACAATACTATCAAATTCTTTATATCAATCTCTCTGACCAAAGTACACACTTACTGACCCATCATCAAGATAACAGTTGACACTCTTAATGAACTTTTTGACATATTGTCCCACTGTCATGTAGTTTCCATTCTCTCAAATGTGAACAAACTAATTCAGAAACAACATTCAAACAGACATAAAACACTGTAGCTTCATTGCTAAGTAATGAGTATTATTTTGTATGAAAATTGTTCTGAATAATTAACAATGTGGTTATCAATAGCACCTGTGAGAGAATCTGTATAATAGTTAGTTACATAATTATGTGTATTGCCATATAATTGTAATTCATAATACTGTAGAACTTTGTCAGGATATAAGTACATGTACCTGACAACTGTATAATTGATTATAATCTGATTAACCAATTTACATTTACTAAACAACTTGGAATTCGATTTTTATAAGCACTGCCTGCACTAGTATCATGTAATCACTTTCAGTTGCTCAACTGGAAATCCTTTGAAAGTATCACCTCCATTTCGGATGTATATCTGTATCTAGGAATTGTCTTATATTCTGTGCACTTGCTTTGCCTACAACAGCTGTAAGGTCCTGTAATAACAAAAGATGAAAACAATAAATACAAGTGGAAAGAAGAGTAAACAGCAATCTCACATCAGGACCTGTCAAAGTTGATAGCACCACATGTATAATCAATGCTTATGTACATAATAACCTCTACTGAATCATTCATTAACTTGATTAAGTGTCCAATTTCACAAAGAAGGACCAGTATCCTTATATCTAAGATATCAGTTTAGAATTGTACACACAGAATTTGTCAAAGGATACAAATTATATGCATGTAGTCAGGGATTTTAATAGTTTATCAATATTCAAGAAGTTGTTATGTAATGCTTAAATCACTTTTTGTAACACAGTAATAAATGAAAACACACCTTTTAATGCTCTTAACACAAAAACTCTTTCTAAATAGACTTTGAAACTTCAAAATACATGTACTTTGTTTGGTCATGGATATACATGTAATTGAAGGCAAGAACAATTTGGCTCTAGGGTCTTAACTACATGTATATACATTGTAGATAATCCTTAAGATAAACAAGAATACTTCAATACATGTTTCTGTTAGAGATTTAACTGTGCTTTTATTTATTTCAAGATAAACAAAACAAATGATTTGGTCCTTAATATACATACCCAGTATACATTACATGTATTAAAGATGTATAGATATATAAACTTACTTCATGCGAGGCTTCATTTATGGAATTAAGACCTGCAAAAGAAATTAAATACAAAAATACACAATGAACAAGAATCTTCAGAAACGGTAATGTCTTATGAATTTCAGTCACATCTATATAATATGTTACTAAATAAATAACATTTGAATGACTACAACTTAGCAAAAGTCAATAAAAATATTGACGATAAAACCATATAATCACAATGTTATCAATAGGAAAGTTAGCAATGAAACAGTCCTGTTGGTGAAGTAATAGCAAAATGAGTTATAAAACCAAACTGTACAAAATGCAAGTTATAACAATGTAATAGCTCAAATAATTTTAATTTTCAAAATGAAGACCTGAAAGCTTTACTTTTTATGTTAAATGAATAAATGATAAATAAATATGATTTATTATTATATATTCACTTACTATGAAATGACTCCAGCAATTTACGAGCCTTTACACCGCCTAATTTTGGAATACTTTGTACTGTGGACAGTAAGGCTTCATCTAAATTCTTTAATTTCCTTTTCTTTCTAAATGGATTGCTTTCCAGTTTGCTCTCTGCGTGTACCTAAATATATGAAGTTATAAAAAAGTTGCCAACATAATCTATTCTTTGACATATTATATAAATACAGAGGGCATTTCAAATGAGAAATTGACATTTGATACAATGTTCAAGGTTAAAATTACTACAAATGTACTTATCAACTTACGTTCTGTCCAAATCAACAAACTAACACAACATTGATTTTGTGACATTTACTACTGTAAAAGAAAATATCTGGGCATCATACAGGCATTTTGTAATCATCAGGAGAAATCATCAAATCTTTTTGTGAACGTATAACTGATAAGAGGAATGTATTGTACTTTTAGTACTGAAACATGTAACTGGTCAAAGGGAAGTAATACAATAAGTTTATTCCAAACCTTTTAAATTTGTACAAGAATTCAAAGAAACAGTTACAATGAATGACAACTGAATATTGTATGATTCATCATGAAGCTAAAAAGAATAAATTAAACAATTTTCATTATCTTTTACCATTTGTGAAACCAAACCAGCTGCTTCAGTCTGGCTTGGAACTGGTGTAATCTGGAAACCAAGCTCCATAGCAATAAATTTCTGTAATGATGGATAATACTGACTGCTGCTATCTGTCTTCTCAGCCAGGACTAATACTTGTATTTCATTAGCCTAGATCAGGACATAAAACATGTACAGTCAAAGCTGTTTTAGTGGCCACCTGTCAATAAAGGCTACATTTTGTATTTCCCAAGCAGGGTTCGACACTAACACACTCCCTTATTTCGGTGTTACTCATTCACAGAAATTTAGTATTATTGTTAAAAGTTTCCTATAAATGATATGCAGTCAGTCTGTTTCAAAGCGCATAATAATTTTTAAATCTAAAGCAAAACTAGCAGCAGATTTCATCTGAGTCACCATGTATGTATTTCACAGATTATTTGGAAGACTCCCTCATAATGAGAGTTTAAAAACATGGTAATTGGGTACTAGTCCTCTGGGATCAGTGGGAAAAACACTAAGTGTCAAACCCTTTTTTCACAGATTTGACTGTATAGTTTGAAACATACATTTCATTAAAATATCTACATCAGAAATAACTTTTATATGGAAATCCCCGATGTTTCTCGATGAACAGCAACCAAACAAATAGCTAAAACGGATTGACCCATCAGAGCGCCGTATATTTAGACCGTACCTGTTCCTTTGGTGCACTGCAACATGGAACGGGAACCAATTTTAAATAATAAGGCATACATACTCATAGAGTGAGAATGAATAAGCTAGAAAGGAAACAAAACAAACAGCAAACAAATTTCAATAAAACAAACATTAATGAACCAGATATAATACCAATCTTAGATGTCAATTACATTCTAATGGCGGCCATCTTGCTTGGCAAATTTCTTATGCGCTTAATAGAAAAAATAAGAAAATTGGTTATTAAACAACTTTATGCATAAAAGATAACTTAATCATGAAGTTGTAACATAATCACATCAGGTTTAAGAAAATGTAGTTGTCACATATAAATATTCTATATTTAGAATTATCAAAACAAAAATATAAATATCTTATATTAGTGCTTGTTGAATTTGCCAAGCAAGATGGCCGCCAAGGGAGGTAAATATTGTAGATGTGGGAACTATGTATTGCCTTAACTTTTTATTATCCTTGTGACAGAAAATGATATTACCTTTCGCAGCCTGGCAAGCTTTCTTTTCAAGCTGGACTGGGATACCATGTCTGCTTCAGTAGCATACACAACACCAATCTGTGATTCTGGTTGGAAATCAATATATCCCAGGTTATCTTCATACACAATATTCACACCTAAATCAGGTAAGAACAGTATACAAACAAACATATTTTTACAATCTAATAAAAATCTTAATTGTAATACTACAGGAATAGAAAAAGAATTAACTTGTTTATCAATGTTCAATTCAATGAAAAAATATGGTAAATACTATTTTCTGTTGGACGGCAGGTTAACTCATAACACTATCTGAACGCTAATGTGTTACATTAATCAAAGATCTATACAGTATAATCTCTTTGAAACACTCAACTATTCACAACTTCATTTGCTCAATATCGCGAAAACTAATTATTTTTATAACAACATGTCACGAAGGAATAAAATTGTCACTAACCTTGCAATGCAGATGTTAATTTAGAGTTTCTCCACTTCGAATTTATAATGACATGACCAAACGGAACCCTCATACAAGCTCTTTGCGGAGTTTGGGTACATGTAAATTCATCCGTATTACCCGCCATCTGTCAAAATCCTTGAGTAATTGTGTCTCCTTTTTGAAGAGCGGTGTATATGAAGAATTTGTCCTCTGCCTGGTGCAATAAGTTAGCAACATTGTTTTTGCATTTTTCTTAGCAATTATACTTTGACATGTTAAAAACAATGGTGGAAAAAGTTCTAATCGTTGGCTCAGGGATGACAGGAGCTACAGTTGCTGCACTCTTGCGTCAGGATCTTGGAAAAGCTGTGTCCATTTCAATGTGGGATAAAAGCAGAGGAATAGGTAAATGTCATACCTGTCACATTATTAAATTCACACTGATAATATTGCATTTGAGGTCAGATTATAAATTTTGAGATACTGTCTGTTTTTTCAATACAAAATATTTTTTTATTTTTGTATGTATTTTTTTTTATTCCTATCAAAGGACCTAAATTTAAGTAGATTTACATGGTACCCAGACTTACATTCAACATTTTCTCCAGGTGGGCGCATGGCTACAAGTAGATGTAACAGTGACAGCAAGTGTACCGTCGACTTGGGAGCTCAGTATATATCTGCAACACCAGATTATCATCAGAAACATGCAAGGTTTGAATACACATAATTTGTCTGTATGGTTGAATGGGTTGTGTCAGCATATGAATACATTCTGTTAGATGTATAATGCTGTATATCATATCACCTGAATCTGTATCAGCATTTTAACATACAGTTCAACTTGTTTCAAATTCATTTTATTTATTCACAGGTAGATAATTGCTCTAATCAAATTTTATTCAGTAGAAAATGCTGACCAACTTATCCCACAGGTGCTTGGCATATACCTAAGATAGTAAAAAATACCATTATAGGTCGTTGTCAAGCACCTGCATGTGGCTTAATCATTCAAAGCCAAGACTTTATGAAACTGATTTCACATATAAAATCTGAAATTCTTTCAACATTTCAAAATGACTGTTCTGTAGGTGGTAAATTACACCATAAATATTGTATTGATAAATAAATATACAATGTAACTATGTACTAATTTTTAATTGAGTTAAATAAAAAAAGGTTTAGAAATATGCTGTGTGATGTGAATGAATAGATTCAGAATTCAAGATTATTTGTTTCAAATCTACTCCGATACAGTCCACCCTGTGTAAGTGGCTACCTCCAAATAAAGGTCAGACTGTCAATAAAGGCCATTCTGTTAACAATGTCATTGATTATTTAGAACAAACTGACCTCTGAATAATGACCGCTTGTCTATAAAGGCTTAGGCCACCTTTTTCTTTCCCAATGATGGCCTTTGTTCACAGATTTACTGTATTTGTTTTTGTTCTATGTCTTTATTCATGTTGTCTACTTACAGCTACTATGATGAGCTGACTAAGTCAGAGATACTAGTAAAGCTGAAGGATGATATCATCGGACATCAAGATAAAGTGTCAGGAACAACACATTATGTCACTCCAGATGGTTGTAGTTCTTTAGTGAAGTATTTTGTAAACAAATCAGGTATGATGATAAATGTACCTAAATTTTTGATAACTTAACTCTACACTTTTGTTTGGATGAATTAAAATTTGACTACCTTGGTTTTTAAGTTGGAATATAAATAATTGACATTAGATTTACAATTTTGAGACTGAAACAGATTTTTATCTCAGGTTTATTTTCAATTTTTATTTCAACTCTTGTTTCCCAGAACCTGATTTAGGTAAAGGATATTTGGTAAAAGATGTATCTGTTGTATCAGACAAAGTGAAGGTCACAACAGATGAAGGTGTGTCGGATCAATTTGATGCTGTAGTACTTACTATGCCAGTACCCCAGATATTACAACTACAGGGTGACATTAGTGGTCTAATTGGTATGTTATCTATGTACTGAATGTAATGGGATCAATACATCTTACATTATATAAATTTACCAAGAAAACTGAACAATAAGCATTCTCTATTTAGAATCCAAAATTGCTTTTACACAACCATTTCAAAGTCAGTAAAGTGCAGTCATTTTCTTTCTTATTTGATGTAATAATACAGTAATGTTACTAATTCTTATTTACCCGGTAGATATTATATTATAAGACTGTACTTTTTTGACATACCCATTCAATGCTAAAATAATGTATGTATTTTAAAATTAGTATTGCGCCATTATCTTCATTTGTTTGATAATAATAATACATTACACAACATATTTTGAAAATATTGTAAGAGTTGTTGCCCTTGTTGGAAATTAGAAAAATGTTAATTTCTGAAGATATTGCATGGTGACTAACATTATTTTTATCAAATAAGATTAATATCGTATTTTACATCTTCTACTGTGAGTTATCATTATAATGGATCTCCTTTTTTCTTAAATTTTTTCAAAAAGGGCCACAACAATAGACTTCAGTATAATTTTAAAGGGTGGTCAATAACTCAAATGATTATCATTTTTTTGAAAAATGTCACAGTAAATCATTTTCTACCATAGAATCCTTTAAATATTATAAAAGTTCCCAAAATCTGTCCGCTCCATTTTGAGATAATAATTTTGAACATTATGAATATAAAACTTAATGTTTTATTTGACAGATAAAAAAGGTATTAAAGCCAACTTGAAGTCAGTGAGTTATTCATCACGTTTTGCTGTTGGTTTGTTTTATGGACCTGATGTTACACTGGATATACCATGGACAGCTAAATATATCACAGATAATCCTTGCATTAGATTTATATCTGTAGATAATAGAAAGAGAGGCCAGAGTGAGTTTTTTTGCCATAGCATAGATGTAAGATATTCGTAACTGATGACCCTATTTAAACTCAGAACTACAAATCATGTATTACATGTAATTAGTCAAACATGTATGAACTGGCACCTTTTTTTGTTTGTTAAAACTTAGGTTGCGATGTATTTGAAATAATGATAGATCATGTATGAATCCAAATATATCTCTGGTCTACATAGGTACCAAGTTAAATTGTTTTTCTTTTGATGTTTTCTCCAAACATCAAATTTGCTATAATCTGTTGAAGATAAGAACTTCTAAAAATTCAAGACATGAGCACTTTGTCAATAAAGCCAACTGAGAATATTAGACTTCTCAATTAAATATTTTAAAAATCTGTTTGGCTTTGTAGATGATAAGACACTGGGACAATCAATATGTGTTCATACTGGTGCTCCTTGGGGCTTAAAGAATTTAGAGATGGATAAGGATGAAGCAGCTGCTGAAATCATTAAAGAGTTGAATACAATCATACCAGGCCTTCCTGAACCACAAGAGGTCAAGGGTCACAAATGGAGATATTCTCAGGTAATAAAAACAAATCAATTGATTTTGTTAACTGATTTCTTGGTAAAGTTCTGTTTATCCTTGCTGATTAGTTCAAATTTCTGTTTGTAGGAAGTTTTGTATTTTGCTACCAACTTGGCTTTATGTGTCAGATTGTCTGTCATTCTGAGAGAAATTATTAGTCTGGTAAAATGGCTGTTCAATCAATATGCAGGAAAGAGGAAATGCATTTCTCTCAATTTTGCATTGAAAATTAATGACTTCTTTATGGCATACCATTTCTTAAATGATGGGGTATGGTTGTCCGTTCAAAACTCATACAGTACTCTGACTACTTCCAGGTACACAAGGAATACACAGGAAGACCAGGATGTGTGGTATTAAATGAAGAGCCTCTAGTTATTCTAGCTGGGGATGCATTCATGCATTCCAACTTTGATGGTTGTGTAGAATCAGCTTTAAGTGTTCAGAAATTTTTCACAAAACTTCTAAAATCAAAAGTATAGAGGAAGAACTGGTTGATTATTTAAACATTTAATGGTTTAACATTCTATCATATCTATTTTGGTAAAATATACCAGAATAAGTTGTTGCCAGTTTTTTACATCAATGTGTTACAAAACTAATGCTATACTGTGTCAGACTTGAGATAATTTGTTAAATGTTGTGGTATGCTCAAGTTTCACCATTCATTACTTCAACAATTTTTACCCAATCAGTTTGCCACGATATGCTATTGGTACCAAGATATCTGACACTTCAACAGTGATTTTAATATTCTAGGTGTGTTAACCATGTTCAAATGAGCCACATTTAATGTGATACGGGTATGTTGATGCATTAAGTCAATAATTTAGATACCAATTATGGCATTTATTGTTTCTGTTTTAAAAGTGTGATTGTACCTTACATCTGTATTATATTAAATGGTCTGCATGTATTACAGAAATTGATATCGCAATGTAAGCTTTGTGCATCTTACATCTCACACGATGTAGTTATTGTTTTACGTATACAATGTGCATGTATATAAACATTACCTTTATATGAATAGTTAGTTATTGTTATTATAGCATTCTAGTGTCTCTTACAATATTTAAGTCACCTACCAGTATTATGATAAAAGGTCGTTAATTTATTACTTGTTGGATCATCATTTCAGTCTGTTCTGTATTTTCAGGATTATCAAACTTGCTTTAATTTGTTTTGCAAAACTAACTTCTGAGACATAGAAAATACTGTTGTTAAAAGGGAATCAACTCATAGAAACAATCTCCACCTTAGAAAGTTTGATGAAAATCATCAAATCAATAACCAATGGCCCAACATAACATATTGTTTAGTATAAGATTTAACTTCACCTTGGGTCAGTCCTGTGTTGATCAGTTTTCATACAAGATATGCCAGAAGTGTACTGAAGATGAATGCTAAGTTGAGTAAAAACTAGATACATGTAGGTTCTTTCAAAAGAGTTTAATACTTGTATAAAATCCATAAAATATTAAAGATGAACAACAATGAAAACATGCCAAAAAGAAAATACATAAAAATCTACAGATATTTTGATACTACAACTATGTATAAACCTAGTTTTATTATGCCATTCATAATGTTAAAAACACTATGAACATTTTCGGATGATACATATTAATACCCTCATTTTACACTTTATTGCTAATTTAGTAGTCTTAAAATAGGTCATGAAAGCTCTTAATATATTGCTGTATTTAATGCAGTGTTTTATCTGAATACAACTGCTTGTAATGAACAAATTCTATCTTTTCTAACAGAATTTCTGTCAATTATAAATGAGAATGATTGCACATATGGAGTTTGTTTTTCGTAAGGTTCAATGTGAAGAAGCATTTTTATTGTCATATAACTTAAACAAGTGATTTTCATTGTATGGTGAATACAAACTCCCAGTGTTGAAAAAATATCTGATGGTGTGGTGATTTTTTCTTGTCATAATTCCTAGCTTTGAAATTTGCTTGTAGTTGAACATGCTATAGTATCTTATTAATAACTGACAGAAATCCTATTAGACAAAAAAGAATTCAGAAATAAACAAGATTTGGTTTGTGTTGACATTTAATTAGAATTCTATGAGTAACGGTAATATAATTGTAGGATCATTTAGATGCCAACAATTCAAGTTAACATAAAGTTGAAAAATGCAGACAATTAATAATCCACAATACATCAGATTTAAAGACTGACTGCGTATGTGCAATTTACCTCTTAAACCCTCCTTCAATTCTATGAATTCCAATTAAACATCAACTTTAGCCAAGATAATTCTCATTTGATCTTTAAATTCTACAATACATGTGTAGTAAAAGCTGTACTACACATGTATTTCTAGAATAAAGGCATGTAAAACAGCATAAAACACACACAACTCTTTAAAACAAATTCAACATTGGTAATATGCATGTACATAGTTATGGAATGTTTAGTTATAAATGAAAAGAAACACAACAATAATGTTTATGGTAAGAAGATGAACAGAAATGGCAAGATAGAATATTTATCAAGACAACATAAAAAAAAAAACGGTGATGAACACATTAAATGTGACACTGGACAATGGTGAACATGAAATTATAGTATTGAAAAGATGTTGAAATACAAAAACACAGGTAGGCTATTCTAACACAGACACGTCAATCATGAATTAGAAAAAAAATCAAAACATCACTCCAATTCAAAAACCAGATTATTTAGTAAAAAAAGAAAGTTCGAGTAATATGACCAGTTATCTTGGGGACGAAGGTCAAGATAAAAACTTAGTGATGGATGCCTGTTTAAATAATCAATTATTTATTACCCAAATTTGAAGAAAAAAAGAAAGAAAATTACTTGAATAAAATTTTTTTTTTAAAAAAACGACAAAAAAACATCTATTCTATTGAAGTTACAACAAAGTAGATCAAGTAAACTGAGTATTTCTTGTAAGAATTGTTGACAAAGAGATCCTTTTATAAAACATAAATGATTCAGGTGAAAATTTAACAATACATTAATGTGTTGTCATGTTAACTTAAAGAATCATTAGCTTAATAACGTATCAGTTTGTCCTTCTAAAGATAATACAAGATTATAGATATCAATACATGTTCTATTAAGTCTGAGTGCAAAACAAATCCTTCATTATAAATCGTTCTTTAACAAAGATATTTATTTACCAAATACAACACATATGCATAATATATAAAATAGTTTTATATAATAAATAAAAGAATTCACATAATCATATATGTTTTATCCAACACAAGATTTCCAAATACAAAACATCTGGATAAACACAGATTTTAGTTAATACTTTGAATACCATGTCATGGTTATACGGTAATAATGGCACTTAAAGCTTTAAATATCACAACAAATTCTGCTAATATTAAACAGTTTGTGCTTCATGTAGAATAGGCTCCAGTAAAATTAAGAACAGTATACTACATTTGTATATAAGACAAACTTCACTGATTCACTGGATATAAATAATGACAACATCAATACTGTAAATATTTAAAATACTACTAAAATTGACGACAACTATGAACACAACATGAAGGAGTAATACAGACACCAGAAAGATCCACAAATTTTATACTGAACTTGGTCTCAATGAATCAAATATTCATGGATTTCACCTGACCTGTGAATAAATGGCATAACAACGAGAAGTATTACTAAAATAAAACTACCGGTAAGTAGATTGTACAGAAACAAGGCACTAGATAGTAGAAATTCCAGAGTTTGAACAAAGACTAAATATGTCTTTTGATTTGAACAAGAACAAGGCACTGTACAACATAATACAAACATTGAAGAAAGTAAGTTAGCACTTGTTGCTATTTTCTCCATAATCTCAGATGTGAAAGAAAAAAATGCCACAGAACAATAAAAATCAAAGAAAGATTTGAGCTTGTAATTTCATCTACAACTCGTCCTTTGTTTTAAATGTTGAGCATACATCAGTAAGTCCTGGGTGTACATTACTTCTACACAATAATGTATGTAGACTGCCATCTTCCTTCATAAACTCTGTGTAGATCCTATTCTCATCAAATTCTTCCACATATGAACTACACATTGACTTCATTCTGAAGCACCAAAACATTGTTAGCTGTAAGTCATTTTTTAAATGAATTTAATTCAACCTATCATGTTGAAGGGATGGTTTATAATGATGTATTACGGCCTAACGAACCAAATACTGTAAAAAAGTATATTTTTGGTCCATTTTAGGCCTCAATAAACCATTACACACCATCTCTTCAACATCATGCCCCTTATGATTAATTTCAATAGAAATATTGTTCTATTTAACAAAAGTAAGTAAGCACTTGAGTAGCTATATTTTAGTACATGTATTGTTATATTTGACAGTTTCATGATATATTCTTTTATACAAAGACAAAAACTTTGCAATAAAACAAAGGCAGTGGTAAGTTCATTTATTTCCAATAATTAAATTTTCTTCCAATAGGCCTCTGCAATCAAGTTGTTGTAGTCTCTCATTTATAATCACTAGTCCCACACCACTAAGTTTGAAATCCAGCCAAGATCAAATTTCACATGAAGGAAACTGTCCAGCTAGTTTACAGACTGTTGGTGGTTTTAAACAGGTGAGCATGTGGGGTCTTTTAAAGCTGGAGAAGTCTTCAAATGACTCTGGCTGTTAATGTGACTACATGTACATGTATAATCCCTAAACAAAAAGGGATTAAAAGAAAATGACTTATCATACAAATGTATAACATATGCAAACTAGAAGCCCAAGGGCAACATGTCGAGCCCCTGTTTAGCCAGCTTGTGATCTTGACCTTTGAACTACAAGTATGGGTGATATTCATGACACATCATTTCATTGAAGTAAACTTTTATACCAATTTATTTAAAAATCCTTGAATGCAAACAGAAGTTACAGCCCAGACAAGAAAAATATATTTGACCGAATGTGTAATCTTGACCTTTGACCTATAAAAATCTGGGTTTTGCCCAAGACACATGGTCACATTGTATTATGGCAAGTCATTTTTAAATAATTCAATGCATAAGGGAGACACGGCCCTGACAAGGTGTATAATGATTATTTTTTATGTTTGACCTCTAAGTGTGACCTTGACCTTTGAGCTAGAGACCTTGATCTTACGCAATGCACACCGCCTCATGGTGTTTTACAATTATGCCAAATTATCTTAAAAAGTTTCTATGCATAAGGGAGATACAGCCCGGACAAGGTGCATAATGCTCATTTTTGACGTTTGACCTCTAAGTGTGACCATGACCTTTGAGCTAGAGACCTGGATCTTGCACACTGCACACCGTCTCATGGTGTTTAACAATTATGCCATGTTATCTTAAAAAGTTTCTATGCATAAGGGAGATACAGCCCGGACAAGGTCTATAATGCTCGTTTTTGACGTTTGACCTCTAAGTGTGACCTTGACCTTAGAGCTAGAGACCTGGATTTTGCGCACTGCACACCGCCTCATGGTGTTTAACAATTATGCCAAGTTATCTTAAAAAGTTTCTATGCATAAGGGAGATACAGCCCGGACAAGGTCTATAATGCTCATTTTTGATGTTTGACCTCTAAGTGTGACCTTGACCTTTGAGCTAGAGACCTGGAGTTTGCCCACTGCACACCGTCTCATGGTGTTTAACTATACTGCCAAGTTATCTTAAAAAGTTTCTATGAATAAGGGAGATACAGCCCGGACAAGGTGTATAATGCTCATTTTTGACGTTTGACCTCTATGTGTGACCTTGACCTTTGAGCTAGAGACCTGGATTTTGCGCACTGCACACCGTCTCATGGTGTTTAACAATTATGCCAACTAACTAACTAACGTACAGACACGCAACCGCCTTTGTGGCGACTATGTCGAGCTCACCGCAGGCGGGCTGGACAAAAATCATCAGAGGAAATTTTTTATGTTTTTCAACCATAAGAATCCTCCCAGAAACCCATTCATGCATATACTAGATAAGCCTCCAGCACTATGTTCAAATAACTCTTTGCACTAATGTACCAGGGGGCAAAAACTCAAAAATGAACAATCCATATTAAGTGCATACCGAGCAGGCCATCTTCCACCTCCAGCCATGATACCAGGAGAATCTGCAGTTTCTAATCCAGGACCAGACAATCTCTTCACTTTCTTCACTTCTTTCATACCATATCTGTAAGTCACACAGATATTACCAATAAAATATTACATGTTTTAAGTACATGATGTGAAATATATTGCTAGTAGGATGCTGTCATGTTAATCCAATTAATTAATCTGACAGAAACTTAATAGAACACTTATTAATGGGAATAAAAATGTACACTATAATTTACTGAAATATATTCATAATTCAAGCTAACATGCAAGAACAGTTCAAAATTACCAAATAACACCATGAAAAAAACAATCTTTACTGATAATTTGACTATGAAATTAAAATAATATTAAAGAAATCAGCCAAAAATAGTTAATAGTTCAATTCAGCAGAATTTTTCAATGACTGATACTCCTATGTTTCTACTCACTGATCCAAAACTTTTCCTTCACAAACTTCATCAACAATGTCATATACATCAGACTCAGGAATAACTTTCAATGATTTTCTTTTTGTACGGAATTCTTTAAAACCTTGTTCTAACTGAAACAGAAACAAATTAAAATGTACTATTAAAATGTAATGTAATAAAGTTAATATGGATACCAGTAACCTGAAGTTGAACATGGTTTGCTGGTATTTGAAAATAGCAACCAATTTAAGAGTTGCGACAATTTACAAAAACATTCCAAGATCTGATATGTACCGGTATATGAGAATGACATTTATGTCAAATATCCAATTAAAAATGGGTCAACAAACACTGTAAAGTCTGTCATACTTCATTTTATCAGACATATTTTTATTTAGACCTAGTATGCATAAACTTATTGAACTGTTAAATTGTAGAAAAGAAGAAACTACATGTTTTTGTAAATTTTGTAAACTTGCAATCAACCACACAATTGTTCTTATGAGTAGTAACTGATAAATAAAAACAAAATCATCATCATAAATTATGAAATTGCTTGTTACATGTATGTTTAAACTGTATTTGTGATCATGTTTGTATGTGATATATATATGTTATATATGTGAACGATGTACATATATTTGTACAAGTTTAATCAAGTTTCTGTTCTGTTCTCTGTTCATTTTATTAGACCCTTACAAAACAATCTGTTAGTAACTTTCATGTTTTATTACTCATTTATTACATAGTATACAAATTAATTATCAAAACCATAGAATTTCTAAGTTCATTAGCCAGGGTCTAATGATGTTTTGTATCAATACATTCCACAACTATTCCAAGAATTTTTTTTAAACAAAAAGATGCATATTTTGTTTTAACTTATATCAAATAGAAAATGAATAGAATGTACTCATATTTGTGCTATTATGATAAAGCCATTTGTCCTTGGCATTGCATGACAGAATGTCATATACATGTAAGAGATAAGAAAATGATTATCTGAATGACCCAAGACAAATGTACGAAATGAATCAAACATTTGGTGTGGCTAGGTAAAGCAGTTACACATGATTCATGCTTTTTCATTAAATACAGGACATACATAAAAAGACAAAATCATGATGAAGATCTGGGTAAGATTTAAATTTATATTTCTGGTTGTGTATTATTCAAATTACCTACCAATATTGAATATGTTCAATAATAATTTCTGTTCAGACATTATACTCTTTGAAGACTAGTAAATTATTATCACAAAAAAATAAACTACAAAATACAGCATAATATAAACAAGAGGGCCACATTGGGTTGTTAGAGTGTAAACAAACTAATTGTGGCCGGACGCCGGACATTCACCGATCCTAAAAGCTCACCTGATGAATCAAGTGAGCTAAAAACCTGAACTATGTCAAAATTTCAAATGAAGTATTAAGGCAAAATTTCAACTATTCTTCAAGGGTGATGACATAAACACAGTTGCATTGAACAAAATCTACTTTTGTACTTCAGGTATTGTGTCTCTTCCTGCCAGCAGTATTTGGATTCATCCTAAATGATCCATGTCCAAGTGCTAGTCCATGCCGATGCTATGGTTCAACTATTAACTGTGGATATCAACGTATCAGTACGTTTCCGGTCTTTGATTTCAGCAACTTCAGTAAAAACCAATACAGAGAGATCACAATCGATTTGCACAGAAATTCACTAACAACCATCCCTTCAGGTGCCTTTACAAATATTCAAGATATCCATCCACAAACAATGACAATATCATTACAAGAAAACAACATCAGTGTTATTGATGACCAAGCATTCTCACACCTCGGAAATATATCAGTGACACTAGATCTGTCACAGAATCAACTTAAAGTTTTACCACATGCACTAATCAATATAAAGAATCTGAAGACTCTGCGATTACTTAGTACCTCATTTGTATACATAGATGGCACTGTTTTGACATCTATTGGGAAATCACTGCAATATTTGTGGATAGATATGTCATCTGTACCAATATGGCCGAGGGAATTCAACTCTTTCGAACAGCTACTAGAACTTCGCTTAGACAAACTTCCATTTGAGTCAATTCCATCCAACAGTTTTGATGGTATGACCAGTTTAACACGATTGGAGATTTCAAACTCCAAACTGCATGCAGTTCCTGCAGCAATATGCTCTTTGCGAAATTTAAATCAGTTGGATTTTCATCATAACAATAATTTATTGCGCAGTCAAAAAAACGTATTAACACCATGCATGACCTCACTTACCAGTGTCACACTTGCTTATTTCAACTACAATCAGATGTTTTCCTTCCCTAGAAATGTATTCAGTGTGTTCCCAAGGTTAACATCTCTTGGGCTGAATTTTAACAACATAGAAAACATTGATGCAAGTGATATACCAGACAACAGTCCACTGTATTATTTGTATATGTCAAACAACAGGTTCACTAGAATACCACCAGCAGTGTCGAAGTTTCAGAATTTGCTTACTCTCGTTGTAAGTAACAATCAGATTACTTCTGTAGGTAGCCATGTATTGTCTTCTCTGAATCATCTTCGTCAGTTGACAATCAGTGACAACCCACTTTCATACATAAATCCACATGCTTTCAGCACAAGTTATTCTATGCGAGATTTCTACATGGAAAATACTAATTTAACATCAATACCAGTGGCAATTTTGCATTCAGCAAACAGATCTTCAGTTCAACTCATGGGATCTCCTATTGAATGCACATGTTCCAGTATGGCCTTCATGCATGCAATACCAGTGAATGATGTTAAGTCTGGGACAAAATTCTTCCGCGGTTTATGTGCCAACACTCATACTGACTTAAAATCATATATAGTGAATGTTTTACCAACATGCTTGTAGAATTAAAATGCCACCAACTTCAAGATATAATGTGTTCTGTGCATTTTTTATCCTTTAATTATAAATCTAGTATCAGGTTACTATTTTGACCCATAAAATGGCATTTCAACTTTAGAAATGAGTAAATTAAAGCCTCTAAACCCTCGAGCATTTATACCAAAGAGTCAAATTTACTGTTACAGTAGTAGAATGAAAGCACTGAAGGTACTGATGGGAAAGCGTCGAACAGAAATGTTGACAAAATAGTTTCAGGACATAATTATGTATACGGTATTTCCATGTTAATATTTGAGGACTTTTCATCATGCCTGCAGCCACTTTGTTAGGACTGTGCATAAGGTCAATATTTTAGGACTGTGCATCAAGCCAATATTTGATGACAGTTCATCACTCCAAGACATAATTATAGTTCATCATGTCAACATGTAATCAAAAGTCCATAATACCAATATGTAATTGATTGTTCATTGTGTCAATATTTTAGGACTGTCCATCATACCAGCATTAAAATGGCAACCTCATGTAATACAAAGGCTTATAAATTATGATGTATCAAAGTATGTAGTGCTGCGGTGTTTTAAATTCTGTTCATGCGTAAATCAATTACATACACTTTTGAATAAACAACAGATTGAAGTAGGGCCCATTTGAAATCCGATACCCATGCAGTTATAAAATAAATTATTAAATAATCAGTATCAATGATTCAATCGTACACACTCTCCGAAAAATCAATAAGACTAAGCTGTGGTCAGAGTTGATAATTATGTCGTGCGTGGAGTGATACCTATGCAGAAACGTTACTTTACATCAGCGTGTGACAAATAGCGATGTCTTATCTAAAGACTTTTGAGAAAAAGTAACCTGCATTAATTGATCAGCATTATTTCGTTGTCTTAATTGAAGTATCGTAACTGACTTATTTGTTTTGTTTATAAAAATAACAATCATTGCAGCAATTTTATGACATTGCATTGATTTTCGGAAATTTGATTTTTAGGTCAGGTCATCCGCTGATCGCGTTGGTTGGTGTGTAATTATTCTGATTTTTTACAATAAAAGCACAATTTAACATATTTCTACCTTAAATTCTCCGATGTGACGTGTAGTTGTCTTAGAGAAAGGGGATGCATGTGTCTATAGTTGTTCTAGATGGTGGTTCAGTATATGCTGGAAGGCTAGTGACTACTAAATTATGGTCAATTTTAAAAAACATTATAAGTCTGAAATCCAGTCTTCGATGTTCGAGAGAACGCCAGTCAAGATCTTCCTGCATGGATGTTACTGATGATAGAGGGGAATAATCCTGCTTCACCCATCGTATCACTCGCCTTTGCACCATGCAATCCTTTGAATATTTGTCTTAGTATATGGGCACCAAACTGTCGAGGCACATTCCAACTGAGGCCGGACCAGAGATTTGTAGGCTAATTGTTTTATACAGGTGGTACTGGATAACAGTGTAGCTAAATTTAGAATGGAAATTGAACAAGGAGAAATAATCACTGCCATGAACCAAATATTGTAATTTATATGTACATAACTCCTTTACAAATGCCAGTCGTCAAATGCTCAAAATCTGTACTAATCTAGTGCCCACAATATATAAATACAATGCAGTCGGCTGCCATCTTTCCCAGCAAACACCCGACGTTGTATCAACGTTGAATATGCGTTGTATTTAAGTCGCGACGTCGGCGACCTAAATCCAACGTTGATTCAACGTAAGAATCACGACGACTATACAACGTCTGAATAAGACGTCTGCATGACGTTGGATTATGGTCAGATAATGATTTTGTTGAAATCATAACGAAAATTGAATATTGTCATGAAAAAAAAACAAAAAAAACATATAAACCTTGTTCTTTCGCATATATTATTATGTTAGGGATGAGTTAAAAATAGCAAAACACTCTGACATGTTTACTCCCCTTAAAATGTTTCATATTACCGATAGGCGTCGCTTCGCGGGTCCAGTTATTTCGAATTTTACGATAATTCTTTTCTACACTATTTGAAAATAATTAAATAAAGAAACGTTTGTCGACAATAATTTAAAAATATTCTTCATAAAACCTACAAAATAAATGGATTAAAATCGTTTAATTTACATGAAAATGGACAGATCTAATTATTCAAAACTACCAGCAACGGTTAATTATATTGAATAGTGATCAACGGTTCCAAGAAAAGATTTCGGGATAAGATTCAAAAGATCTGTCAAATTCGGATTTTAAGGTAAGTGGAATTTATGATTTAATTTGATGTGTGATTTAAGTATTAAAAATGTCAGTAAAAAGATGCATATGTAGATGCATGCATATTTAATCGGAAATTCAGCAAACTTTTATTTTAAATCGAACAAGTAATCAATCAATTTCATAACTGATTGCACCCAATATCGTGTTGGTCGCTTTTAAGTTCGCTTATAGGTAGTCAAATGTATTTTTATTTAAAAGTGCGATCATCTTTTGTTACGCTTTAAAAATCAAGTACAACAAAACTGGTGAAATTACATTTTAAACTATCTGTTGTGTAAAGTCTAAATTCAAGACTACACAAATATTCACAATCACTGTTCTGGTATCAGTTACATGTACATGTCTTAATGTCCATTATTTCCAACAAAATTGAGCATGAAAAACAGCACGAACTTAATTTGAAACTATTCCAGAGAAGGTTTTATTACTGACAACTGCCAAACTGGCCAGTGCCCGAATTGATTGATGAGTCCTCAGGTCAAATGTTCTTCATGCACGTAGGAAATGTGTTAATGTTAAATTTGAGAGAGATAATATTATGTTATTCATTTCGTGTGGGAACTTGTATGCTTCAGACTTAATTAAGAAGGATGTTTGGATTTATTATGCCTGACATATATGTACGTGTTTTTGAGTTATGATCACTGGTTGATACTACATTGAATTCTTATAAATATAGTTTTATTTTCAATGTTCACGTGTCAAGTTAAAGAATTTTTGAATAAGTAATACATGTTCATTTGCTCTAACTTATAGTTTATTATAATTGTTTACAGATTGATGTACAAATTAAACATGACTAGGAACGATGGAATTCTACAGGTCAAGCTTGTTTGGCGTTGTTCAGGGTAAATTTATCATTTTTTATTTCTGAATAATCCGTAATTAATTCAGTCATGGTTGTAAAATTATGTATGAGGACTACAACATAATATCATACAAACACTGATTAAGTAAAAAAGCTGGGCTTTCTCATAGCAAAATGCATGTCTAAATAATACCGTTTGAGATTGCATTTGCCTATATTGAATATTATTAGGTATATATTATATTAATTAGAATAAATTCTGCATGTTCAGTTTTCTGTGAGCTTGTGTAATTTTCTCTTTGATTTTGTTGCTTGGTATAATCCAGTCTTTAGAAAAATTTAATATGTATTCATCATGGCAGATTGATAATTGAAACACAGAAGACTGTATATTTTTCAAATAGTAAAAATTACTAGCTTGGATAGATGAAATGACTTCCGAAAATGCCCGCTGACTGAATATGCTTGCTCTTTTACTATTTCAGCAAATACTATGAAGTCTATGTCAAAGGAAACTGAACAGGATGCCAGCCAGGCCTGTCCACTGAAGTAGACTCCAGAATCACAGACAGGAAATCCAGAAGGATTCATTTATTAGTTTCTAACTGTTTTGTACATGTCATTTAAACGAATTCTTTAAGTGTTCATGATCACTGAATAATCATCTACTGTGTGTTTATACAAAATTATGTACGATATTCGTGTCTACATGTGTATGTAATAATTTGCAAGAATAAATTAGATATATTCCAAATTGTGAACAAAATTTGTTTTTTGTTTGACATTTCAAATGATAAATTTAGACTAGGTTGTATTGTGAGATTAAAAGTGAACTTTCTGATATAAGTTATAGACATATTAATTATTGAGCAATATTATTTTAATAGTGTTCAGTATCCTCATGAAGAACTAATTATACAGGATTAGTAACTGCCGTCATTATGTTCTTTGTTTGAACATCCCTGCATTTTATTGATATAATCACCTTAATTACTTACAGGCGTGTAAATATGTACACGTTAGATTTTGGTTGTATACACGTTGGATTTTGGTTGTATACAGGTTGGATTGTGGTTGCATACAGGGTGGGTTTTAATTGTATACAGGTTGGAATGTGGTTGTAAACACGTTAGATTTTGGTTGTATACACGTTGGATTTCGGTTGTATACAGGTTGGATTGTGGTTGCATACAGGGTGGGTTTTGGTTGTATACAGGTTGGAATGTGGTTGTAAACACGTTAGATTTTGGTTGTATACACGTTGGATTTTGGTTGAAAAGACGTTGGATTTTGGTTGTATACTCGACGTTGTATTGACGTCGGGAAATGACGTCTAAAAAACTTTCATTTACAACCTAAATCCAACGGTCATCCAACGTCAGGGTACAACGTCTGTACAACGTTTTTACAACGTCAAGTGTTTGCTGGGTTCTTTCCTCGAATGATCTAAATAACAATGTACAAGAAGAAACCTCTGAAAGTCACATGGCATCATAACGTAGCAGTGAAATTATTACGCTTTTTTAAAGTCCAAACAATGATTTCAACATAGAACTATTTTATAACGTATGTGGCATAAAAACGAGCACCTGCATTCAAAAATGCAGACAGCAGTGAAATAAATCTAGTTTTTCAGAGAAAAGCTACGTATTTTTATTGAATCATTAATATTTCATGAATTTTTTTATACAAAACTAATTTTAATGCTTATCAGTTATCCTCATTCAAAATGATGTTTTAACTCATTGACAATGGTTAGTTATGCATGATGAGTGTATATTATGGATATTATAAGATGCACTGTTATTTGGATAACACCGGTAAACAGGGTACTGACTATACGTTTTAATTTTTTGTGTTAAGATTTCTTTTAATAAATCCTAAAGTTTTATTTGCGTTTGATGTTATTCTTCAGATGTGAGTATTGTAATTTAGATCTGTTGTTAGGTCTAGACCAAGGTATTTTGTGCTTTGTACGAGAAACTTCTGACGTCTAATGTGCAAATCATTTTAAAATTCTCCAACTATTTGAGAGACTTCAAGTTCACTCTTCAGTGGAGCAAAATTAAAGATGTACAGTAATCAAATACAGAAAATTAAAGACGTATTTACCTGATAAACAACAGCTGAGCATGCATCACATTTCAAATGACTTGGCATATGCATGCTATGGGCTTCTTCGTCGTTCAGTGATGGAGTTGAGAAACTAATCGTACCTGAAGATCCATCTTCACTTTGAGTAACTTCACACAAAACCACCCACCCCAATACAACGAGTACGGAACATTTTAACAAAATATCTTCAAACTTCGCCATTATGTTAGCGTTTAATTAATTGAATGTGTGTTTAGTTGCAACGGTTCCAAGTTTGCTTATATATTTTGTCAACAATTAGTTCATTCTCATAAAGAACCAATAGTTTGTTTACATGCAAACATGCTTAGCAGATGACGGAAGCGAATCAACTTCCGACACGTAATATATGCGCATGACGATGCGCAGTGCATTTACGAATCAAAGCACTGTAAGTATTTAAAGTCGTTATTTTATTTATTATTCTTCATGAATCAGTACATGCCTAAGTATTATAAAACAGAAGTTATATACACAATAATGTCACGATAAAGAAATTTGTACACAAAATATACTTCATTTTTAATATAAGAGCAATTATTTTACAATAATGAACTGAAACAATGGATAGCCCATTAAGTCCTGGGACTTATTTCCAATGGGGGTACAACATGTAGAAAAAAAAAGAAAATATTTATATAAATTCATAATTAAGATTGGTTTGATTAAAAATCTTAAAAACATATCACATAAATAGGAATATATACATCAAAGACGACCGGTTTTGCAAACTTTGTACAGTTCAATTATCCAAATGCATTATATATAATGGAGTCCTTTCATTAGATGAGCTTTTATAAATATAAATGTAGTCTTCTGGTGCGGTTATAAAGGGCCTTGCATTTTACTCGTTTTTATATGTATGGATGATTTTCATTATATCGCATTTAAATGCATATATAACACTATTACTGATTTTGATACCCTTACTTAGTATATTTACTGCATGAGTTGCGAGTCATGCAATAGGTTTCATCCGCCGGTATTGATACAGACCATAAAAATGTGTGTACTTCTCTATCTTATAAGCTTGATTATTGATTTTCTGTTACACCAAATGTATGGCTGCTGACAAACGTGCTTCAAATGAGCTCCATAACAAGAGAGTATATTCCAGACGAAATTAAATGTCAAACACTTTCAGACAAACGTGCAGGGTCCGAGGTTATAAAACTAGCAATGAGTTTGGTCTCCGCGCTCAAAACGCATGTTTTGCCATTTAATTAATTATTGCTATCATTTTTTGTTAAGCAATGTATGCGTATAGTGTATACCTGCTGGGAGTACAACTAAACGTGTAAAACTTGTACATGTAGTTATCTATTATCTCGATCAGGACAAGATCATCATAATTCATCATGTACTAGTTGTATAGAAATGCTAGTATTTTATTTGCGTCTACTAGTACCGTTGTTACCTAGTAACAATGATAATTATAATCCTTCTGTTCAATAAACTTACCAAAACGAAACGTAGATGTAGTTAATATTGTGTTTTATCTATACCCAAAGGTTTCAAAAGTATACATATGTTTATATACACTAGTGGTCTAGCTAGCTTATGAATTTGAATTCTGCAAATCGACTTGATAATAATGTTACGAGGATAAAGCTAAATATATGTTTCTCCATTTCTCAAGACTTACGACAGTGTTAGAGAAAAAACAGCACTAAATCATGCAATTAAGCAAGCATACACTTGAATGGCACATCCACAATTTTTATATTATAAACAACAATTGAGCTACGTAAAGTCACTTTAACCAGGAAATCTACAAATGTATAATTCCTGCTTTAATAATCATTTTTTGTTTCCTTGTTGAAAAAAAAACAACACAACAAAACGGTCCGTATCCATGAGTCCCGGGTGAAATGAACGCACAAACTTACATGAAAACTATATAAGCGGAACAACTCCTGCATTATTATAAATATTTACTGGATGAATTATCTACCATGCGCAGTTTCTTACCTGTACCGATAGACGGCGCTACCCGCTGAACGAGCGGTGATTACGAACTTCACAAATTTACACAGCTGAATGACAGCAGTTCAAAACATGCGCTGTACAGAAGAGTGACGGTTAACATTTTACAGTTATGTGGGTTTGATAATATTTTCAAACATGTCTTCGAAATCTTTAAAGGATAGTAAGAAAGGTGTTAAAAATCATTCGGTGACATCAAGATGCGTTGCTGTCGTGTTGAAACGCAATGACAGCTCGGAAAATAAAACGGGTACAAATTGTGATGGATTTGAAAAAGACCATGCGGACATCCAGGCTCCACACGATGACAATGCCAATAACCCGTTTTCTCTGAACGCTAATTTTGATTCGGATAGAAGTGAAATATTTGATGCAAAGAAAGTGTTTGCGGAGTTTAAACTGCGCAATAAAACATGTTACTGGAACCCAGCGCTCGTGGACAGTGTGAATAGTTTAGAATACGTGGGATTTATAGAACCATTGACCATACTTGTCAGAGGAGATGACATACATTTAGAAAATATTCGTACAGCCTGGGGTCGGCGTGTTCTTAAAGATCCAGCTAATTACCATATTGAAAGAATAGGTAATGTATATTAAATATATTTTTATACATCTTCGACCTTTTTCCTTAGTTCAATCAGAGACATAGAGATCTATCTCTGTTACAATGTATGTGTATAATTATATACTTTATAATTTATTGTACTGTGATAAAATATTTGCATGTTTTGTGGTGCAACAAATTTTATGCCTGACATCTGATTATGAACTATTGTTAAAGAGAATTCTTTTAAATAAAATCTAGTACACATGTCTTACTTTGATAGTTTTTACTCCTATGTACAAAGTATTCAGGTAGAATAAATGAAAAAAAAGTAAATTTACGATTTCTAATATCAAGTAGATTTTGAAATTTATTGAATGAAAGTTTTACTTTAGATAATCTCACTTGAGTTTGGTTGATTGATGGAAAATGAAGTTATAATACATTATATTAATGCTATGTTCAGCTACTAGCGTTTGACTTTCATTTACAGACTTCAAAAATGATCATTTCTGTTCACATATTAGGAATTATTCGGGTACAGTACTGAATAGTAATAGTATCATTAGTTTACTATTATAATACTGAAGCATTGAATGTGTTACTTTCTCTACATCTGTCATATATGTACTAATTAAGTTCTTTAATCATGGGCCATATTGTTGGATTTTAATATTCCCATAAAAATCCCTTCAGGATATGGCTTTCAACTTTATCCCACCTGTCTTTAATCTGTTGGGACATCCTACTTGTGTAATTTTATCAGTGTTTTTCGCAGGTCACCAGCTGTCATCTACAGTAGAGCAAATTTGCTCAAGTACTGCCACTGTGGTTATTAATCAAGCAGTGTATTTAACACTAATTTATCTTGCACCTTAATCACTCTACTTGGTAATCAGATTTAAAATTTAGCCTGTATATGTCAAAGGAACAGAATTTTTTTTTTATGTTTTTGAAATAAAAGTCTTTTTACATAAATTTTCACATGTCTTATGAAAGATAACATGCAAATTCATTTTGCCACATGAAATAAAAGATGAAATAAATATACAGGGGTGTGATTCTTCCTCCTTTCAGCTGATTTCCTCTTTTTTGTCTTAAAATCTTTGAAACAAAAGGGTCCAGATTCAGTCTGACCTACTCAAAAATGATGTTTTTGCAAGAGTAAGGGGGGTGGGGGTAGGGTATTTCAGCTTTTTTGCTCTTGGAGTAATCACACCCCTGATATATTATGATTTTATTCCTGAACTCATGAATTGCAGAAAGTTGTTTATTGCTGTCCATTAATGAAGTGATATAAATTCTCTTGTTTTAAAGTATGATATGTATAATGTCTTATTCAGTTATTGTCTACATTCATGAAACAAGATGAAAAATTGTGTACCCTTTTTACCATTGTTAGATGACATTGATATCATTTCGGTAATTACAATCGACATTGGTCATTCTGACCCACTTGTCAACAATGTAACAGTCAATAGTGATAAAAGATATTACCCTCCAGCAATAATTAATGCAAAGACTCGGTCTGTTACCGACAAGGTGTAATAACTTGTCTTTGGACATTCAAGATCTGTATCTTACATGAGAGGTCACCAATTGCCCTTTCATCTTGTGATACCAAGACACTTGTTATTATCCTTTGGCAAATTGAATATCACTTGATTAATTTATGAGCTGAATTTTATGTAAACAAAACATCTTTCAAGTTGGTTCTATTTTCTAGAACTTTACATGTTTGTAACTTAGAGAATTACGTTTATTTTATTAATAGAAGTGCTGCAATTTCATGTTGTAAAATGCTTGCATATTCCAAATTTCTGTATGGAAAATATGTGTTACTTTATTTATCAATAAATTAGTTATTGAAATTAACTGTTGCATAGTTACAATTCTTACTCTTGTTATTGGCGAATATTTATGTAGATATCATTTTTTTGTCAGTGTGAGTCAGCTGTACATGCAATTAAACAGGGATATGTTTCATTAATTGAAAATTAATTACCTTAGAAAGCAGTATGTTGAAATCAGATACCATGAATAATTAATTGCTGCTTTTAAAATTGAGACTATAACTATGTTACTGTTGTAATATATACCTCATATATATACATATAGATTACCATAGCATTTTATTATGCCACATAAAAGCATCAGAAGATAAATGGATTAAAACTGATAAATAACTTAAAAGTGTCACTAGATATAGTAGATAGTAGCAAAAATTTCTTTGCGTTAAATAAGATTTATTGATAAAAAGTGAAACATTTTTTCACAGATTTTAATACTTTCTAAGCAAAGGATTAAACATTATTCAATGGAGATATTTAAATTTAACTTTTATTAAATGCCTCCAAATCTTATAGCCCTATACAGTAGCGGACTTTATCTATATATGAACAGTATTCTTTTATAAAGAATATGAGACACACAGCCAGTGTCTTCCCCTTGAAATAAGCTATATTTTCCCCCAAAAAAATCTATTCCCCATTTTGCTACAGGGCCCTCATTTGACGTTTTTTGGGGCCGAAATTCGGCCCCATTCCCCTCCTAAAATCATATACTTTTTTCCCCTATTTTTGAAAAAAATTCCCCCTAAAAAAAAAAATGTTTTTTTTTTTTTTGCTTAAATGATTAATATTAAGTTATTAACCTTTGATTAATAGTATATTAATGTATGTTGTATATTTAAATACAGCCATTTTAAGCTTAAAAGGCTTATTGCAGGGTTACACGGCAGTTGAAAAAGATCCCCTGAAATTCCCCTTTTTCCTCAAAATGACGCAAAATTCCCCTACCTGAGGGCCCCGGGCCCCTTCCCCTAAAGTGCAGCTAGGGCCCTGTGCTAAAATTTGAGGGTTTAATGCAACAGTGTCTTAACTCATATTGAAATAAGAACAAGTTAAGACCAGGGCCCTCATTTGACGTTTTTTGGGGCCGAAATTCGGCCCCATTCTCCTCCTAGAATAATATACTTTCTCCCCCTATTTTTGCTTTGATTTACAATGTTAATCTTCCAAAGGACACCGTTACATGTACGTACTTCAGACACAGCGGGAAAAAATTTACTGTTCGCACATGCGCGATATCTATTTTTGCATTTCTGTTGTAAACAAAAGAAATAATGTGGATTTCACAACAAAAGACATAACTTTTCGAACTGTGTTATTTCTTCATTAGTCAACGTTTCAGCGCAACAGCCTAAATGTTATCAAGACAAAACAACAAAATAGCGGATGTTACGTCATAATAAATGTCATACCAAGCGTAACGTAAAAAGGCGGGAATGCGTGCAGTACAATAACAAAATGCAATCAGTATTTTTATATCGTTGTAAACAAACAAATAAAGATTGAATTAAGTTGCTTATGGTTTTAATAGTTTTTCGGTATAATAAAATAAATATTACATGTCTGACCAGGTGACAGTAAAAGTCAACTCATGAATTTATTATATTATTCTTTCCTGTGTTTTTTTAGATGATTTCAGGCAAGAATGGTTCATTCATCTGGTAGCATTATGTCAGATTTAGTCTAAGAGTAGAAACTTAAGTAGATTTGATTTTGAGCTAACATTTTGAGACTGTCAAATTCTTAATTTCACCTTAAATCCTGATTGAATCACGAGGATTATCTATGTTTACTGTGCTAATAGTTTGACCATACCTGTCCACTTTCCTTTTCTTATATTCTGTGTACATTTCAGCTTTTCATCAAGTCGATTGGCCCTTATCACTCACTAATCTATTGACATCAAATTTTATTGTGACTTTTCTTAACTAATGTTTGGTTATTCACACTGTTTTTATCGGGAAGGATTAGATTTTTAGAGGTTTAATCTACTTTCATAACTGAATCATCTCTTTGTTGTACCTCCCTTTGGTATTTAGTCCCTGTACTTATGTACACACCAACTCTAGGCAGGTACATACAATGTATTTGTAACACATGTGCTGTACTCAAATCTATCTCCCAGCATTTGTGGAAATTTGAAGTGATGTCACTGCCAATAACAGTCAGCTTTATGTTAAATTTGATTCCAGATTAACAAAATTGATAATGTTGCAACCAGTTACATGTACTATTAATTTATTTGAATCAAGTTGATATCAGCTATTGGTAACCTGTGATTTCTCAAGACATGTATAGTAACTTGTAGTAGTTATTTTATTAACATGTCTGAAAATATATATAAGAATTTAAGGTCCACTGGCTAAATTTTTGGGTGTAAAAGAGAGTTTTGAAAGAATATTTTTTTCTAGTTGAACTTGAAGTTTACCTGGATCTTGACATTAATTAAGGTTATTGGTCTATTGACTTTTTATGAAATCATTTTTTGAAGCATAAAAATACTCTCACTGATTGAATGAATGGTGGTAATCAATGATACTAACACTCCTTTTGCAGTACATTTATGATTATTTAAATTTAGGTAATTTCTTCCATTTAATTTGATGCAAATCTCTAACAGCAGGGTGACAGTCTTATTCACCATAAGGCATCTGACCTTAACTTTTGGTATATCACTATATCTGTGGTTAAAATTCAAGCTGAAAATCTGATTAATTCTTTGGATGTTCAGGTATTAAATATGAATGATTTGTAAAGACAGGAAATGTGCGCCAATTTTAATCTTTTTTAAGAATTGAACATACAGCTCTTAGCCAATCAGTGTTTGCCAAAAAGTATTAAACATTTTAGAAAATGTCATCATTCTTCACTTCGTAAAAGGCATGGCCATAAATTTCATAACTTTATTGCAATAAAGCATGTCTATAACATATTCTTGGTATCACATATCATTATAATTATTTCTGGATTGACTGTTTATTGAATATAATGTGTAAGTATTCTTCATTATGTAAAATTTATGAGTAGCAAATTGGTGTATGCAATGATTATATACGGTATGTAGATAATAAGTACTTGCAGTGCTTTGATTATACCAGTTTGACTTATCAAATAAAATAACTGCATTAAGGATAATAAAACAGTTTTTTAATCTGTAATTACGTTTGAAATTTGTGATTTTTATTTTGCACAATTTCTTGCTTCGTATAGCTGTAAACCTGTCATTAAACATAATTTTCTTTTCTTATTACATTTTGAATGCAATTTAACATATTCAAAAGTTTACATATTTATGTGCATAACTTTTTGTTAAATAAAGTACATTTTTTCTTACACCATGCAGTGCAAATAATTTACCAAATTCTAGTTTGTCAGACAGTCAATGGACAGCTGGGACTCCATTATAAACATATGTTCATAAATCATCATTATTTTACACCTACATAAAAATACCATGTAGATACATTTGAATTCAGCTGACATAATAGGTATACTTAAAAAAATGCCATTCATCAGGGTAATTTAAAATTTTCAGTTTGAATATAAAGTTATGTCCATATCATAAAGTATTATAGTTGAGACTTCACTGGAATAACTAAGAATAAAGTTCTTTAATTTCTTTTTTATGAACATCAAAATGAATCATTTTAATTACTATGGTGATGTGACTTTACTGAAGTCTTACCGTAAGTAAACATTTAATTGTTTTGCGTACATTGTACATCTGTCTGTGGCATTCTTTTCTATTATATAAAGTGATGAAGAAATTTCTATTTATTGGTTCGTGGCTCGAGGGAGTGAGAAAAGGGTGTAAGGTTGATTGCTTCTGGGGTGTCATAACTTACGACTTCCTGTATCATTAAACAGTCAATTATATGACTAGATTACATATTAACACTGGATGTATGTAATCATGTATGTTCATTACACTGTATTATATGTACTCTAAATCTGAGCTTCTTACAACTTGGTGTAATATTTCAATGACCATTTGATTGTATGTACTCAAGGGCACTCAGGTATGAAATCATACTTTTATTGTTATGTATTATAAATAGACTAATTGTAATATTAATAATTTACTTTGTATTCATTATATGTAATATGCAGTAATAAAACTGTTTTTTTTATTGTGATCGCTTCATACTATCTTAATTTCCAACCAGTAAAAATGTTACAGATTAGCAGATGCAATTGGAAAATGTACATATATTTGTAACAATAATGGTGAAGTTGATTTCAAGGTATAAAAAAGGTGTTTTTTTTTCTGTGTAAAAGCAGGCTACATGTAAGAAATCTTATGGTAGTAATAGAATTTACTGAAACTCTTACTCAGTACATAGGAGTTCTTAAGTATTGATCACATGTGTAGGTTTTGTTAACATCTATAAGTTTATTCTGACAGCTTGAACCTCTTTATGCAAGTTCCTTGATATCCAGTAACACTTAATCATTATTCTGAACCAGTCTGAATCACATACAGTATATAAAATTTGTACCTTACTGAACCTTCTAGTCCTCTGGCTGCTTTCCTCTCTTATTGAAGTTATTCGGATGCTTTTGAAAACATTTTAGATAAGATTTTGAATCAATTTGTGGTATGGGTGTTTCATTGTGAAAGCTTTATTCAGCTTTTGCATTCATTGTTATACAGGGTTGAAAATGACCCCTTCTCATTTTGCTTCACTGTAGCTTTTATCCGAAAACTTGGGACATCACTGAGAGACGCCCAACTTGTAAAATAAATCTAGAATTTGAAAACAATTCAGATTGGTGGGGGAATGGTGTCCCTTTTTTCAATCAAAGATGATCTACAGAGTGATTGTTCACACCGATCCTATGTGGCTGTCTCTGAGTTTTATTATAGGAATAGAATAGAACAAAATACATGCAGTATTTATCAATTGCTGGCACGATATTGTTGTTATGTTGATTGATAATTGTTTCTTTGTACTGACATATACACACAGTAACTGTCATAAATACTTCCGTGAAGAATGTTTGTGATGTTGTTGGTAGAATTCCTTCTTTTTATCAGGAATGTTCTATTTATTTACCTTGACAGTCTTCTTTGGGTGTAACATTGTAAGACTGAATATTTTGTGGTATAGTCTATTGCAGGAACAATGAACTTAGTCTGGTAATCATGCTGGCAACCCATCTTTTTAATTAATCAAACAATATCATTCCATTTAGAGAAATTGTTAACTGATAGGGGATTAAAAAGTTTAAGTCCCTTTGTGGACTAAAATTAATGCATATAATGAATTGATCGATAAATTTTCTAGAAATAACTATGCTCCTTTTTCATATTTCCGAAGGACTATAGGTTAGTTAACCCTTGCAAACAAAACGTACTTGTATATTTTATACCCTCTTGTTCAATTTTGATACACCTGTAGTTTCTTCACTGTGGTCTAATTGAAAATTGTGCTTCTGTAGTGTTACAACTCTCTATTGTTTCTTGTATATTTTTGTATCTTTCATCAACTGATTAGCTAAGTGTTTGGAATGTTCAGTTTTTTGTCTTCCATGATTAAACTTCACATGAATATTTTATCTTCGGCAGTAAAAAAACTGTAATGTGAATAACAAGACAGGGAGTTTTAGACTAAGAAAAAAAAATTTTCCATCAGAACAACTTGAAGCTCAAAATTCTCAATTTAGTGTATTAGTACTTGTTTTGATCTTGTTTACATATACACTAAGTAGGTTGATATGCAAATATGGCATCATTTTTTTCTGGTTATGCATGCTCATTAAAGATAGGGTAGCGTTCATGTAGGTAGAGGATTTTTTAATATTTTTTATTTTTCTTGAAAACTTGCAGGAAAAAATTAAGGTAACTGAGGTCGGTTAACCACAAACAAACTGTTTTTTTTTCTTTCTCCTAAAAGTATGATATATGAATTTAATAATCAGGATTAATTTTGTGAATACAGGTTTTCAAGAACTGAATGATGTTACAAACATATTGTACATATATATATATATATATTTAGATTAGAATGATACAGGCTTAAGAACATTTTTTTGTGTTATAATTTTATGTATTAATTCACCATACAGCTGTACAGGTCATCCTGGTCACGATGTCGATTATCTGGCATCTAATGTCACTTATTTATATTTGTTTACTTGTCATTCTATCTGTAATGAAAATAATTCTTCATTTGTTTGCTATAAAACATAGAAATAACCTCTGCCTTTACATATCTATTTATATCAGTGTTTGACAAGTGTCACTTAATGTTACTAAAGTTTATTCAACATGTGTATTCTTTTAAAAGCCTCAACTAAATAATTTCAATGCAAATGATGATTTTGAAAATACAAATGAAAAATGTCATTGTATTTGGTCTGTGCTGTTTTGTTGATTTACAGCTTTGTTGCCATTGTATGTACATATACATTCATTCTCCTTTTCTCTGTTTGATTACGACATCCATAAATGCATTTTACTAAATTTTTCATACATTGTGTGCCGTGGTCTTTAATAATTTAGCTTGCATGGTTCACCGTTTGAAATTTTAGTGGATTACAGGAAGTTTTATGATTGTTATATTGTTATATTGCCATACTTGTGTTATATCTTGTATTGCTAAGGTTACAGTTTACGAAAACACACACTTGAGGAATTATCTCCCCTTGTTTTGTATTGTTCACAAAATATGAATAAATAATTGACTATGTCATTATTAAAGTGTTCAAAGTGTGTGAATTATGTCCCTATAAGGCAAATTGGCATTGTGTCACATCACGGTGTGGTCAAACAACACCACATTAAAAGGCAAACCTGTTTATTACAACACTTTGAACTGTTAATAGCAAGGGCTATAAATATTGACACAATGTCAATGCAGACATTTTGTTCATTTATGACTGTATGTGACATTCTATAGGGTATTAAAGCAGTTATTGGTGATATGCATCTAAGTGTTTAGCGATCAACCTGGGTCACACACCTGAGAAATACTATCCATTCATTTAGAGTACAATAGGGGCTGATTCTCCCACTGTTACACATCACAGTGTCACACTGAGATGTATGGCTTTATAATCCTACAGTAAAGGAAAGCACTCAGATTTCATTACTGTCTGAAATCCCCACTTATTGAAAATATGATAAATTGGTTCATTGGATCAATATGCGTATTAACCAATATGGGTTTTCTTCTGTGAGGGATCAATTCTGTAATTGTTTGTTGGGTTAATATTGAATGTACAAACATACATCTTAAAATTAATGAAAATTTCTTCTACTCTGAGTGTGTGGTATTGAACTCATAATTTTTGTGTGAACATTTTTATATAAAATCATAAAGCTTTTAGCAACAATAAATATAAATAATGTTGGTCGGAACAAGTTGAAGGAAAGGCTACTATAATCTGTGTGACCATTGCAGGGTTACTAAAATACAATGAAATTGTCTCAGATAAAGAATGTATTTCACCAGGCCAGAATACACGGAATACAAATGCTTTAGATCTTTAATTCACTGACAGTTGATATAGCAATGCAAGAAATTAATTTTCAATAATAGTTTGGAGCAAGATGGATCTCAAAAAGTTGCTTAAATGATAATTGCTACTTCAGAAACTCTCTCAGTCTTTATACTTGTATGACAACTATTTCACGATCAACCTCTGAATGTGCTTATAATTGGATACTTCGGGTGATACACATAAATACCTAGTTTGTTGTATGGTATTCGTACCATGTATGCAATGCCTAACTCCCTCTAGTACATTACCCCTACCACTACAATCCCAAGGGCCTTGGATTCTTGTGAGTCTGTGGAATATCTATGATATAATTGTTTATCTACCATCTAATGAATGTAAATAGTAAAAAATCAAGATGAATGTCTCACGCTATTAAAATGCTTCATGTTATTCTTAGTGTAACTACCCAGCCTGTGAGCATTAATTATAAATTAATTACCATCTTAAACCTGTAATTGTATGTTTTGACCGCGAGCCAAATGATATTTTTTCAGATTTTGTTCCTATATCTATTCGGGTTTAACATCATTATTCAACAATTTTCAAATTATATGGCAACCGATTTACCTAACAAGTTTTCCTGGACTGTACAAACTTATCCTTCCATTAGGAACCTGCAACTGTTCCACATGTGGTGGAAAATTAACATTGTTGTCAAATTTTCATGGAAGGGTATAATGATCTGCAACGACCATATTATAAGCCTGGTTACAAATCCAGCACACTGTTACCACTGGACCATGGCCGCAGCTACATTTTGTTCCTATAAACTACATACAAAGTATTCAGTGTATATTAATGCAGTAAGGTGATTTCATGTGTAAATTATGCCTGTAATTTAAAAAAAAATTTGAGCAGTAAAAGTTACCATCATTAAATTACCCAAATATTCTGTGACAAATTAATCTGTAACCTAAACCAATAGTTATATAAGCCTCATTATTATTCGGCAATAATCTGATAACTGGATAAAAGTTGAAAGGAATTCAAAACTATTGCAAGTTCGTTTTACAGAATATTTAACTTATTGTTACAAATGTAATCTTGTTACAATGTAAATACATAGATTATCTGTCAGGGTCCCTGATTATTCTGGTATTATCTGAGATTATCCCACAATCTCTGTGTAAAGTTTTTTATCTCATCTTGCATCATTGATCTCAGATTTCAATGTTTTACCTGTCTTTTATACTTCAAGCAATTATATAATTATTATACATTATATATATGTCTGTTGCAGAAATGTCTTAAAATCACTTAAATATCTATTTGCATTACATTACGTAAAGCAATAGATCTAATACAATGTTCTCGCCTATGCCTTAGGTTAGAGATGAAGACATGGGATTCTTTGGTAAAAGATAATTCCATAATTATTCTGGAATAGCAATAACATTTTATCATGCATTGTTACAATGAATGAAATAAGCAAGTTTATAACATGCATGAAGGAATCAAGTTATTTAAATGTTGCATTATGTATAAAACCAATATTCCTTTTTAATAAAACTCGAGCTTTCAGATTTCCCCCAGAGTGATTTTATGCCACAGTTAAGTGTTGCACACGTCATTTTATTTTTGTTTGTAATATAATACCTAAAGTTGTATGACTCATAAGTGATTACATTATATTGTACTACATGTATAGATCTGCTCTTCTTACTTAGATTGTGTTGTGAACATTTTTGTTCTTACTGTGTTTTAATACATTCTCTCTTCTAGCTTTTTGTATTCGTTTTCTCAAGTTGATTTGCCCTTAGTCTCAGACTCTAAATGTAGCAAGAATGTTCTACATGTATAACCATTGTCTATAGTAAATCTTGTAGGTTTATAGTTTATTTGTTATTATTGAGCACAAAATTATAACAATTAATTCATAGAGAGATGGGCTTTGTTATCTGACTGTTCAAATAATATGACATCTACTTGATTAAAAAATATAGGAAAATCTTGTGTGTGGGAAAATCTTGGTTTGCAGAAAGGAACTGTATGTATGACGAATCATTGAAAATAATCTTCAAAACCCACTTAAAATGTAAATCTCACAGTGTGATGTATGGTAGAAATTTGTTAATTAATGTAGCTATCATAATGAGTATTGTTGTTGTTGTGAGTTTTGGTATTTACTTGTTCATGGTATGCCCTGGCATGCAGTAATCATTTTGTAATCATTTTGATTTTAAAATTTAATGTAGTATAAATTTTAGCTGATATGTCTTGTTTATTAATCTCAAGGTGAAGGTCACCATATATTTCATTGATGATGATCATGATGTGTATAATCATGTCAATGTAATGAACATGATGGAAGTATTATATGTACATACTAAACTTATTTAGATCATCTGGTCAATTGTCTACTTATTTTTGTCTCTATTTTATTTTAAATAGTAATTTTTTGACAGTATGTCCTTTGTACAAATAGACAGTGTGCTGAAGTTCAAGGTCAAGGTCACAGGATCTGATGGGTGACTTATTATGACTTACTCAGCAAACTACTTCATCCTCATATAACATTCTAAAGTTCATTATATTCAATGGTAACTCAACAAGATAACTTGTGGTTTTAGAATTCTTTGTATATTTTTCTGTTGATAAATTGTTTTGACATCATAAACTTTCATCAGGAGATAATTTGCAGTTTCTATTTATTGTGATATGACTTTGACTAAATCTAAACATAATATCTTTACAGAGTGGAATGACACCAATGGCAAGATATGATTATATGAAATCTAAACCCTCTTATTTATTGTATTATTCTACCCTGATCCAATAAACCACATTTTATGGCTTTCTTTCAAACCTTTGTTACACACGAATTTTTATTGAAATTTCATTGAGTTTGTGACTTCATTGAAATGTGAGAAGATTTTACATGATATAATAGAATTAAATGGAGCTGCAATAAAGTATGAAGAGATTGACAATTTTCACTTCATTGTTAAATTTCCACAAATCGTTGTTAATGTTGTTTATGACTTAATTATCTCTATTGATAATCTATGTCTGATTTAACTTGATACTCAGATAGTATTCAATGTTTACGTATTAATACTCACCCTACAGTAAGCAGATACATGCAGTTTAGAGTGTCTTATTGATATATCCATCCCCCTTTCGCCCTGACCTTCCATTCTTCTATCTCTCCCCTCTCTCTCCCACTGTCTATTCCCCCATCCCTTTCTCTATCTCTCCCCTTTCTCCCATTGTCTCTTTCCCCCATTCCTCTGTCTATCTCTCCCCTCTCTCCAATTGTCTCTTCCCCCATTCCTCTGTCTATCTCTCCCCTCTCTCCAATTGTCTCTTCCCCCATTCCTCTGTCTATCTCTCCCCTCTCTCCATTTGTCTCTTCCCTCATTCCTCTGTCTATCTCTCCCCTCTCTCCAATTGTCTCTTCCCCCATTCCTCTGTCTATCTCTCCCCTCTCCAATTGTCCCTTCCCCCATTCCTCTGTCTATCTCTCCCCTCTCTCCAATTGTCTCTTTCCTCAGTCCTCTGTCTATCTCTCCCCTCTCTCCAATTGTCTCTTCCCTCAGCCCTCTGTCTATCTCTCCCCTCTCTCCAATTGTCTCTTCCCTCAGTCCTCTCTATATCTAGTATCTCTCCCCTCTCTCCCATTGTCTCTTGTCCCCTCATTCCTCTCTATAAATCTTCCCATCTTTCCTCTCATAGATTCACCTCATCCCTCTCTCTAGCTCCCCCTCTCTCCCCACTCTCTTTATGATGCATTCTATCTACAGCCAAACTGTTGTATAATAATGAAAGCAATTTAGAACATTATGATGAATCATGCTTTAAGCAGTAAACTTTCATCTAAGCTGCAGCTGTGCTGTAGAATGTTTCTGATACTTAAGTGAACACCAAAAAATCTAAGTTCATAGCTGTTGTATATCATGGTAGAATTTCTCTGAAATCTTGAGAAAATTTCGTCTCAATGTTTTATCATCCTAATGTAATTTCAGTGTGTAAGATCTTGGCAACATTTTCTGACGAGAAAGTTTATAAAACTATTTAGTAAACTTTCCATTTCTTTTTTATGCTGACTTTGTTTGCTGTTTATAAACTTCTGGAAAATATGGCTGTATTAAATTTAATATTAATGTGATACATGTAGTTGGTTCTATCAATCTGTTCTGTTTCTTTATACAATGTTTGAATTACAATAATGATCAGCTGTTCAGGGCTCAATGAAGCTTTAATAAACAAACATGCCAGAATAAATTGTGAGAATGTACTGGTATGAAGTTTGACTTTTCAATACCATCTACTTTTAGCATTATTGAATACTATGGTGATGGTTAAAAGTAGGTCCTTTGGGTTCATTATCTCCTCTTGTTGGTTTTTACACTGAAGGACTTCAGCACTTTTCACCTGAGATTTTGTGTGTGTTTTGATTCTAACATGCCTGCTTTATCTCTTGTTCAGTTTTTATGAAGTGGTGAAAATGCTTTATGTTAGCGAAAGTAAATTTTTATCAGAGGTTGCCAAGATTGAAAACAGGAGGCTTTTCTATCAATCAAAGTAGATTTTAAGATTTTTTTGTATAAAAACCGAAATGGAATGTTGCTAAATGTTTTAAATGTCCTGCTTCTAACGGGAGTTCTAATACCCGTACAATTCTAACTGGGAAATAAAGAAGTAAATTAAATTTCTTGTGTTTACTCGAATGATTTATCCAATGTGCTGAAGAAAGTTGCATAAAGTTATGGTTTACATGGTATTACAACAAGATATTCTTCATTATGTTTCAAATAATTCAAAATTTGATTTAGTTGTCCGAGAGTCTATCATGTATGGGAAACATTAAGTTCTAAATGTCAGCTTACATTTTAGGTAACCTCATGTATACATTGTGTTGTGCTTCTGTAGACAAGAATATTAGTACACAAGAACATCACAACTTATTTACAGTACTTTAAATTTGACTTTTCCCAAGGGAATAATTTCAATTTCTCTTATTTTTGTCCCCCCCCCCCCGCCATTCGAAATGGTGGAAGGGCATTCATATTGTACATGAAGGTGTATGATAATAAGATACAGGTCAAGTACGATTTCCGTTAAAATCCAGACATTTTCACAGGAGTTATGGCCCCTTTTTTACTTAGCTCTCAGCGTTGGCATTTGACGACTGTCCTCCGGGCACATTTTTAGCCTTAATTAAAATATTTTAAATCCACTGCTCACTTGTTAGGTCTGAACACTCAGTGTCTTTAATACATACCATAGAAGTCTTGTAATCAGCTGTTAATTTGACTGACTTGAAACAGAGTGGCAATAATTTCTTCAGTGTTGCATTTATACCAATGTTACAATTTTACTGCACTGATTGGACACACATTGTAACTGAGAGAGGTGAATCAAATTGTAGTTTGTCTCAATGGTGAGCTGAAAACATGTATACACTTGCCTGTAAGTGATCATAATTGTCTTCACTTCTTTGATCTTTGAGTCATATATCTTTATTGCTTTTTGACTCTTTCTTTGACTTTAAGTGGCTTTGATTTTCTCCAATTTCACTAAATTTAGATATATGATTGTCTGCTCAACTACAGCTTTTAGTGAAACTAATTTTAAAATTTAAACTTAACTTGAAAACAAGGTGTTGAAATTGAATATTTATTGATACCAAGATTTGAAAATTGATCAATGCATTTAAATCTCAGTTTACTTACAATTTGTATCAAAAGGTCTACGAATGTTCAAAGCAGAAGTGATATTGGATAGACACAAGTGTAAAACACTTCACATTAAAGTGTTGCAGAATTGTTGGTGATGTAAAAATGTGAGTTTGTTACAACATTGAGTGGTTAAACAGAGATTAATGTGCCTTTGATACCCTGTTTATATTTCAAACAACTCATGATGTGTATGCATTTTCTGGTTATTTTTCATGTATGCATGACCCAAGACTGTAACAGACTTTATCATATATTGCACACATAATGTGTGATGATGCAAAGTTTGAGATAAGCAACTGTACAGCTATTCTTTCCTTTTGTGCATCCACCTTTTCTCCTTCTAAACACCCAAGATTCTTCAACATTTGTGATGGTATCACTATATGTAACTTAATTCTTAGTATGTTAAAAATAAAGTTGTTTATTTACTGTGCTTTAGGGTAAAACTTAAATATCAAAGGAAAAATACTTTGTGCTTAAGTTTCTTTACATCAATGGCTGTTATAGATTTGGGACCATTACATATGTTTCTTAACTATCTTAGATCTTCTGCTGACAAAATATACCAATCATCACCTGGAATTTATATGAAGTAATGAAACATATTGTTAACTCTTCATCTTGTATTTTATGATATTTGATCACCTTGCTGAATGCTCATTCTTATATTTTTTACAAAAAAAAATAAATTGTTTATTTATGGATTGCACTGGTTACAGATGTGATTGTACTTTAGATTACATTTGTATTATTACCCATGCTTGGATTTTTTTCTGGGTTATTTATTCAAATTTTGTTGCAAATACCATGTAATATTTTTAATACCAATTGTTACAGTCTTAGTTATGGAATCTCTGCACTAGTTGAGAAAGCTTATTAAGAATGGTTAGAATGCAAAAGGTATACTGTACTAAAAAGATTTGATCTGAAAAGCAGTCTAATTACTATAGGTATATATCCACAGCATTTATTCATGAAATTTGTGTTATGTACCGAAAAATTAGGAATAAATTGAAAGTGAAACATTTCTGGAATGAGTAACATGGTACATTGCCAGGAATAATATGTTCTGCTATTCTTGTCATTCTTTGTGGAATCCTGGATTTCAAATGCATATTTGTTTTTAGATCATTATTTCAGAAAAATCAGTCAAGGTCTATCAAATAATTGTAATTGTTTGTTCAGATGACGACTTAAATTGTTATTACAGATTTACAGCGCATGTGCATTATACTTAGAGCAGCCTGCTGGGTATGTGTCTAATAGTTACTGTAAAACAGTAACTGAACAAAACAACAATGCTGTTTCCTAATTGGAGTCTTTAATGTGAGTCATGTAGGAGATTTTAAAATAGCCTCATCTGATACTCAACGCCTTATTGATTGTATCCCTCAAACATTAACATTAGATGTATGATTTATGATGAATTCTTGCAAAAAATAAGTTTATGCCCTACTAATATTTTCCTTTGTTTGTAAGAGAAAAATAAATTATTTTGATTAATATTGCATTTGGGACTGCCGTAACATAGACATCGTATACTTGCAGTCTGATGTATTACTTGCATCTCTCGTTCATTGAGTACATTAAGTAAGAATATTTTATGATACTGGTTGTCATATGAAATAGTGATTACTGAGAGATCTAGGATATTTCATGCCTAGTATGTGAGCGTTAAGTCATTGGTAATTACTTGTTGATGGCTCCATGATACAACAAGCAAGGTTCCTCATAATATGTTTTGCAGAAACTTTCTTACACAATCAGTCTGTAAATCTCTTGAAGGTCTGTGTATCTCGTTGAAATCTTTGATGAAAAAACAAGACTTTTAGTGTATTATTTCTACTCGGATGCCTTTTTGATGTGGATTCAATCTTTTATGGCTATCTTTCTGTTCGCCCTCAATATTTTACACTGATTATGAGTTCATCAGCATGTATAATTGGTATGTTTTATCCATTTCTTGAACTCCACATGCCTGAGTACCGTATATTATGATTAACTCCATTCTCGTCACTATGTTGTTAAATTCCATCAGCATTGTTAGCATCAGCTTTGTTGTCATCATCTTTGTTATCATTAGGATTGTTAACAACAACTTTATTATTATAAATTTTGTTAACGTCAACTTTGTTAGCACCAACTTTGATAACATCAGCATTTCTGACATCAACTTTGTTATCATCAGTGTTGCAACCAACAGCATTTATTTAATCAGCAGCTCTGTTAATATCAAAATATTCATATTATATATGGTCATTATCAACAATATCATCAATGTAAATATCAGCATCAGTCTTTAATTGATATTGATAGTTGTCGATATTGGCCGGAAATAGTAGACTGAGTCAGACAACTCTGTAATAAAATGTTTTCACAGAATCATGCTTAATGGAAAAAGTGCTGAATGATTAATTATAATCAGACAATCAGGAAATTGCCGTAATTCAATAAATAAAGGCCTGATATCTTAATTGATCATTTTAGGCAATTCACTTAACAATTTTTTTTCTCACACTGCTGAGGTTCAATTAATCATCACCATCATTATACCATGGATGATAATGTCATCACCTGTGATGACACCGCTTGTGTCTTCTTTGTGCTGCCATGTATTTAGAATAATTTATCATAAAACAGTATGGTAGTTAATACTGGATTGAAGATTTCTGCACCTATAGCTTTATGACCCGATTCTTCAGTAAAAAACTAAATTTATCTGTAGACTCATATTTTTTGTTATTTCATACACGCTGATTTTGAGTGTTATTTAAATCCATTAGTCTGTGAACTGTGTAGTGATTATTGTATAACTGTTCTGATATATGTGCTGATGTGATAAAAATGGCTACTTCATAGATACTCTACGTTTGAAATTGTCTGAAAAATATGATAAATAAATCCCGCACATTAGGAGCCCAAAGAATGCCAATCAGGGCATTTGGGCACCTGGTAACTTGGCCGATTAAGGATTTTTTTGTCATTAAGATGTCGTTAGTTAAAGTGTAAATCTAAACAAACATTTAAACAGTTCAAACAATATGGCAGTATTTTAAAACGTTATCAAACATTAGAATAAAGCAATTACCTGGTAGATTTGACTGCCTAATTTGTGAACAAATATATGAGTCATTGTATAAGGCATGGACATCATAGTATATCAAGTTAACTGTCCCAGGATTAAGTACTGTGTAAACTGTGATGCAATTATATGTATTTGTTTGTAAATATTGTTCTTAATGTAATTATTATTCTGATTAAAGTGTCATCACAGATCATAAATGTTAAATTCTAAATTTCATTGCTTATTTCATGTGACTTTGTTTCTTGTCTGTGACCATTTCAATGCTAATCTAGTGGTTATGATACTTTTACTGCTGATTTAGAAGTCATATGACTCTAACTGCTGTTCTCGAGGTCATGAGGCTGTAACTGCTGATTTAGAGGTCATGAGACTTTTACTGCTGATTTAGAGGTCACGAGACTCTTAACTGCTGATTTAGAGGTCATAAGACTAACTGCTAATCTAGAGGTCATGAAACTCTCTAGGGCTGAAAATAAAAATAAGTTTGTCTGGAATACTCCGGTCCAGAATTTTAGCACTGGGTTAAGGTAGGTAGGGATTTTTTTTACTATTTATTAACAATAGTAAAAAAGGGTCCCAAAAAATTTATTTGCTAGGATTTTCTTGAGTAGGTTGAAGCACTCCAAACAAACTTATTTTTGTTTCCAGCCTGATCTCTTAGAGGTTCATGGACTTTGACCAGGCATTTGTTTCTCTGTGGTAATTTGTAACATGTTTAAAGTGTTTATAAGTGACAAACAAAATCTAAATACAAAAATACTGCTAATTATGTTATATTCCCACAGGTCTATTTTCTTAAATCCATGCTACACTGTGCACACTTATTAATTTTTCTTTTGCACCAAGTGCAGTGAAGCTTTTAGTGACAAATGGTTTGTATGCACCAGTAATTGCAGCTGTTTAACATATTCAGATATCAAGTCTGTATGTGACTTGGTGCATACCCAGAGATGGTGAATCATTTTCAGGGGCAAAGCTTCTTACGGTCATTTTAAGTGTCAAATGTGCCATCATCAGTCGTCCTGAAAAACAAAATGATGATTCAACATTGTGCAGTATGATCAACAACTCAAAATTTATTCTCTCAGTAAATAATAAATAAACTGAGGTATAATATTATTTACATCCTTCATAGAAATAGTGGACAAGGTATTGAATTCATAGTAAAAAACATTGCACAACAACCTTGTACTAAAATTAAAGTAAGGTATTCGCAACTTTCATTACATTTTTCATTACTTCATTTTCATATTGAGTAACTCGCATTCGATTTTCTGACTGAGAGGTCGTTATCTGTTATGTTTTCTTTTTCGTTACCCTTATAAATACATTGTGTGTCCTTGGGTATAAAGCTATCGACAGTTTGAGAGCAGACCTCAATTGAATATTAATGATTTTCCATATTCTGTTACTTTGATAAGATAATTAACAGATTGGCAGACGACAAAAGATGAGTTTAGGGAGAAGTATTTGAGTCAATATTTCAATGTTTAATGCAAACACCAAGCAATACATGTGTAAGGAAGGACTCCATTTTTCATTTTTGTTGAAATATATTTGCACTCTGAATAGGCGTCTGCTGAACAAATACCAGTAATGATTGTATAATAATGCAATACAAAGATTTAATATGAGGGTATCATAACTTCTGAATAGAGTTAGAATTTGAAATTAAAATTGTTACAAAATTTCTTTATTGTAAATACTTTGGTATATTATGTTTTTTTCTTGACATGCTGTAAATTAATACAGTGTGAAAAGTTATCATTATTATTGTGAACAGTTTATGATGTTGTCAAGACTTTAAGTTAACAAATAGGATATTTTTATTAAATACATAGAATTTCGATTGTAAGAAATATTATAGATTATGGAAATATGTTTGGTTTATTTAAAAGTGACAACACGGTTTTAACATTTTATGGTGAGAATCTATTGCAGTATAGATTAGGTGTTATTGAATTTATTGGTACTTTTACTGCTCTTTGCTGTTATGAACATTTTGTCTTGTAGAACCATATGTTTTGAACTTTAAGCTAATGCATTCTACTGGCTGTATATTGTATACTGTTGTATTTTCAGGTGATGTGAATGGTATTGAGATGCAAGTGATACCACAGACTCAGTTTATACCTCTACCTGAAGCTCTATGTCTTATCATCATGGACTTAAACAACAATCAGATTGTTGCTACATTAGATACAGTCTGTGAAAGACTTAAACATTGTTACCAAGGTCTTCATCTGCCTAGCAACCAACTTGTGTATGATACACTTGGTCAGCTGATCAGGGAAAGAAAAGTGTTCCATACAGGTAATTCTTCCCTCTTATTTCATCGACTGTCAAATATTGGCTTCAATATCAAATTCTGTTGTCAAAAAATGTCACTGCCAAGTCAGTCTGTTAGGTTGAATTCTCTGCTGTTAGATTAACAGAACATAAAATGAAAAAATATTATCCACATAAGTTTATTTTGTGGTCTACTTGTTCTGCTCAAGTGCTGTACACCAGCATGGTCCTCCATTGTATGTTGTTATTCTAGCACATATGTTGCTGTTGCATCACATTATATGTTGTTGTTATAACACATTGTATGTTGTTGTAATGGTACATTGTATGTTGTTATGACACATATGCTGCTGTTGTGTCACATTATATGTTATTGTTCTGGCACATGTGTTGTTGTTGTGTCATATTGTATGTTGTTCTGTTACAACACCTATGTTGCTGTATGTTGCATCATATTGTATGTTGTTGTTCTGTTACAACACGTATGTTGCTGTACGTTGCATCACATTGTATGTTGTTGTTCTGTTCTGGCACATGTGTTGCTGTACGTTGCATCACATTGTATGTTGTTGTTCTGTTCTGGCACATGTGTTGCTGTATGTGGCATCACATTGTATGTTGTTGTTCTGGCACATATGTTGCTGTCGTTCTGTTCTGGCACATGTGATGCTGTTGCATCACATAGTATGTTTTTGTTACAGCACATAATACATTGTTATTCTGGCACATTGTATGTTGTTGTCCAATTTCTTCATAGTCCAAAGTCATTCAATGTTTTTCCTTAGTCTTCATTCTCAGGTAAAAAAAAGTTTTATTACAACTACAGAGATTTATTTAAATATCAAGTCTTTGCAGTTCTAGTTCATGCGGTATGAAATATCTAATATTAGATCAAGCAGATGATTTGTTGTATAAAATCAAAGGTTCAGAAACTACTATATTCATTATGTGACAACTGATATCATATACTTCCATCTGACTGAGAGATTTATATTTACTGCTCCAAACTTTGTATTTGTTTGTCAATGTCTTAATGTTAGACAATAAATTTTCAGTTTTGTGTATACAGTGCTAGTTTTGTTTGCTTTCTAACATTATTGTGTTCTTATGAGAACTTGGTATCTATATATTAACTTTTTCAAAATGTTTTTTATCCTGAAACTTGACAGATGTTTTAATGGTTAGTTACATTCTAATATTACAAATATTTGGACATTAAAATGATGGACATAATGTTGTCTGTTCTGTCTGAAAAGTCGTCTGCCAAAAGAATAAGTGATTGATTTGCTATCTCAAAAATCTAAGACAAATAGTTCAATTTGTTTTTAAACTGTTAATTTCTTATAACCACATTGCCTATTGTAGAGTCTGTTGGAGAAGTGTAAAACTTGTTATTTTACCTGTGGGTATACTATACTGGGTACTTACTTTAAATGTTTGGATAGCAACAGCTTGTAAATAACTGCAGCATTTGATAATAGTTAGCACCCTTCAGGCTAGAGCGCATTGATAATGTATTTCAAAGGCTATAGGAAAAGAAATATTTATCTGTTTTGATTTGTTTTTAAGTCTTCCAGTCTGTTTGTTTCTATTGTTATACAGTTTGCTCCAGGGCATATATGGTACATGTTGTTTAGCGAGGAACATAATATGTAATGTTTAGTTCATGTTGAAAGTCAATTATTTTTACTCTGTGACGTCTGTCCCAATTCTAAATACCCGAGTAGGCAGTACTTGGTTTGAAATGCTGACCTGGGTTCAACAAGTTATCTGCTGTGACAATGACATTTTTAAAGAAAAATCAGATGTGACATTCATAAGAGTAGGGGTATCCAGAAAATCTTTATGTTGAACATTTTAATACCAACAGTTGTGAGTTTGTTAGAAATTTTGCCATTATGCTATTATGACCCATTTGATGTTAAGAACATTTTGAAGCATTTTATAAATGCAAACAATTATACATAACAATTGATATGCATTAAACTATTATGTGATCTGTTATATGCTGTGTTGTGTAAATGAACACTTAACTTTGTTAAGTAATTTACATACTTTGTGCTTCAAATTCATTTATAAAATACAAACTTACAGGTAGTAGGTGACATTAGCTTCCTGTTTTCCTGTAGTGACAGTTTTCCAAGTTAATGATCCCAGAATGAACTGAAACATTGTATTGAATTGTATTTCTGATTCTTGGGGATTCTGACATGGTCTCCAGAGTCCTAAGATTAGTGTGTCTATTTTGCAAAATTGATTTTTTACCTTGCTTTGCCTGTAGTTGATCACTGTTAATTCACTGCTTAATCAGTGCATGGCTTTCAGAATTGAGTACATTTTATACCTAATTGACTACAAGTTATTAATTACAAACTTTCATGATATGAAGATAGTTCATTACTATACACTTGAGTGCATCAGGTTTTTATTGGTAATAGTAATTTCTCCCCAGCTTAAGAATGATTTTAAGTAATTACGGCACATATAAAATGTTGGCTTTGAAGTTCATCTGTTTTACACTGATTATAAAGATAATAGAAATTTAATTATCAGATAAAATAGATACCTATATGTGAAGCTCGAAGCAACAATGATCTATTACTACTTCAAAAAACATGAGTGCAAAAGAATGAAGAAATATTGCCCTTGTGATTTTAGTTTTATATACTTCCACACTTTATGATGTAGAATAACTGACATTGAGATTTATTTTTGTTGAATATTTAAACCGATGTGTTGATCATTGGATTAGTGGATTTTTTTGTTTTATATCAATAAGTTTCATATTGTGCAGTATCATTGATTCACAAGCGTATGAAATACAGCCACTAAACCCATGTTTTTGTCATTATCTAAAAATATCTGCACTTGAATTGTTAAGATTTTCGTTTGTTATAAATTCTCATGTGTGATCAATATATTGTAGAGCCATGATTTACTGGTAACATGATTTAGCATTCTCGGATCGCTGAGTCTCAGCTTTCAAAGCAATTCACACACTTGAAAGAGAATAATTATTGCTATATTAATGCATTTTTTCTTTGAATGTTTTTTTTTGTAGTGATAATTTAATCAATTTATTCTATTCTTTGCATGCTGTTGATCCATACCTTGTAGGGTGTTTTGTCTTACAACAGTTTGTAAGGTTAGGCTTAAAAAATGTTTGTTTCTGGTTAAATTCTCATTAGAAATAGGGTACTGGTAAGGATAGGACTTTTCTTGGCTCTTGAAAGCATGTGGTAAGGTATCAAAAGTGTGAAAGTGGGTGTACATACTGTCCCTCAGGCCTAATAGATAGTCTAGGGTCCTAGGGTCGCGGAAGAAATCAGGATAGGTCGGGTAACCAGAAACAAACATAAATTTTCTTGGCCTTACAGATAATACATGTGGACATAATTTTAAACCAATAGCTGTAATAATATCAAATGACCAGGATTACCCAAACTAGTAATAGACACTATACTATATACCCACAAACAACTAGAATAAACTTGTACCCATAACTAAAATTCGTCTAGAATAAAAGAGATCTTAGTATGAAAGGAGCAATGGCTCATTACAATGTTCTGCTTGTCTGGATCAACTATGTTCTGTTCTGTCTAGTTTGAACACAATTAATAATTTCTTATATATTATGACTAATGATATTCTGATTAGAGTATTACATTATATTATCAGTATTAATATTTCTAATCAATATTTTATTCTCAATTAAATATTATTCTCAATTAAATATTCTGAACATTGTATTTATCTTGTCAGGGGTTATAGTGAAGTCTTAATCCATATAAAAATATCTAAAAATGTCTGAGTGTTATTATGAAGTGACAAAGAAAAATAATCTTGTCAAAATTATGATTTATTATGTTTTATTTTTATCAAAATTTTATGTCAACATTTTAAAGGAATTTGTATACATCAGTTTATTGTCATTGTAATGTACACTGTTAGGACTAAGAACATTTTATCTAAATAATCAGAAGGGCTGTCAACACTGTACAAGTATTATTACATGGAGGACATTATTTTGCTGTAAATGTACAATAGGTACCACTTCGTATGACAAGGAAAATTAATTCCATGACAAAGTGTGTGTGTTTTATGTCATATCACTTTCCACACTATTACATTTTGTTAACTCAGTATGTTCTTTTTCAACTAATCTTTTCAACTGTTTATATTTTCTAGTATATTTTCACAACGACTTGTGATTTTTCTTTTTTTCTAATTTGCACAGTGTCCATGTTTTTACCGCAATTTGCATGTAACATACTATTTGTGTGCACTGTTCACATACTTATAATGTGTGACCTTTATCAGACTTAAATCATATCATATTTGCATGGAAGGATGCTTTTGACTACAATTAAAATGGTTTATTAAAATTTCCTGTATGAGAATCCCATCATGATTGTTTCTTTTACTTTTTTATCAGTAACACTATGTTCCAGTAGGTTACAGTCAGTTTATGTAATCATCATCATACATGTACGTTTGGCAATCATTGGATATTTTTAAGGTCCATTGGTATAATAGCTTGTATTTTTCCTGGAACTACTTTCAGCTTCTGCCAACTGTTGTTTTCTTGTATAAATTGAACTTCACCCTCCATTTTGTTGTCTGTTCACTGAGAGTTATTTATCAGTTAATTTTCTGTATATTCCTGTTCCCGATTTGTATATTGGTTAAGTATACATTATGATAATATTTTGTTTACCATCTCTGTTTTTATTTAATTTACTTTTTTATTAAAGGTTCTACTAGTATTTCAGAAATCAATCATAATTTCACCTTATTCTGTTTATTAGAAACTTTTAGACGTCAGGGAAATTACTACTTTCTGATATTACCATTACACTAATAGAGGCCTAATGTACAACAGAAAGAAAATGAAGGCTTTTTTTACTTTTTAGCACTTTCAATGAATCATTGCACTAATGCTATGGATTCATTTATCTAATGATTGTTCCAATGTCATAGAATCAAACATGACTAGAATGGACCATAGAGAATTCAATAATTGATCTTTGTTCTGATCTTTCATGTTATATCACAATGGGAACTTCAACAATCATCATTCTTTTCTGTATTGCTGTAATAGTAGTATGTTATCCATTGCCATTTTCCAGATAACTTGATTGTTTGATATTCTAACTTAGAACATATTACTGTCTATATAATTCAGGTTAATGTTGCAGGTGGTTTATTTAAGAGGAAAATGTTCTAAACATGTTGGTCTTTCCACCAATCATCAAAAACTGTTTAGAAAATTAATTGAGTGTTCGGGTATGGCATATATCCAAGATCAGTTTGGATGTTACAAGGCTGGAATATTATGATATGAGTTCACATGGTTCTACATGTCTTAAGTCAAGTAGTAATGTACCTTAGTAAGGCTTAGAGAAAGCTACTTTTATGTATATAGTTATGTACCAGCTTACATAAATCTAGAGAATGTTACATATGTGTACATTGTACCTTACATAAATCTAGAGAATGTTACATATGTGTACATTGTACCTTACACAAGTCTAGAGAATGTTACTTCTGTGTGCACCATACACAAGTCCAGAGAAAGTTACTTCTGTGTGCACCTTACACAAGTCTAGAGAATGTTACCCTTGTGTGCACCTTACACAAGTCTAGAGAAAGTTACTTCTGTGTGCACCTTACACAAGTCTAGAGAAAGTTACTTCTGTGTGCACCTTACACAAGTCCAGAGAAAGTTACTCCTATGTGCGCCTTACACAAGTCTAGAGAAACCTCCTTCTTAGTTCTATGTGCGCCTTACACTAGTCTAGAAAAAATTACCTTTTTGTATACCTTATACACAAGTCTAGAGAAATTTCTATCTATACCATACTAGGTTTAGAGGAAGTCATTCCACATTTACAAATGATCAATTAAGTATCAACTGATTTTTTTTCTTGTTTGAAACATTCTTTTGTCTGATTTTTACACCATGTGTCTTTTCAGTATGATTCTATTCCCATTAAGGGTGTAATTTTACGGTGACTTTAAACTTCATTTTATAAAAGTTTACCACAAAGTTTATGTATTGAGATGTTTATTTTTTGGCTCATCAACTTCACAAATTTGCCAGCCAGTATTTTAGAAGATTTAAAAACGATCTAGTATCCAAATTAATTGGTTTATTGAGATTTGAACTTGGTGTGTTTTCCAAATATTGAACATGTTTGCCAGATTTTAATCCATGATTTTGTTTGAAGTTTGCATTAAAGATCTCAGCCCTCATCTTGTGTTTATCATTTCTGCATAAAATAGAATATAAATATTCCATATGATATTTTAATGGAAAAAACGTTGGTTTTTATTTGGCAATTTTAATATTGTATGAAGTTTTAATGCTAATGAATGGTATTATTTTTGTTGTTAATGGGAAAATAACTTGTAAATTGGGTTTAGAAAAAAAGTTATTTGGTGTTGATTTGTTGTGGTGAATTGGTAAAAAGTAATGAATTTTACATTTATCTCTTTTTTTATCCATGTTATCTATTGTGTTTGATCAGTTCTATTTAAATTTTAATGTACATTAATTTACTCTTCTATATCAGAATGAATTATTTAGTGTAGAGATGAAAACTTATTCACTTAATTCTTTTGAATATTAAGTTAAAAAATCTTGAACAGTATTTAAGAGGTTTGATATTTATGATCTGATGTGTGGACTGTGAGTGAGTGACTGTGTGAGATGTGAGCATGATTATAATGTATTTCAACTCCTTTTGTTGATACAAGTCAACATTGCTTGAGCTAGCTTTGTGACTTCTGATCTCTAAATTATCTACTGAATTAAGTTAAATGATCTATTGTACTTAATGTTCAGAGATGTCCGTGCATTGGACCAACCTTTATCAGATCATTTATAAATGTCTTAAACTCACTTATTAATCGATTTTGACTTAATACATACCTTGTTACTCTTAATTGGATGGATTTAAATTTTGACATGGACTCAGTTAGAAATGTAATATAAAGAAATAAGGTGCCTAGAATAATTGTTCCAAACTTGTGATGTCCGCTAAGCTTCATACAGCTAAGGATCATACAGCTTACTGCTGAGGATCTTACAGCTTACTGCTGAAGATCATACAGCTTACTGCTGAGGATCTTAAAACTTACTGCTGAGGATCATACAACTTACTGCTGAGGATCATACAACTTACTGCTGAGGATCATTCAGCTTACTGCTGAGGATCATACAGCTTGTGTTTTGCAGTCGAAACAAATAATTGACCAGTACATTTTATGATGCACCCAGTTCCAGGTGCTATGATTTCTGTTATTAGGTCCTTATTTTGTTCAGGATTTTTTGCCATTTTTCCAATCTTCGAGTTAAGTCTGTTTATCGTCTTCTTGCTGTGTGTATGTATGGAGTATGACAGTAAAGATTTTAACTTATTTTTGGAACCATTATGTCTACCATAACTGATAAAAACAGAGAGTGATGAACCTAGGTCTCTGCTGAGAACATTGATGATTTGATGGCGTGCCAGGAAGTATAAAATCATATCAATATAGAAAATGAAAGAGTCAGATGCTGAAAGTAATTTGGCATCAAAGTTATTTTGTTGATGTGTGGTACCTATTGAACTAATATTTTACTGATTAAAGTTGATTTTTCAATTAGTTTAATAGCTAAAATCTATCTACGTTCCTACTTAGCACATTATGATTTTAATTTGATAAAGAAAAGAATTTCTGTAAACATGACTTGCTAATCTGGCTATAAAGTTTGAAATCGTGACTGAAAGTAAGCACACAGTTTGAACAAACTTATGTTCAAGAAACTGAAGTACCGTATGTATATTTGTCTTACATCACAAAATTGTTGGTTAAGATATTTTTGTAATATTTTGATGCAAAAAGCAAGCAAATGATCAAACATCACTAAATAATTTCAGCTTCAAGTTTAACTTGTACATTGTGTCATGGTTTTTGTTCAGCTGAATATCACAATGACTTTTGTATGGCAGTAAAAGAAAATCACATTCCTAAAAAGTGCTGTTTTCAGCAAATCCATTGCTCTTCAGCAATCCTTTGCCCCTTTTTAACTTCTTTGAGTTTTTCCCACCTGGGTGTAAGATCTAAATACTGATCATAACCAGATTGCCCATGTCTTCTTTCATGATCTGTTTATAGCCTCTTTAATTGGATCTTTATTGGTGACAAGTGGTTTTAAATGAAATCTATTTTATTAGGCATTGAAATGAAGGGGTCTGCTTGTCTGATCACTGAGATATAGATCTGATACATTCAACTGCTTGTTATTGCATTCTGCCTTAAGAAAAATAGTTTGACTGTTAGATAGAGGTAATACCACTGGTTGGATGGTTTATCAACTGTCCATCAGTGTTTTAAGCTGTGAGAACATACTAGTAAATAGTCTGTATTTGTGTTAATATGTGCAATAACCACCACTTTTGTTTAAACATCATGAATTGAGATTTAACATTTATACATTTTTATATTATTTGATAGAATTTTTCTTGCTAACAATTATATATGTTTATATTGTTTGATAGAAAATTTCTTGCTAATTTATTAAGCTGTCAATGTGACTGGTAATTGCTTGTTCATACATTTATTAGCGTCAATGTTACTATGCTTTTAAAAGTAAAATGTTGTGTAAAGCAAAATTTTGGTTAAACAGAATTTAATATAAACCTATCTAGGTGAACATTTCCGTTCACTGATTGCTCAATTTGCTGCCATTTTATTAAACAACTTTAATCTCGATCTGTTTTGCCCCAATCTGAGTGTGAAGTATTTATTTGCAAAAACATTTTTACAATATAAAGTAGTTATTTTTTCTGAGGTGTACAAGCTATTCACTATAATTTAAATATAGAAGTTCACTCTTTCTAATTAATGCACAGATATGAACAGTTTTGATCAATGAGTTTTCTGGTTGCTTGCTTGCATTTACATTTATATTCAGTCTACAATATACTTTATTGTTGGAGTCAGTATTTATGTGTTCAGTGTAATGAAAGAGTGTCAATAAATCAAGTTGTTATTTCCACTACATGTAGTTCATTGATCTTGCTCGTAGCTTAAATGAGTTAATGAGTATTCTAATGTTATTGGCTTATCTATTATTGTTCAGTATATATGACTGTGGATATCAGTTTATTAAAAGAGGCATACCACTGTGTCATGATTTCGTTCCAGTTGTCTGCCTATTTTGGAGAGTAATTTAGTACAACTCTCTCTGTTATTATGTTCAAGGGAAAGAACTCAATCATTCATTTTAAATTATATGCAAGAGTTATATCTCTTGTATAGATCTAGTTAAAGACTATTTAATTTTCATATCCTTTTAAATTTTAATTGTTTATAATTCTCTCTTGTTTTCCTCAGGTTGTGGATATTTTGTGGTAACTCCTGACACTTTTCGCATGCACGGTGATGACATGCAGACAACATCTATACTTTCACCATGGACTCACCTTCATCCTATGTATATACCATCTGCTTTTAGGTATGAATGTCAAAAACATTTAACTATTTTTGTAATGTTTTGATAACATTTATATTTTACATTTGGAGGGTAGAATTTTTACTCCAAGATATTGTTTACTGTTAGAACAACTGTACGGACAAACGTTATATATAGATTTGATTAAAATCTTAATTACAGAAATGGAGAATGATTAGTTTCAAAATGTATATTATATTTTGTGCAAAAACTGCTATGCTTTTATGAATTTGTGTTTTAACTTTGATATTATGTTAAATCTATGTAATACAGTTAGTGAAGGTTAAAATACTAAGCATTTTTCTTTGTTTTAGCCAACCTCCCCGTCAACCTATGAGATCTATTTCCTGTCAGGTGGATTCTGGTGGCAATACAATAAATCCATACCAGTCAAGTGACAAGGATGGAAAAGATTTAAAATGTGATGAAAAGTTACAGGTACTTCATTCATTCCCTTCACATAGCATTATCAATCAATAGTTTATTATTTATATATTACCGGTACATGAAGATTATTCTCATTTTCCTCACAATGTTTTGTTACTACTACTTATATCTCATTGAATAATTTGACCAGAATCAAAGCAAATGATACATATTATTCTATTGTATTCTTAATCTATAAGTGTGAAATCATTAATTTTTGTTGTGGATTGAATTTTGTGGATTTCGTGGTTCGGCTCATCCACAAAATCAAATCCCCACGAATTTAAATGCAGAAATAATAAGGCATTTCTTTCTTAAATCATAATCTACGAATTTCTGTCCCCACGAAATAGCCATTTTAGTAAAAACAATGAAAATTGAATCCAACGAAAATAAATGAAAATACAGTATATTGTTATGTTCATAAATCATGTCTTGATAATTTCATGATTTTATAGGTTGATCTTCCATCACCAAGGTTACAACGAAGTATGAGCGTTAGTGGCAGACGACCACGTGATCGCAGCAGGAAAGACGAGGTCTCAGATAGAGGCTCAGTACGTAGAAGTTCCTCTGTTAAAGGAAGAAATGAGAAATCAAAATCTGTATCAAAAGAAGAAGCCAAACAAGAGGGAAAAGCCAAAACTAAAGGTACTACTTAGTAGAAAATATACCACACATGAAAATACTACATGTATACCTGTTTTAGGTCGACACAGGAAGGCAATGTTCCTTTTGTCTCTTCCTCTCACTATGTCTCTTCACAGATTGTTTTTATAAAATAGTTTGAGAAATTCAACATACCATATTACATTAACATATAAATCATAATGATTTTTTACTATACATGTATATATGCAAATATGGGTGTATTTTGGTGGTTAGAATTTATGTACCATGTATATAATATTATGTATGATTCAATCATTGCAATGTTTCAATTTCAGAAAAAGTGTCTCTGTTTTCAAAGATATTTGGTCGAAGTAAGAAGAAGCAAGCTGTGGTAGAAGAACCTAAGAAGACTGCTGTAGAATACGCCACATTTTCAGCTCAGTTCCCTCCACCAGAGTGGATGTGGTATCAGCAACAAATGGATCGACAAATCAGGACAGAAACCTGGGTCCAACAACAGATGGTCAAGTCTGGTACCTGGCATTACCTCAGTGGCATGCCAACAGACGGAGCCGCATCAAGTTCGAACATGGGAGCAACATCAGCGCCAGAGAGAACTACAGCTCTGCCTCATTCTCAGAATTACAACAATGGTTTTGGAAATGGCATATCTAGAAAATCTCATAAGAAATCTCACAAACATAAAGATAGGCTTCCATTAGTGATAGCAAATACTCCTGGTGAGAGCACACATCTTGATGTAGATCATAAACATACTTACAGAAATAGCATGGGTCAGACCAACATACGACTTAGCTCATTGCCTACCAGGGTTTCACCGTCCAGCGATTTGTTACAATCAAACTACGTATCTCATCCAATGTTTAGTTCTACACCTAGATTTAATTCTGTGACAGAAAGGAGAAAAGCAAGTGAAGATTTGACCCCACATATGGAGTCTAATTCAAAGGAAAAACCGATGAAAAGTGAAAAAGAAAAGTCAAGGTCAATGAGGAAATCGCACAAATCAAAAAGAAAATCCCATCATGATCGTCATTCTACTTATTTACCAATGTCACGTCATGTGAGTGGTATCAGTGCCAATGCTGCTGCTGAAATGGACAATGATATCAGCTATGAATACCAAGGTCAACTCCCGAATAAAAATACAACCTTAGGAAAATCTCATAGTAGTGGTGTAAATTGTATGGGTTTGGAACCTGAGCCGGAGCAAGTAAAAAATAAAAGAAATGTGAGGTCTAATTCATATCGTGTCACAATCTCTGATACACAGCATGACATGCCTCAAGGTCATGCAAGAGGTCAGCAGTATCAACGATCATATTCATACAGACATACCATTAGTGACCATGAATCTAATTCAAGAAATGATGTAAATGGACATATATACGCTAATGTTCATGTGAATGACGAGTCTAAACCAAAAGTGCCAGAAAGATTACCAAAGAATTTTCAAGGTCACAGGTGTGATCCTCCTAGAGAAACAGCTTTTCTTGCCACCACATCGAGTAGTACTCATTACAGATTGCATTTACCCGAGTCTGATCGACAGTCTGAACATGGGAGTGATATTGTACCATCTGAACACACAAGTAGTAGTGGGGGAGGCGGTACATTAAAATCAAGTTCTAGTCAGGAGCCTGGTTCTCAGGACAGTGCTGTGGAAGGAACAGTCAGCAGTGAACAAAGTCTAGGTACTGTCATTGACAGGTCTATAGTTAATAAACACATGGAAAGACTGTCTGCTGATGTTAAAGAAATGACATTGGGAGACAGTGGTTTCAGTTCACCTCGTGTGTCAGAAAACTCAACTGAGAGCAAAATGGGTGGAACTGTTTTTAAAAAAGAACAAAATGGCTTTATGTGCAATAATTTAAAAGGTGGCCAAAGACTGAATAATCCGAATGGTAAATTAGACGTTGATTCAGACGACTCGTTTGATCGAATATCATCAGATAGACTGTATGAAAATGTAAGACTTAGTCAAAAAGAAGTTCTTAATAATATGAAATATCTTCATAAAGAAATAACTGTGTCATCTCAGAACCTGAACGTGCCAGTCACATCATCAGAAGCTCCAGTCAGCACTGGAATGGTAGAATTTGATCCTAAACAATCAGTAGCTAAGAAATTTAACTTCGAAGGAGATTTTCATGTTGTTGGTGTGGTTTAAATACTAGATTGTGTATTAACATGTGTATGGTCTGAATTTTAAAACAACTTTAATCAGTAAGGAAATGCATAGAAAGACATAGATACTTTGAAGTACATTTCTTAACCTCAGTTTAACTGTTATTTTATTTTTAGATTAACAATCTCGTTTTTTGTTTAATTTTTTTTTCTACTTAGTACCACCTCCAGCTTAATTCATTTGATCTAACTGTTAATTTTCTTGTTTTAATTTTGAATAAATTAATTGATACATATATCTTTACTTCTGAAAATAAGTATTATTTAATATTATGCCTATGTTAGTTCTTGACTTGTTTTCGTTCTTTTATAAAGTCAAGAATTTGACTTGATGGCTAATGTAGTTTTTGTAAAGGCTTATTTTACCAAAAATGTAATTTTTATTTAAATCTTAAGATTTTAATTTTTTTATGCCCCTACTCTGAAAGGGTGAGGGGCATATAAGTTTACCCGTCCGTTTGTTCAGCTGAAACTGGTCACGCAATATCTCAAAATGTATTTGGACCAGAGCCATTAATTTATACAGGAATGTTCATCAGCATATGAAGCTGTGCATAAGTATCAAAGGCTGAATAGTCTGAAGTTATCTGCCCTTGAATTTGTAACATGAAAATCTTGTGTCATGCATATCTCCATAAATATTTTGAACTGAGTCAAGAAATTTTATAGGAATGTTAATTGCCAAATATAGTTGTGTTCTAAGGGTTTTGATTTTGTCCAAGGTAAAAAACAATAGTATTATGGTATATAAGAAATTGTAACACTTTTTCTGTGTAGTCTAATGTATTTGTGATATAGTGTACCATGACTACAATAATAGAGTGGGAGCATCTGTGTCCTATGGACACATTCCTAGTTTATCCTAGCTTTTCAGTTGAACAAATTTTGGGGATGTTACTAAATTTTACTTTTGGAACCAAAGCAAATGTTTAATCATTTTATTCTACAATTTTATGCTTTTACCAAATCAGGTTTGACTTGTAATTTTAGCTTTTGAATTTTTTTTATTATCACCTATTTAATACTGGGTTAACTTGACCTTTTTATGATCTCATTTTTGGAAGTTTTAGTCTGTCCTAATCAATATTTTAATCTGCCATACACATATAAATGTACATAGATAAATAATATTGTGATTTCACCACTGTAACTAGAACCAACTGTATGATAATTTATTTATATTTATTATTGTTGTGTCTGTATATACTAGATTGTATATGTTTGGTTAATAACTTACATTGTCTTCCAGAACACACCTTAGTGCTGCTATAGTTCTGTAATTGATTACCATGTTACTTTATCCATTTACTGATTATCTTTCATGTAAAATCGATATATCTGGAGAAGTGGGTGTGGCATTCAACCCTAAAACATGTATACCATTTTAATTCAGTTCCTATAACAATATTGCAAATCTAATCAGCTGTAAAAAGTATGCAGTAAAATTCTTTAAACTTAAATAAAATAAAAGCAAATATAGTAATTGTAAGAAGACTTTATACATTTAACTATTTTTATTATCCCTCGGCAATTTTAATTCTGTTTTTACGTGATATGTTTTTTTACCATAAATTTAGATGGATATTTTAGCTACTGGTGTTGTACATTTGATTATATTTACACTAGAATACCAAAATGGTATCTATAAAAAGTCTCTCAACAATAAACAGAAATCTGTTGCCAAATTGTGTTGTTATTCAATTACGTTGGTTTTCAATCACCATCAGTTTTCTCTTTCTATTGTTTGCCAAACCACAGGAGCTTGTTATCTACATATTACATATCGCTTCCTAAACTGATGTGTGTTATTATAGGTACATGCCTCCAAGTATGGGGAGAATTATGATTGTGATGATGACTTACGTTGTTCCATTCTATTCAGAGTATCAATTACCAGTAGTGGTTTCTACCAGCCACTGTTATTTACGCAGATAAAACAATTGCAAATTAGTTGTGGAATTCCAGACATGCAATTTTTATAAACTTAAAATTTCAACAGCATTTAGGAAAATGTTGAAACCAATTACACAGTACAGACATTAAACAGGTGTTCATGTTTCCAGATAAGTTTATGACTTGCACATTCACTCTTAATTGGTTGAAAAAGTGAACTGGTTGGTGCTGAGAAATGCATTTTCAGGATGCTGCTTGTATAATGCAATGTTTGAACAGTCTGTGCATACAAATATATAATATTCAGATATGCTTCAATGGACATTATTAATGTTTTTGTTTGTTTGTTTATATCAAGTTTTACGCCCCTTTTCAACAGACAAGAGTCAAATGAGGCAGACAGTTCACCTAAACATCACTCCTGGGAAGAACCAGTACTAGACTCCCATCCTCTGTATGCAACTGCCTACTTTCTCACATAAAGAGACATGGTCAGTAGTGGGGCTTGAACCCACGACCCTCTATCAGTTAGAGGTTACAGTGATTTAAAGTCAGCGACTAACCACGTGACCATGGAGGCGGGTCATTCATGTTACATTTCTTTCACTGTCATATGATGACTTAATGACTATATTTTAATCACATCAACAGTAGTATTAAAATATAAAGCAATCATTAGAAGCAATATCACATAATATTATGATCCTGATCGTATTTTGAGTAATGCATGCATAATTGTATGTACATGTACCTATATCAAAAGAACCAACAAGCGTTTTTGTGTCACATCAGTTGATATACGATTATATAAGATTCATTTAACAGACAATTAATTATCTCTTCTAGATTCTAGTTACACCAAAAATTTGATTTTTAGTGAAGTATGGATTTTGAAAAATCCCAATACTTAACATAAAAATATTTAAAGTTACTGTACTACAACTTGTATTTGTATTTCAAAGAGTACACTATAAGTTAACATGATAACACTGAAAGCTGTCCTATATTTTGTACAATGAGAGTATAACATGCTGAACTGTACAGAAGAATCAATGTTCAACAACACAGTTCTTATAAGATAAAATCTTGACATATTGAAGATTTGAATAATTCAACAAGTATGTTAGCTTCATATTTTATTGACTATAAAACAATTCTCTCAATAGGAAAAACAAGACAATGAGTATAATGGTGTACAAGAAACAGTGGGAACTCAGTATCTCCAGCATACAATCAGCTATATCATAAAATTTATGATTTCAAAAGATATAAACACAGAACTGTAGTTTTCATGGGTAATCAATATTAAATGTCATGATTCAATGTTATCCAAGATAGGAAGAGGAAATCAAGCAAACATGAATACATAATGCAAACCAACTTATTAGGTTATGTAGTTTCTCAAATAAAAATTGTAACTGATTTAATAACCAATTAAAAAAGTTGACTTCTTTTATACCCTTAATACTACTGGGAAGGTGGAAAAATTCAGATTTCTTCAAATAGAAAAAGTATCAGAAGAACGTTATTTATAAGATAAAAAAATCTATTTTAACTTATTTATAAGACAGATAATTCTAGGAATGTTGTAGCACTAGTGGTTTATAACTGGGCATTTATTTACAATTATAGTAAAACTAAATGAGTGACAGTTAAGCCTGTTCTAAGGGGTTCCTATGAATAGATGCTCCCTGTAAACAAAGGACATAATTAGGTAAAATAATATTGACATACCACATGTATGTAAAAAGTGGATTCTGTTCTCTATATTTCTAAAGTTGTTTTAGTCTAAATAATCAAAAACATGTTTACACAACCAGTGATCATTTTTTACATTAACTAAGGCCAGAAACAATTAGCCATGTTTACAAATTCTGCCTTGTATTCTCACAAAAAATGTGATAGGAAAAAAAAGAAGTTTTTCGCTTTCACAGTCCTAATTTTTGGTAAAGTATAAACCCGAAAAATACATGTACCTAGGTTGCAAATAATATAGAATTTAAGAACCAAAAAAATAAGTACTACCATAAATGCATAGATGTATTGTATCAATCAATACTATGAACATATAGGTTTTACCATAAAATGAAAAAAATGCACATATATGTCAGATTTTTTTGGTCTGACATGCATACAAATTACAAAATAATTCAGTCAGATGATCAAGCTCTTACTTTTCTTTAAATAAAGTTACACTTCACACAAGAGACAAATAAAACCTCCAAACAGATACAAATGATATCAAATTTACTACAAAACATATCAATATGGGTAAAACTGAATCAATGTATACTGGATATTAAGTAAAACAAGTATGATGCTATTAACATGGTAAATTTGCATAACAGACATTGAGTTTCTCTAGTGACTTATTTTATATCATATGAAATTAAAATGTATCAAACAATAAGATATTGAATACAACACAAGCAGTATTCAGGGAACCATTGTTCGTTATAAGCAGAGCAGCACTTATTGGTTATAAAAATCACATCTGCAAACAGCAGAAAACAGACTCCACAGATGTATTCAATTCACTATACAAATGAGCCATACATTATGTATGGTAACATTTTGTTATTGTTTACTTGTTTCATTATTTTATGCCCCTTTTCAACAGTTAAAGTCATATGAGGACAATTCACCTAATCGATGTTCTTGGAAAGAACCAGTACTTGACTGCTATAAGCAACTCTTTACTGTCTCACATATAAAAGAGACACGGTTGGTGGCTGGGCTCGAACCCACAACCCTCTATCAGTGAGAGGTAACAGTGATTTGATGTCAGCGACCTTAACCACTCGACCACAGAGGTGGGTCAACATTTTGTGAATATAGTTTTTAAAGTACAACTAAATTAAAATGAGAGATTGTGACTGTATATGAAGTATAATTATTATATAAGTTTAAGACACCAATGAAACATTCTTGAATTATATACACAATGTTTCACCACTTTTATGCGCTCAATTACATAAACATTACAAATGTACTAGACTAGAAGTGTTCTGATGTAGTGAATAGCTTCAATACATTAATATTTTCATTAAACAATATATGTCTTAGAAACATTAAATTAGTTTAATATCCTTATATTGTAAAATATGACAATAAAGAGAGAGAGTTAAATACAGTGTTGTAGATAATATCAAATCTTGTGATAATTGAAACAAGTGGAGACCAATATAAAACTTCTGAAAATGTTTACTGACAGGTTTACAGTGTATTGATATTTCTGTGTCCACATTTAGAAACGTTTTCTTATAAGTAATTAAGTGCACAGATTGTTGTTATATAATAGGTATCAGCTGTTTGTACCTGATTGCAACATGGTTCAAGTAAGGCACTTTAACAACTACTACACTCAGATCACCATTAGATGTTTATGTAAACTATTTTGTACCAAGACAATATTTCATCACATTAAAGTCTTTCTGCTATCTTGTTCAATTCTGCATCCAACCAGAATAATCTTTTTTCACCATTTGTGAAAAATATTGAAAACTTCATTTGCTCTAAATAGCAGCGGGAGTAAGTCAGAAATATAACTTTGTCATATCCAATACATAACTATATTAACAAGGTAATCTTAAAGACATGCACCAATAACACTAAAATATACTTCACAGTACTCATGAATATGACAAAGGAAATAATCAATAATGATACATAAAGAGGTTAACACCATGTGTTGTGATCAGGAAATTAATGCACTAATAAATGTTCTCATCTTTGAGAATAAAATAAATTGTAAATGGCAAGAGTACTAAATAATTAATATTTTCAAACCGTATGAGAACTGAGCAAACATTCAATCACATTTTATCTTAAATATACACAACTCTTATTACATTGACCAAAGGCATATGAGTAATCCATGGTAATAACGATCATGGCATAAGACGTCCTATCTTAAAGGCCTTTCGTCATAGCTTTGTTGATATCAAAATAAAATTTTATCATCATTATTAAAGACAGGTGGAAATACATGATTAATCACCTCAGTTTAATGTATTTTCAGATATAGTTAAACCTAGATTATCCAAACTCGATTTACCCAAACACCTAGTGCTATCTGAAATGATTTTTCTGTCCTGATTTCCCCAAATATATATCAATGTAAAACAATATCGATTATCTGAAACGTGTTAACCTAAACCATGTATTATCCAAAATATTTCGGTCCCATGAATTGCAGATAATCAAAGTTTTACTGTATTATACTTACCCTTTTAAAATTGAATAAACAGAAATCATTAAAATACAAATTAAAATATACCTTAAGGTAAAAAAGAATGAGGACTGAACAAACTGATCAAATCTTATGACAGGAAGAACATGGACATAAACAAAGGAAGAATTATGTCAATAGTGGTGGTATATTGTAATACAGCATTGACCGATATTACTGCGGTAAGACATCCATGTACTGTGGTATTTTCTTTAATGACTGAGCTCATCATCCATTGAATTAAATGAATTCAGACACATGATTTAGTGTATAGTTTTGAATCATTAAAGACCGATTCATCACTGAATAACAAATTGTCTATTATTTGCAGTTTCCCAATAAACCTTCATAGGTACAGTGGGTAAATATGCAATATGAATAAATTACCTTATACGCTTATAGGAGTTAACACTTGAGTTAATAGTGGCTTTAGTTTTATTGTGTTTTTCATTAATTCACTGTATTGCAGTACAAATAGCAATATGATTTAACTGTATTGCAATATATCACAATTGGGTAATGCCATATCATTGCACCACAAAATGTCATACAAGACTACTTTTCAAATATAATCAGTCAAAGTGAAGCTTGCTGCTATAATGGAGATTTCATTCCAATAAATCATAAATAACAGCTGAGAACAATGGACAATATGATAACATAAGAATGTTAAGAACACTTACAACTACAAGTGCACACCTTTAAGTCATATAATTGGTACATATAAGAACATACTTTCAGTGTTGTATACATTTGCACCAACCATAAATCATACACAAATCTTACATAGAAAACTCCATCAAGTGATCATGGTACATAATACAGTCAAACATGTATTTGTGGCTACCTCCTAATAAAGGCCACCAGAATAAAGGACATTCTTGGAAAAAACCCTCATTGATTATTTATAACAAAATGATCTCCCAATAAATGCCACCTGTCAATAAAGGCCACATGTTATCTTTCCTAATGGTGGCCTTTGTTGTAATGTTTGACTGTATCTTATTCTTCCATCAAACCTCTGTTAGCATAATGAAAATAAAGGCCACCCTGTGAAAAAAAGGCCTTTGTATTAAATAACATAATTGATGATTTAGAATAAAATGACCTCTGAATAAAGGCAATCTGTCAATAAAGTCCACACTATGTCTTCCTTAAGGGTGGCCTTTGTAAACAGGTTTGACTGCACTTCAGTAACTGAATACTTGACCAAATTTTATTATCATTCATCCTAAGTATATAACACTTGTACTCTATTACAGAGTGGATCTACCATTGTAAGTCAAAACTTACAATGAAACTACAGATTGAATGTTCTAAAGAAAGGATGTCTGACAGTTAACATATCAACATGTCCAATAAATTAAATATAATTTAATTGGCAATCAGATAAAATATTTTCAATGTATGATTAATAATTTAATTTCATCACTATATTCAAAATGGAAAATCAGTCAAAATTATAAGTGAAACTATCGTACGGTATAACTAATGACTGTAACAAGTATTCGTTAACAATGCTTAAACCAGAGAGATAAAACAGGCTACATTTCAATGGCTTGATAACTATGATATAATTATTTCATTGATTCAAATATATGTAACATCTGTTTTATCAAGAACAACAAAAATGTGATAATACAATCAGCTTTAACTACTAATAGTGCAAGTACAATCACTGATTGGAACTTGTAGACAAACAGCTTTCACTCAAAATCACATGAAATGGAATTCTTTTATATAATTTTACATATTGAATTCTGACAAGCACTCACAATTTAACATTGCATTATCTTAATTACTTTTTAACAGTAAATTTCACTTCTTTTGTAAGCATGGACGTAATACATGGAATCTGTTTCTTTTGATTCATGAATTCTTTTCCAGTCCTAGACTCAAATTCATAGGCTACTTTTTTATTGACCCTCGTCATCATAGTAAGGAGATCCATTGTACGCCAGTGTCTTGCCAGGATGTCAGAAAATGCTTGAATAAACCAGGAACCATTAGCACTGTTTCTCCATGAGTAGTAACCTGTTAACAATGGAACCAGCATGTAATTGAAATGGTAAATAAGTTTATCATGATAACTTCAATGATACAATTATGAAATTCCCATAAGGAATAATGATGTAATCTGTACAATGACAAGACAACCATAAAATGATGTCTCTTCTAAAAAATGTTCAAAATCTGCCAAATATTTCATTACCGGCAATGAAGGACAATACATTTGAATAGTGAAAACATTCTCTTAAAAATCTGCTTATAAACCAATAATTTCAATGCATGATTTCAGCAATTTATCTGACAAAGAATTTTGCCTTACAATGTTGGACTTGTCTAGAGAAATCTTGGCCCTGACTTGGGAAAAACCAAGATTTAATACGGGAAAGATTTCTATTTTTTTACCATTACATTCATTGTTTTTGCAAAAGATACAGAATAAACTAGGGATCAATTATTCATTCCAGTGACATCTGTATTTATAATTTAGAAGTTACCATAGTGTAAATGTAGAATGTACTATTATTTACCTGGTACAACTGAGTATGCAATCAAGAAATCTGCCTCAGAAGGTATTTTATGGACTTGAATATCACGTTCCATTTGCATTTCACCTAGAGCATCTGATACATCAACATTAACACCTGAATCAAACTGCATTCCCTGACATGCCTACAAAAACATGTCAGCATACGATTATTATTTATAATAATGTTTTACTCAGATTTTGTTCAGAGGCCATTTCAGCAGGTCCCTTCTACTATTCAATGGTTAACTGTCTTTTTTTCAGTGGATTTAATGCCATTTTTCACCAATGTTTAGTTATATATGCTTCACCCAACCAGTACTTACCCTGTATTCTAACCAGTACTTACCCTGTATTCTAACCAGTACTTACCCTGTATTCTAACCAGTACTTACCCTGGATTCTAACCAGTACTTACCCTGTATTCTAACCAGTACTTACCCTGTATTCTAACCAGTACTTACCCTGTATTCTAACCAGTACTTACCCTGGATTCTAACCAGTACTTACCCTGGATTCTAACCAGTACTTACCCTGTATTCTAACCAGTACTTACCCTGTATTCTAACCAGTACTTACCCTGTATTCTAACCAGTACTTACCCTGTATTCTAACCAGTACTTACTCTTCTACAAGGAACCAGCAACTTCTCCACATATGGAAGAAAATCAACATTTTTTGTCAAATTTTCATAGAAGGATATGACCTGCCGAGATTCGATCGCCGGATTATTAAGTTATAAGTCCAGTGCACTAACCACTGGACCATGGCCACGGACTTGTCATTGACTGTATGAGTATTAACTATTAACAATTGTTAATGACCTCAGACAGAAAATATTTACCTGAATAAAAAATAATTTGGGCTTTCCAATGAGTCCCTTGCAATTGTTTCCTTTAAATGGTTCCACAAGTTGTTTGACTTCAATTTTCTCATCTATACCAAAGACAACCCCTTCCTCTCCATGGCTCAATATTGCACACATAAAACAGTCAGATGATTTGTTAAAGTCATCATCACTTGATGCTAGAATGAAAAAAAATAAGTAAATATAATTTTACTTTTACTTTTAACCCACGACCGTCTATCAGTGAGAGGTTACAGTGATTTCACCACGGAGGCTAGTTTATAATTATGTACCAATAAAAGTATTGAATTAATATTATTAAACAAATGCATTATATTGCAGAAATCAAGCCAGTATTGACTTATATTAACAATTTCTTTGTTAGTAATTAAGGCAGAAATTAAAGACAATAACTGCTATATGTAACAATTAATTGCTGAACAAATCCATGAATAATTAATAAAGCAATATTGTCAAGATATGAGATGAGATGTTTTGAAATCTGGTTGATATGTTTCTGCTCAAAACTCATATTTACCTTTGTAAAGGACCTGAAGCATATCTTTTACCCTCAAGTTGTTATACATTTCAACTGTGAACCCCATTTCCCGGAATCTCATGTTCAACGAGGCTGCGTCTTGATCAGTTCCTGTTCTCTCACCGAGTCCTAACTTTCGCTCAAATTCTCGATTGTTTATAATCACAGCTTTACCTCTATTAGGGTAATCCATCTTGTATTCATCAGCATAAAATTCGTCAGATGTAATAACTGCACCACCTCCACCACCGCTAAATAAATATATAGCTAAATGAATACTAATATATCAAAACATTTGCTATGACAACAGTCAACATAAAAATCCCCTCAGTACAAGTAATGGTAAAAAATTTGTCTCATTTGGTAACAGTTTATCATGACAACATTACAATAGAGAATTCCATTCATTTCAGTTATACACTTACATGAGTATACAATGAATGAACATATACCTTATATTACGATATTGTGACTTAAGTTTTTTTACCAAGAAAATAATAGAAAACAGTACAAAAATAATAAAACAAGAAAATAATAGGAAAGAGGGTCCTTTCAAGACATGTTCAAGACAGAATCCTAGACACCAATTTGTTAAATTGTTTGTATTAACTCAGGAAATTATCATTTTATGTCACACAACAAAAGTTGCATGATCCAAATAGCATGAAAATATAAAATATGAAATTAACAAGGAAATGACCACACCACATGAGATGGATGATAATATGATTATATTAATGATGTCTCTTCGTTTTATCAACCTACCTTGATGGCCGAAAGGGGAACCCTGAAGCCCCTCCAGAGTACGGCTTGGAATCAGTTTTATCATTTGTACCTTCCCCAGCTATAGGAGAAGCATCCACATTGTCACCTTAAAGACAAATTGAAATCATGCGCTGAATTCTGACCATAACTTATAATACAAGCTTCCTTACTAATCATGTGAGGGACACTTTCACTTGATCCATGCATATATCTTTGATTCATAACATTTAAATGACAACATACCGGTAAGATAGCATATCACAATGATTAACAAGAGGGCAAAGATGGCCCTTTATTGCTCACCTGAGAACTAAGGCACTATAATTAATGACCAAGTAATATAGTTTCCATCTCGTAAAACCCATTTTTACATAGATTTTTGAGATCAAAACCAACAATGAAGGTATAATACTGTTAAAGAAGCTAAAACGTAGCAAATTTTCTAAACCAAGGGCCCACAACTCTTGAAGTTGTGGTCCGATTCCACCCATAACTGAACTTGTCCAAGACCATAAGGTCATACACATTCATTGTAAATATGATTAGGATCGGTTTATAAATGAATGCGCAAGAGTGTAAACTAACTCAAATATAGCAAATTTTCAAAGTCAAGGGCCCATAATTCTTGAAGTTCTGGTCCGATTCCGCCCATAATTGAACTTGTCTAAGATCTTTTGGTTATACATATTTACTGAAAATATTATTAGGATTGGTGAATAAATGAGTGTAAACAAGCTAAATATAGCAAATTTTCAAAGTCAAGGGCCCATAACTCTAGAAGTTATTGTCCGATTTTGCCCATAATCGAACTTAGCTGAGACATTGTGGCCATATACATTGTGAGCAAGTTTAATCACGATTCGTTAAGAGCTGCGGATGCTAGAGTGTAAACAAACTAATTGTGGCCGGACGCCGGACATTCATCGATCCTAAAAGGAATCAGGTGAGCTAAAAATGAAGTATAATTATGGTATATTTGAAGCAAAATGAAATAACTGAGCTCATACAAACACATACCCATTGTACTTAAATAATCCAACTACAACTGTAATAACATCATCAGACACTGACTGATTATGTACAATGACACATATCAACTGAATTCCTCAGAATAAATCAGTTGCACTGACCTCATATCCAGGTTAAATACTTATAGTTTTTTTCTCCAAAGCATTCAGTGTTACAGTATTGAAAGATGGAAGAATATGTTTATTGGCTTGTCAAACAGCAGCCAATAGCCTCACTTGACTGGTCAATACTGGTCAGTGACATTGATTGATGTTAGTTTCAGAAAAGTCATTAAACCCATAATGAAGTCAAAGAATTTAACACCTGGCATAATATTTAACCACTCTAATTGAAAGTGTAAAAAAGTTTAATCATAAAATGAAAACATCAATAGACATGTGATTAACAGTAGGCAAACTAAGCAGTATGTAATACATCCATTATTGATTTTATAAAATACCAATTACTCAAGGCATTAGTCCCCTAACAAAGAATGATGAAACTATGATTTTAAGTCAGTATTACATTAAATGTAAGACGCACTCTATACCTTCTATGAACCATATGTAAAGGATATTGGTTCTATTTATGCACTGATTACAAAGTTCATACACTTACCTAAGAGATAAACATTGTTCATTTATTTAAATACATTTTGCACATAAAATGACACCTAACTAGTACTATATTTCATGTATTCAAATTAGACACAAAACGTCAACTATTCAATCTTTGTACTTAGTTCTCAGTATGGGAGCACCAAAAGTGTTTTGCTAACAGAATGAATTATTTAAACATACAACATACTGAATATTGATTTTTAAATGTTTATATTTAGACAAAACTGAAAAAGGTTGCTAATTTGGTGAGTTAACCAATGGAATCTAATGTTAGATTATATACAGGTTCATTAAACACTTTTATTGATGTTTATTTACTGCATTGCAGTCATTGTAACTAAACTGGATGTGAATTCTGACAAATGACAACAATTGTTATGGCATACTACAATAATAGGACAATGATACAAATACCAGAAGGAACATATAATACTCTATTGATCGATAGTCGAATTTGCCTTTTTTGAATTCCCAGTGATCAATCTTAGATACATATTGGGCCACCCTTAAAACATATTTGTTTGCTGTAACCCTACACAGAAATCCAGTGGGTAAATAGGAAGGAATTTTTTTAAATTACTTTTTATGTTGAACCCAAAATACATATCAGAATGGTACTTTTCATTGAATTTTTTTTACCTACGACAAAAAAAATGGGTAGGACCCTTTTTGGTAATAGGCAGTGTTACTGCAAACAAAATATTTTAAATAAATATTTTGGACAATAATTTCAGACCTATTCTAACAGAAACAAATTCTAGATCATTTGGCAGCTCTTTTTCATTTCAGTCTAGCATCTAGCATGGTATTATTTCACACCTATCATTGTTTGATTTATCAAAATTAACTGAACTGATAAGTCAATGAATAATTATTTTCTAACATTAATCTCACACAAAGCAGTTTTTTCCCTTTGGACCTGAACAAAGGGTAGGGATTTTTTTCAGTATTTTGGGAACATGATGAATTTCTGCGGTGTTTTGTTAAGAATTGGGAAAATATGTGTGACTCCACAATTTTGCAATATTTTAATGTACACACACAATCACTGTCCATGATGAAAACGTTTAATCATTACATGTCCATTATAGTGAAAGATCTTTTGCTTTCAAAGATTTTAGTTATTTTTTCATTTTTTGAAAATTCAATTGGGAATTTTTGTCTGTGAATTGGGAAAAAATATTTTCAATTGGGAATATGACCCAATATCAGCTATAGAAATAGCCCGAAAAAATCACTGAAGGGCTATAACTAAACAAACTGTTTGTTAAAGATGACCTAGAAATATTATCAGAACATGAATGAATACAACTTATGTACATGATTATTATTTATACATGTACCCATATCTTATACAGTATTTTATAGCTTTCCAACCAAAACTAATAAGCTTATAAATGACATGTTTGTATAAGTAACTAATAGATCTAATCTCCCTCTAATTCATAGACTTAGTTCTCAGAAGAACCCTTACATATTTTTAATATACTAGTACATGTATGTCAGATCTGACATCTCAGAAAACACATGCCTTGCCAAGTTTTAGAATTGTTACATCAATATTGATAATTAAGTCCATCATAATATGAAACTATATAACAGGAGGATGTCTTGTCAAAATGCAGGAAACTTAAATTTTCTTTGCAATTTTCTGCAATAGTATTTTATATAATATTATATGCATACACATAACCTGTCTGTTTGATAAATAAGGAAGTACAAAATTCGTTGATGTAATTAATACACATCATTTGGACAAAAAACGCTTTTCCTAGCTGTTTGTATATTTCTACAAAACATGAATTGAATGGATGAAATCTAAGGTAGTTACATGTAGGTGGGTGTCTTAAAAGCTACTGAGAAATAAAAAAAATTACAGACAAACCTGTAAACAAAGGCCACTCTTGGGAAAGACAAAATGTTGTCTTTACTTGGAGGTCATTAATTGAATGAGTTTTTTAAAGAATGGCCTTCATTCACAGGGTGACCTTTATAAAGGCTTTATTTGGAGGTGACCACTAACAAAGGTTTGCCTGTATCTAATAAACTGAAAACACAATTTTACCAAACACATGATGTAACATGTACTACATTTCAACATGTAAAATTTACAAACATTTCCTGCAGTCAAAAAGAGGAATATAAAATTGAGCTATATTAATTTTGTATTTTACAAAAAAATATATTAAATTTTAAAAGCAACATTACCGTATATTATAACAAATACATGCGTACATGGAGTATTTTGTTTATCATACACCTGAACAAATACACTAGTAGGTGAACACAAGTTGTACATATAGAGGTGAACACAAGTTGTACATATAGAGGTGAACACAAGACGTACATATAGAGGTAGACTTATCCATGTGAAAGTTTGCTTCTGGTTTTCCCTGCAACCCTCGACTTTTTATAAGGTCCAAGGAACAGTACATCCATTGTCTCAATATTCTACCTTTCTGTATGATTTCAAGTATAATACTACAGTACTAATAACAAGAGGGCCATGGTGGCCCTATAAATGCTCACCAGGAAAAAAGGTCATTTGGAGACGAACATTGTTAAAATATTTCTACACGAGTCCAAGTAAAATCAAGTGACCCTAAGGTCAGGGCCAATTTTTACCTTAGGGCCATAATATGAACAAATTTGGAAGAGGTCTGCTAGACAATACTACATACAAAATATCTTAACTCTAGGCCTTGTGGTTTAGGAGAAGAAGATTTTTCAAATTTTCCTATATAAAATAGAATAAACCCCAGGGCGGGGCCAATTTTGACCCTAAAGCAATAATTTGAACAAACTTGGTAGAGGTCCACTAGACAATGCTACATACCAAATATCTTAGCTCTAGGCCTTGTGGTTTAGGAGAAGAAGATTTTTAAATTTTCCTATATAAAATAGAATAAACCCCAGGGCAGGGCCAATTTTGACCCTGGGGCCATAATTTGAACAAACTTGGTAGAGGTCCACTACATAATGCCACATACAAAATATCTAAGCTCTAGGCCTTGCGGTTTCGGAGAAGAAGATTTTTAAAATTTTCCTATATAAGTCTATATAAATCAAGTGACCCCCGGGACGGGCCAATTTTGACCCTAAAGCAATAATAATTTGAACTTGGTAGAGGTCCACTAGACAATGCTACATACCAATTATCTCAGCTCTAGGCCTTGTGGTTTAGGAGAAGAAGATTTTTCAAATTTTCCTATATAAAATAGAATAAACCCCAGGGCAGGGCCAATTTTGACCCCGGGGCCATAATTTGAACAAACTTGGTAGAGGTCCACTAGACAATGCCACATACAAAATATCTAAGCTCTAGGCCTTGCGGTTTCGGAGAAGAAGATTTTTTCCTATATAAGTCTATATAAATCAAGTGACTCCCGGGGCGGGGCCAATTTTGACCCTAGGGCAATAATTTGAACAAACTTGGTAGAGGTCCACTAGAATATGCTACACACCAAATATCAAAGCTCTAGGCACTGTAGTTTTTGACAAGAAGATTTTTTAAATTTCCTATATAAGTCTATGTAAAATCAAGTGACCCCCGGGGCGGGGCCAATTTTGACCCTAGGGCAATAATTTGAACAAACTTGGTAGATGACCACTAGACAATGCCATATGTTAAATATCTTAGCTCTAGGCCTTGTGGTTTCGGAGAAGAAGATTTTTCAAATTTTCCTATATAAAATAGAATAAACCCCAGGGCAGGGCCAACTTTTAGATTTTTTAAATTTCCTATATAAGTCTAAGTAAAATCAAGTTACCCCCGGGGCGGAGCCAATTTTGACCCCAGGGGAATAATTTGAACAAACTTTGTAGAGTTCCATTAGACAATGCTACATACCAAATATCTCAGCTCTAGGCCCTGTGGTTTCGGACAAGAAGATTTTTTAAGTTTTTTCTATTTGTTGCCATAGCAACCAGAGTTTTTAATGAAATTTAATTTTTTTAACAACTTTGAAAGGGGACCACCCAAGGATCATTTCAGCAAAGTTTGGTTGCAATCGGAATAGCGGTGTAGGAGGAGATGTTGTTTTAAGTAAATATTGACGCCGCTTCACGATGAACGACGCATGATGGACGCAGGGTGATCACAAAAGCTCACCCTTAACGTACCTGAGCACATTCGTGCTCTGGTGAGCTAAAAACAGTCCCTATGTCCATATTTAAATGAGCATGTAACCAGAAACTAACATATTTTTAATGTCTATACAACTATTAACACACTATTTGCATGAAGATCAATTTTGCATGAAGATCAATTTGATCTCATCTCATAACATTAAACAAGAGGCAAGTTCCAATCAAAACCATGAAAACTGACATGGTTTTCCTAAGATTTGACATTGTGACTTAGTTTTTGACCCCAGATGACCCATGATCAAATTTGTCTTACATATCATTAAGACAAACATTCTGACAAGGTTTGGTGAAGATACAATCAAAATTTGACATCTACAGTGTTAATAAGGTTTTCCATAGATTTGACCTTGTGACCTAGTTTTGCTAAGAATTGCCAGATTACTAACAACACAATAGGTGTTGTTTTATTATCAGAATAGTATTAAATAAAATGTGGTTTATTTGAAGGTCAAGATATCTTATCTACCAAGTATTGTTGTAACATTATCTAAAACTTATCAGTGTTGTATAAATCATACTTAGAAAGCTAATTGTCTGCCATTTTATAACTGAATATTGTTGAAAAAATGCTTTAAACCAAAGAAAACTAGTTCTACTAATTATTAATACAAATTATGATGGAGTGACATTTTTTTAATTGGCCTCATCCAGTTCAACTGAAAGGATAGCCTACATGTACCTGAATTTATTTAACTTAATTTTAAGCAATTAATCAGCCCATGGAAAGACCAAATAAGTAAGGATAAAGAACAAACAAAAAATCAATATTGAATTTGAAAAGTGAATTACATATTAATTACAGCATCTATTAAACTAACATATTATTTACTCTATAATATATAATAATATACAAATGTATTTACAGAATATCGTCCTGTTAAAAATATGTGAATCATGTGCGATATGGGTTTATAGAAGACCAACCAAATATAATATTTGTTTCAAATCAAGTACTTTTCACAGTAGGTTTAAGTATACAAGGGTAAAATTTGAAAATTAAAAAAAATACAGAAAATTTGGTATGAAAATTGCAATAACTTAAGGTGAAATTACCAACTTTGTCAGCATCTGACCATCAAATCGGATAAGGGGTACCCCCACCTTAAATTTCTCACTGGACTTAATATGTGATTTAGAAAAATAACCTTTCCAGACCTTAAAAAACCTGAATTTCAGGTAAAAACCTGGAAACTTTTACCCCTGAATATATAATTATGATTTAGTAAATTAGTCTTTAAATCAATCAACTGGTGAAACTTGATGTAAGTTGATATGACCAGTCAGCTAGTCAAAATATCTTAATCAACTGTAGCATATATCTATTTTAAAACAAGATTACGACTAAGAGAGCCTTTCAATCACTGACATTCATTCTAGTCCAACAAATTAGGCCAAAACAGTCTAACATACCGTATTCCCCCGTTTAAATGCTCCCCCCCCCCCTAATAAACGCCCCCCACCCTTTTTGCCAAAAAAAGTCGTAAGGACTTACCAGCTTTAAGTGTCTGACGTAAAATCCGTTTTTATTAAAGATAAAACCCAATTAAATCCACTTTGAATAATTGTATTAATCGAAATAAACACGTGAACAATAACTAAAAACTAGCGAAACCGCGTGATAAACAATCTTAGTTCTATCACTTTCGTACAGTAATACAGTGGATCTATGGACCATTCGTGATGTTTATGAATTAGTTTTATTCGGCAATGTTTCGACTTTATCCTTACGATACCTAAAGCGAAAGTAGGTTTTCTGAAAATGATTACTTAGGTCATCTGGTCGATCTAAAACTAAAATGCGCATTTTCATTAATCCGTTATTTATGTGCTTAATTTGTACAGATCAACATAAACAAGCACCAACTGTGAAAAATAAGGGTAAGACCAAGAGCAATATATGCCTCGCGGCAATCTCATTTGTTAGAGATGCGAAGTTGGTGATGCGAATCGCAATCAGGATTAACAATCATATCTGACACGCGACTTCCACAATTGATTTTTGAATGACTTAACGCCATCGACAAAATGTCCGAGGACATATATAAACCAGTCTATTCAACTATTCTGGTGGTTAAAATTGCAATTTATACACTTTCGCCACTCGTAAATCCATCTGTAAAAAAGTTAATGTCCATCACTTTCATAGTGTTTACCTATTTCTTCCGCAAATTTAATGACTTTAACGAGTAAGATTGTTTACCCCTCGACTCCATGAAAGCTAAACTTAATTGACATGTACATAAAAACTCGATTACACATTGGCGAGATTACGTCAGAGGAGATAACGTCAGACGCGCGGTAAAGATAAAACGGTTACTCTGCAGCGACAGCGTGTTATTGATTTTTGACATGTAGTTTAACTAGTGCAACTGCCTACATTATTTATCATAGTAAAGCGCGCCGGGAATGACAGTTGATTAATATTGCATTAACACCGCGATATTTTTCGATGCAAGTGTTGCAAATTCATTCATTTGACCTCTGGAAAATCTTTGGATACGGTATTCCAGATTTTTTTTTTTGTAAAATAGGTTCACAACAAACGCCCCCCCTTTTGGAAAATGCATCGCCCCCGGGGGCGTTTATTCGGGGGAATACGGTACCTTTCTTGAAAGGTGCATTTAATGTTTTGTTTCTCCCCACTTCTTCTCAAAGGAAAAGAAACCGATGTAATGGCAGATATCTGCCAATGTCATGTTAAAAATTGACTATTCTCAAAAATTTGCTGTGCAAGTAATTAAAAGAACAAGTTCAAGTAGCTGACATGAATTCTATTCCCGAAATCGTTATCTCGCAACGAATCATGAGAATAAAAAAAGTGAAAATGTCATTGTTAAACTTCGACTCCGATAAATCCAATCTACTTTCACTTTCGTGGGAATTTTCAGTGTCAATAAAGTGTGAAAAATCACTTTAAAAACAATATCAGTGAAGCGTTTGACTACTTATACCATCCCCATGTTGTTTCGTACACAATGGCGATTTAATAAAACAGCTTCAAAAAAAGCAATTTTTGTCTTCAAAACTCTTCATTTTTGTGATCGGAAATAACAGTGAAGATTGGGCATGCGTAGTGTAGATTATCCGGGGACTTTCGTTGAGGCTTGCATAAACAGTGCAGGAAATTCAAACTCGCTCTCGGGAACTGAGGTCTATATGCGGTATAAAACTTAGGCGACTTAATTCAATGTCAGTGGTTACTGATGTTTTGTGGCTACTGTAGTCGCCGTTAGAGTGCTACAGGTTAAATTTGAATCAAACACAGAATTTACAGCTTAAAGGTGCATTCCTTGGAACTGCTGTGTCTTGATTTTCATACACCAAAAAATGCGTTAAAACGAAATATTACCAAAAAATCAAAGAAGAATGTGCGTTAAAAAAATTACATGATATATAACATTCGCGTCAGTATTTCTATGTCGATTTGAATAAAATGCTGCTAGCCTTTTATTGATGACAACAATATTTCCAATTCATCTGAGAATTTAACTGAGCATGTGCTGCCTTTCAAAGCAGCATGACATTGATATTAACCCATGATAAACTTGATATCACAAAAATGAACATAGCCTGAACAATACTTACCAATTCAATCACTGTCATTTTACTATGATGTTCATTGTTTTGACAGATCACAAAAGGGTCGAGTTGTGAAAATGACAAATACCTCATGAGACCAAAATCGGCAGGTTTAGTAAATCTTGAAATGTGTACGTATTCTGAGTAAACTAGCATTATATTTCATACATATTTTACAGGGCTTTCATTAATTGATTAATCATGATTAAATTAATGATACGAATTTGATCGCTATTCGAGACAATTCAGTTGCAGTGCACATTAACGCAAATAATTAATTAAATTAATTGTTATTTCTATCGATTACTGAGGATTTTTTTACGTTATTTGCGTTTCCACACGAAAATATGCAGAAAACTGTTCTTTGCAAGACTGAGAGGATGGCCCTCAGCCTGCCGAGTTCGTTTATGAAATAGTCCAAAAGGCTATAGATGCTATGTTCATTCAATTTCAGGATTTTAAGTAAAATAGCTATTGGTACCTTTGTTCGATAAATGAACAAACCTAGCACAAACGAAAGTATAAACTGTATTTACCTTGTTCCGACATTGTGAAAAAAATCAGATTGTAAACACAATGAATACGGGAGTTATTCTTTCGTTTTGATGAGCTAATCACAATCTGAGTCACCGAGCGCTTGAAATCGAAAATCTCACTTCGTTCGATTGTTTTTCTGAATAACTTCTTCCTCGGAAGTTTAATCGAACGCAATGCTTCCAATAAGTATATTACGAACTTTTTAACATTGATTGAAGTTGAATTATGTATTATTTGTATTTCTTTACAATTTCATATTGTACAATGGTAAATATAATGGAAATTAATGTTTTTTCTTGTTTGTAAATATTGATAATAACATGTTCAGTTCTGGATCCAATACAATCGTTAGTGCCCGGTTTTCCCCACGACCAGTAAGGTTAGATTTCAGTCATTACTCATGTTGTTGACCGTATTAAAAAAACCTAGATCGTATTGAATTATGTCGTAATTGTTGGTTATCAATTATAAATTTTCAAGTATCATGTAACTTTACAAATCAAAGTGTTGTGGATTTTGTCTCAAATATAGATATTTGACCCTACAGTACTGTACATTAAAAATGCACATGAAACATCATGATCAAATAGTATTTAATCTGTCAATTGAAATTTGAAATACAAGATTTAACTTTATAGTTTTATACTGTACACATATCAGTAATCATACATACTTTTTACAGATGATGCTTAACATTAATAAAGAAAACTAATTAAAAAAGAACTACTTTTACCGGGATTTCAATTTTAATATTTGGATTTCTCGTTTTTTGGGGGGAAGGTGCACAAACCCTAGCCTAGCCCTACTAATTCGGCTTTTCGTGAACCAATTAACATCTAAATACAACTACCTGCATGAACGAATTCAGAAAGGTCATCTTATCATCACAAACAGTCTAATTAGTTGGACTACACTAAACCGGCCTTGATATGGAGATGAAATACAAAATGTAGCTGGCTAGCTTAAGTCTCATTTGGGGAAAATATTCTGGCCTGAAACCAATGACTTAAATACATACATTTTTAGCAGTTGCAAATGTATGTACATGTATATATATTAGTCAATAACTCAATTTGGGTATTCAAATTTCAAGGATTATTTAGAAATTTTGGGAAAATTGTGTGACTTCAATGAAAATTTTGAGGTGAAAGATCCCTTTACAGGTTAGCTACAACTATATAAAACCCTTGAAGGTCTTCGTAAATATTAATCATAGGCGCTTGGTCTCACACATTTGTTGGATCTGCTTGGTCATTGTGAATACGTAAATTAAACTAGCTGTATTTATAAATATGGAACAGTGAATTTCTTCTTCCAAATACTGTACTATAATATATATGTATATATCCCTCTCTGGGGCAATATCATACAGGGTCATAATGTTGTGCTTTAAGGATCCTTTCCATATCTCTAAAGATGAATTATGTTTGAAAGTATTTCATTAAAATTTGTCAATTCCTAAAAGAAACATGTCACTTTACCTCCCCCCCCCCCCCAAATTATTGATATTCTTTTATTGATGACGTCAATGATCATGATTATTGTTCTTTATTTTTTTGTGTGACACTCATTTTTTTTGTTTTATTTCCAGGAACTGTGCTTTTATGTGACTGAACCAAATATGAATTGGTGCATACTGCGCCAACTTCTTTCTAGACATTACAACAAGTGTCTTCTGCCGAGACAATTCCATAGACAAACTTGTATAGCACATTCTTCTGCTCACCGTAATTTATGCTCTAGTGTTAAATCATATAAATTTTTGACTAGAATTTACAATGTTGAACAAGCCAGATATTTTACAACCACTAAGTGTTGTAGAATTACTTCTAAACCAATGCCAACTTTTAACGAGTTTTATGCAGCGGTAGAAGAGGCAAATGCATCAATTGATGATTTAAAAATTTACAAATATTTGAATCTCTCAGATAATCCAACTGAGAGAGATATGCAAATAAAAAGATGGATGTTTGTGGAAGCAGTAGATTTATATGTTGAAAAGACAGCAACTCCACAGGCTGCGGGCCTTAGAAGGGGTCATATGGAATTTATCACTAATGCTATGGAAAGGATGAAGGAACTAGGGGTAGCAAGAGATATTGAATGTTACAAGGCCATTATAAAAGTATGTTTTATTTGATTATCTACTGAAATTATGATAAATATGTTCTTTTTTATTTACTTCGTTTCTGTTACTGTAAACATCTAAAAATATATCAATAATTGTTCAGAATTCGTAACAGAAAAAGTGTCAAAGAAAATTTTGTTACATCAAAGAATGCCGACATTTTACACGATTAACTCGTTCTTAATTAAAAATTAATTCATCTAAGGGTGAAGGAACCTGTTAGATACCGTAAGTTAAGAACAGAAAGTTATTAATGCTGACAACATATTATACGGTAGGTAGTGTTGTGAGTTTTTTTTTGCTAAACTGTTGGATGAGTGGGTGGGGGGGCGCGTCATAAAAAACGAAATCAACAGTCTATAAAATGAAATGTTCTGTCAAAAGTATAAGATTTGTTACATTTCTTTTACCTCTCCTGTGTGGCTCGCTTGTAAGACGCACCCCCCTCTTAAAGTTTGATAATTGAGTCTCAAAAATGCGTTTTATAGTCGAGCATATACAGTAAGTGTGGTTTTGAAAAAAATCGACAGTCACCTGTATTCATGCACTAAATATTAATTTTCATTATGATAAAAAATACTTTATCCATGATTTTTTTGTCGAGCTCACCACAGGCGGGCTGGACAAAAAAATCATAGATAAGACATAGTCGCCACAATGGCGGTTGCGTGTCTGTACATTAGTTAGTTAGTTAGTTAGTGAGTGAGTGTGTCCGTCCGGATCCTTGTCCGGGCTGTATCTCCCTTATGCATTGACACTTTTTAAAATAACTTGGCATAATTGTTAAACACCATGAGACGGTGTGCAGTGCGCAAAATCCAGGTCTCTAGTTCAAAGGTCAAGGTCTCACTTAGAGGTCAAACGTCAAAAATGAGCATTATAGACCTTGTCCGGGCTGTATCTCCCTTATTCATGGAAACTTTTTAAGATAACTTGGCATTATTGTTAAACACCATGAGACGGTGTGCAGTGCACAAAATCCAGGTCTCTAGTTTAAAGGTCAAGGTCTCACTTAGAGGTCAAACATCAAAAATGAGCATTATAGACCTTGTCCGGGCTGTATCCCCCTTATGCATAGAAACTTTTTAAGATAACTAGGCATAATTGTTAAACACCATGAGGCGGTGTGCAGTGCGCAAAATCCAGGTCTCTAGTTCAAAGGTCAAGGTCTCACTTAGAGGTCAAACATCAAAAATGAGCATTATAGACCTTGTCCGGGCTGTATCCCCTTTATGCATAGAAACTTTTTAAGATAACTAGGCATAATTGTTAAACACCATGAGGCGGTGTGCAGTGCGCAAAATCCAGGTCTCTAGCTCAAAGGTCAAGGTCACAGAGGTCAAACGTCAAAAACGAGCATTATAGACCTTGTCCGGGCTGTATCTCTCTTATGCATAGGAACTTTTTAAGATAACTTGGCATAATTGTTAAACACCATGAGACGGTGTGCAGTGCGCAAGATCCAGGTCTCTAGCTCAAAGGTCAAGGTCACACTTAGAGGTCAAACATAAAAAATAATCATTATACACCTTGTCAGGGCTGTGTCTCCCTTATGCATTGAATTATTTAAAATGACTTGCCATAATACAATGCGACCATGTGTCTTGGGCAACACCCAGATTTTTATAGGTCAAAGGTCAAGATTACACATTCGGTCAAATATATTTTCCTTGTCTGGGCTGTAACTTCTGTTTGCATTCAAGGATATTTAAATAAATTGGTATAAAAGTTTACTTCAATGAAATGATGTGTCATGAATATCACCCATACTTGTAGTTCAAAGGTCAAGATCACAAGCTGGCTAAACAGGGGCTCGACATATTGCCCTTGGGCTTCTAGTTTTAAGATAATTTATCTTAAAAAAAAATCATGGATAAAGTATTTTTTTTATTATAATAATGAATTATTGCGGATTACCTCTTGCAGAAATTAATTCTTGTAATTTCGATTTCCAGGTCTATCCTCCAGGTATTATGGTACCCCAGACAGCAATGCAAGTAGAATTTTATCATTATCCAAAACAGCAAAATTTAGCTATGGCACTTCTTGAACAGATGGAAGATCATGGTAAATATGTTATATGCTTGTTAGGAATGTTACCAGACTGCAGGATTGTTACTTTTATGCTCCCTGCATCCACTGATGCTGGTTCAGATAGTGATCGAGATGTTTGTCCATCCTTATAAATGAGGTTGACTAAATTTTACCATTTTATCTATCACTTTGTTGGTTCTTATACAGTTGTTGCATTTGACCTTACCAATATCACCCAACACCAATTTTATCTTGTCGGATTCAGGACAAATAATGTTGAAAACTTACGTTTAATACCCATCCAGGTCAATGTCTGCTGTCTTAAGTTAAATGGTTTTTATCCAGTCTATCATCACACTTGGTGACAATATTTGCGGGCATAATATCATGATAACCAGCCAGATGATATCAGGCACATCTGGATCATGGCCCTTGAATTATCCAGATTGATGAAATTAAATTGGTACCTTTATTTTCAAGATCAACCACAATAAGTATCCCAAACCCTTTTGACAGGCATATTTTGTGACATTACTGATTTAGGAACTGTAGTAGTAGTTGAATGAAAGTATCGTTATTTTTTCTGATTTTTCAGCTGTTATACCTGACAAAGAAGTTAGAGATTTACTCACAGAAAGGTTTGGACCTACCGGTCACGTTATACAAAGAGTAAGAAAGATGATCTATTGGATGAGAAAATTTCAGAATACCAATCCGTACAAGTTACCCCACCATCTTCCATCAGATCCTATAGAACTAGCGTTACTGGCTTTGAAGAAGATGTCTGTCGATCTTGAAAATGAGATTAAAGTATTTAATGTATGTTTTAGGTCATATACTAGCAGTAGTGACAGTTTAACATTATTTTGATTACCGTAAAACTTCAAATGAAGGCGCCTTAACATTTACCAAAAGTTTTTCCTAAATCATAAATCAGTAAGAACAGTTTAGAGTGAGCTATGCAGTGTTTATTATGGTTTACATTATCAATAAATGGTCTACATGACCTTAGGTTTACAGCATCAGTAATTGACCTATGTGACCTTAAAATGTGTTCATCTATCAAAAGTTAATGGATATATTTTTGTAGTAATTTGTTTAAAAGTAGGACTTTGAAGGATTTGGATTTTAATTTTGGATTAACTCTTGTATTTAGGACTTGATGAGTAGATGTATTTTTTTTTAAATGGGGGAGGGGCCTTTTTTAGTGGAGGGGCTTTTAATATGAATTTTACAGTGTGTCAAGGGATGTTCATTGATCTGTATAATTCATTCAAGCAGTGATTAGTACTTTGAGACTTTATCAATTGGATTTAAATGTTTTTAATTAATTCATCTAATTAGTGAGCTTTGCATAACAAGGCAAACAATTTGTAAGATACAAACAATTTACTTATGCTTACTGGTATCTTATGTGTACCGAACCCTTTCATAGATGTGTATCAGTTAAGCTTGATTAAAGCACTCACATTCACTTAGGGTTGTGTTCCAAACTTTATTAGCCTTTTTTACCTTCGTCCTCTTGTTCTTGTGTTCAGACACTTGTATATTGTTTCTCACCTTTAAATAGTGTTTGAACTTAAATGCTTGCTACTATATTACTTGTACTGACTTGTGTTTATTTCATTCCTCAGGTTACTGAAGGAGATCAGAAACTATTTATAGCTTCAGCTCAAAGTCCAACACAGTGTGAAATGATAAGATTCCACCCAATAGATAAACCACTTTATGTTGAAGGAGGTTTCAAGGTGTGGCTACGTGATAAATACCAGATCTACTTCATTCTCCGAGCTGACAGCAACCAGAAACTGTTCCAGTATCCAACTGAGGAGGAAGAGAATGAATGTAAGTTGAAGTTAATGAATCTCTGTGTACATGTATTTACATATCGAGGGCTCAGCGCAACACTGTAGTAACTTGTTCTTATTTCAATATGAGTTACGACACTATTGCGTTGAACCCTCGATATATTTCATAAATGTTTTAAAGTTAGATGATAGTTCAGCTTTCCATAGCAATCACTTGCTCAGTGCACATGAATTCTTATGCTGACCAAAGTACTGCATTTATCTAAATCCGCCATGCAATACTAGTTCCAATTTCATATTGTAGTGCAGGTCTATGTAAGTTCAGTTTCCATGAGTACTTTCTGTACTTTGATTGTATCAACAGTTTCAGTTGCTTAAAATAATATAAGAAATCTCTCTGTAGGAAAGGTATAAGTCCTTGAGTATTCATGTCTGCAATCATGTTGACAGTTTTGTTTTGCTTTTCTTTAGGTTTGGATGATTTTGAGACAATATTTGATAGTGAGGAACCAAAAGAATTGACACCAAAGCCAAATATTCACCAACAAGAAGATGGTACCATACTAGGAATGTGCATCACAGAAAATAACACTAAAGATTCGTTAATCAGTTGGATTCGTTGCTTACAAGAAGCCAACCCTAATCTATCAAAGATTCCCATAGTGTTCACCTTGAAATCACCTGAAGATGACTTGTTAGCTATTGACAAAAAAGAAACCACAGCTGAAAATATTGTTCCAGCTTCTTGATATTTACAATGTTTTAGAAAGTTTACTCCAAATTTGTTGGTTATATTGTTACGGAGTGGAATGAACAATAAATTATTTCAGATTTCTTTTTGTGAATCAATAGTTTATTCACGTTGTTGATAATTTAAGTTTTTAGCTCACATGTCACAAAGTGACAAAGTGAGCTATTAGGATCACTCTCCGTCCGGCGTCGTGCGTCGTCAAACTTTTTGTTGTGACCACACTAGGGGCCACATTTTTGGCTCAATTTTAGCAAAACTGGGTCAGAACGTTAATATCAACAAAATCTCGGACGAGTTCGATATTGGGCCATTTGGGGTCAAAAACTAGGTCACCAGGGCCAAATAAGGGAAAACCTTGTGAACACTTTAGAAATCACTGTTTTGACTTTATCTTCATGAAACTTTGTCAGAATGTTTATTTTAATAATATGTAGGTCAAGTTTGATAATGGGTCATTTCTGTAGTAAAATTAGGTCACTAGGGCAAATTGCTGGAAGACCTTGTGAACACTCTAGAAGTCACTGTTTTGATTGGATGATCATGAAACCTTGTCAGAATGTTTGTCTTCATAATATCTTGGACAAGTTCGAACATGGGTCATCTTGGGTCAAAAACTAGGTCGCTAGGTCAAATCTTATGAAAAACCATGTTAACACTGTAGATTTCAGTTATTATTGGATCTTCACCAAACCTTGTCAAAATGTTTGCCTCAATGATATGTGGGTCAAGGATGAACATGGGTCAGCCGGGTTCAAAAACTGGGTCACAAGGTCAAATCTTAGGTAAAAATCTTGTAAAAGCTCTAAATGTCATGGTTTTGATTGGATCTTGGCCAAACCTTGTCAGATTGTTTGTCTTAATGATATTAAGGACAAGTTCAAATATGGGTCACCTAGGGTCAAAAACCAGGTCACAAGGTCAAATCTTAGGAAAACCTTATTAACACTGTAGATGTCAAATTTTGATCGTATCTTCACCAAACCTAGTCAGACTGTTTGTCTTAATGATATGTAAGACAAATTCGAACATAGGTCGTCTGGGATCAAAAACTAGGTCACCGGTTCAAAACAATGTTTTAATGAGTGAACAGTGATTGTCATGTGAGCGATATAGGGCCATCTTGGCCCTCTTGTTTTATTGAGCAGTTCATGTATTACTTAACCCCCTGGTTTCAAAAACATCCTTTTTTTAATTGAAACACTGTCTTACAGTAGTGTAAAAGTTAAAAAGTAATACAAAAAATGTTCTTATTAAATCTAGTTTATTGAGATGAAAAGGTATTAAATTTGACTACAGGATTTTTGTAAACACATAGAAAAAAACAAGTATATACAAAAGTAACAAAATAAAGATATGAGATATCACATTCATAAAACTATCACAGTAAATGATTATATGAGGTAAAAATATATTATTTTGATATGTTTTGATACAACAAAAATAAGACAGTTGTGTGTATTACAAAAATGACAATACCGAAATGTATTTTGAATAATGCTCAATCTCTTGATTAATAACTGACATTTTGATATGGTCTAGAAAATGTTCACTTTTGTATGAATATTCTGAAGCTACTTGTGAAAATATCTCTTTCTACATACAACATGATTCGGAAAAATAGAGCTTCTAGTGAAAATATCTGTCTCTTCATACAACATGTTTCTAGAAAAATGAATGATAACTATAATAATTTTCTTTAAGAAACCAAAGATATATCTGTAAAGAATTCTGTCAAATCATATACCCGGCAGTTATAAATACTTAAAATATGTTTATGCATTTCATTTTAAGCACAAAAAATCTCAAAATCACAACTAGATGAAAAAGTTAAACATTTTGGTAATAAAAAAAAAGTAAATCATAAAATGTACTTTTGATTCATCATTATTATGGTACCATGATACCCGACAACAGACAGATTGTACATAAAAATGAAGTAGATATTTATTAAGAAAAATATAATTATTAATGTAGAAATATGTCATACAAAAGAACATGTTCGATTTTGCTTACATAGCAAGAATTGTGCAATAATACTTAAACTAACAGAATAATGTTTGCTTATACCCTCATAATGAGTATTAAACTTCAGCATAGTAAAACTAACGATATTGCGAACATAAGTATTGCATTCCAAGGTCCATATTGACCTCAAAGTATTCTGGTAGAATTATCTTATGAATACATGAGATCACAAAAATAATGAAATAAAACAAATGAGAGATAAATCTACCTGAACAAATATATCTGTGAATTTCACACCAAGCATATATTTTCTTAACTAAATGTTAACATCCAATAAGTAAGAAACCTACAATTCTTCATGGGCATCACTTTTCTTAACATCATCTGTTATCACAATTACATCTTCTTTCTCTTCTTCTGCAAGAATTTCTGCATCTTTGTCATCATCAAGTTTTGTTGTATGATTAGGACTTTTTGGAGTTGCATCCTGATGTTTAACTGGGTTGGGCATGCGGACCTTTTTGCCATGTTTTACTATGAAATTATCAATTTCAGTATCGAATTCAATACTGCCATCCTGAAGTCAGAGACAAGTAGTAATGAAATCATATTTGGTCAATTTGACAAAATGTATGGACAGAGTTTGTGAAAGAAAACATTTAAATAAACCACCATATAAAAAGTACATGTATCGCAGCAGTTACCAGTTTCCTTTCATATGTCAATCATTTCCAACTAGTAACCAGGTTTCTTTTCATTGTATTTTATGTATTGCACTTTTTTCATTTGTGCATGCGCATTATATCAGAAAATTTGTTAACATATTGTCGGACAATCTTGTTTGCTTTATGATTGTTGCAAATAATAAGTCACATTTATGTCATTATACAGTATTTTTTTTTACAGTAATATGTTGGATATTTTGTTAATATCATGAAAACTGATTATGCCATCCTAGTCTTAAGTAATATTCTGAATCATGTTATCAGCATACCTTGTCATTTCCTACAACACCAGGTTCATTACATGCTCCTAAGACTTTACCGCATATCAACTGTGTCATATCCAGATAAGATGAGTGTCTGCCAGTTTTATGTTTGAGTCCGTACTCAGTAACCAACACAGCCTCCATTTCTTCATCCCCTGAATCAAAACATGTCAATATTCATCATTTGTCTTGAACTCTTGAAACACATGGAATTTATCATTTAACCTGCTGAATTTCTAAATGGACTTGTCCAAAAAGTCCACTATCATATTAAGGGATATCACATTGAAAATTTAAGGTCAGTCACCCAACATAAAATAGCCTGGGTTGACTGCATGGGTGTGCAGGCTAGTCAGACTATTCTCATGGCAAAAATAAATCTGCTAAAAATGATCGAAACACAAAACCCTGACAATATGTGCTGGGGAACTTGGTGACAATAGTTCTGTCAAAAACGAGATCAGTGACCCCCAATTTTTTTTCGCTTAAACTGTTACTGTTATCATATGCTACGATCATGCTAAGTTTAAAAAATACTCATTGATCAGTTTTAATTTGTCCTATATGTCTATGTGAAAAATGTAGCGAACTACCGAAAACGTCTTTAAGAGCAGTAAGTTGAAATCTACTGACTTTATTAAGGAACAAAATATCAAGAATGTTCATGAATCATTGTAGCAAGAAATAAGGTCCAAAATAAAGCGAATAAAAAACATTTAATATCCATTTGAAATAACATACACTGAATGGAACTTGTCACAAATACTAACCTCTTATATGTTTACAGATTGTATTCACTTTCTTGGCATCAAACTCATACTTGTTGAAATTATGAACATCACAAACTTTGCGTAGAGCTCTTGTGACAGTTTCACCCATACCTCTTGTAGGTTTATGACTCAAAATAAAGTCAAGTTCTAAAATAATGTAACAACATGGTGAATAACAAAGAGATTCTATTCATATCTGTTAAATCATTAATGTGCACTACTTCAACATCACAAATAAGGTGGTTAGCATTACGGTACATATGTTTATAAATAAACATAGCTCTCCTTAAACTACACTTGTCATTTTATAGCATAATTATTAAACTATTCCTGTCAGATAAATTTCATTCCAACTTTTGACTGAATTTGCAGCTCATGGAACTTAAAGGACTACACTACTTTAAATAAAAGCAGTTAAACCATTTATCAACTTAAATGTATCTTTATTTCATATAAAGATCTAATATGTTTTTAAAACATTTTCATTTGTTTCATCAATATATCACAGGTACAAGTCACTTGTAAATCAATGCTTTTTTAAATACCAAGTGAATGAATTTGACTTACCTTTCACAGTGATTTGGCATCCTAAACAATACATATCTGAAAAATTAAATGGAAACAAATCCTTGAAAAAAATGTTACATTTATATTAGGTGAGGAACGTAATACATTTTGTGTATTGTTTACTTGTGCCAATCAGTTCAGCAGTTGTATTCCTAACATATGTTGATATCCATGCTATGTTCTCAAATAGAAAAAAATGCATGGATTTAAAAAAGAAAACTAACACTTGGCTTCGAAATATCCTCAAGAATTATGTTTTAAAACACAATCTTTTTAGTAAATCTTGCTGTTAAATAACTTTAGCACTGTAGCTCTTTTTAACAATAAATTTATTATTTAACATCACCAAATTATTGCCAATGACTGTCATACTTAATTTTTAACAACTCAATGCTAAGTACATATACAGATAGGATAGATCATAATAACATCCCCATTATACGAGGGATAATTTAAGTTGATACAAAGCTTCCAACTATAAAATTTCGCAGTACATTGTATTTTACAGTAACTCGAAAATATAAGGATTAAAGATCAACTCCACATAGTACTTAACAAAAAATATTTACATTCACTCTTAATTTTCTGTAGGTTAAAATGAGAGTTTATATTTCATAAACGCTCAGCCTAGCTGAGACTGCCTCTGAGGGCAGAGCATCTAAGCCCATGGCTGCTGTCAATGATAGTGTGTACTTATATACTTTCTTTACCACTTAGCATCGTTAATTTGGTTACAATTAATCTAGAACATGTTTTGCATGCTTCAAGTTCAACACTGAAAACTACATATACATTGACATATGTACGGTATGTCTTGTGTTTATACTATTCGGCTCTGATTTATTAGTAAAAACATTAACTCCAATGAGGTTCGAATACTAACTAATCTAATTATAATAGCATTAATGTTTATCTATGAAATTACTCATTCAACATACATTTAAAATTTGAAAACTTATTAAAACTCAGGTAATTATTCTTTGACACAGAAAACTAAAAAGCCTTAAATCACACTTCAACTAAGCCGTGTCAGTCGGTCAGGTGAGTTTATTAGTTGTTCTTGATTCCAAATTTACCCAATTTTGTCTCCCTTATAATTCACATGCTCAAATATGATTTTTTGTAAGAAAACAAAGGGAAAAAATGGGTTTATATGGATTGCACCTTATTTTTCGAGCATTTATGCAGTAGCTTAATTAACATTTCCTGGTCAAATTTCAAAACCCTGCCTGAGCATTAACACTGCATTATAAACGCCTGGAAAATAAGAAACACTCCTTATATAATTCACCAGTCAGTTTTACAACCAAAACAAAGCAGTTGAAATCAAGTACATAAACTTTATGATTAATGCTTCATGAAATTATTCATGCATTAAAACAAGGACTTATATCTAGACATACATTAAACTGAAATTGAAAGCTCCAAGCTGCATTGTCTTACTGATCCATTATTCTGACAATCAACCAGAATTCTAGCAAATGTCATGCATTTAAGAATTCGTAATCCGTCTATTGTACAGTTGAAGTAGAATCTCCAGTCATAAATAAACAAATTCATTTTTATCACAGTTCAGTAGAATTTGATCAAATTTTTATCTTACTTTCAGATATATCCTTCGGTTTCTCCAGTGCATTTGCAAATATTATAATTGAAGAAACGAATATAACCATATAACCAATGTTACGTGACTCCATTTTCGCACCTGAAAGTAACTTTGCAATCAATAAATAAAAGACACGTATCTAAACGAAAAGCGTCGTTTTCCCGGAAGTGGCGACGAGGGAAGGGAGACTACTCTAAGTAGCACTGACAGGCGCAACTTTCGAACGTAAATATTTTACGATATTTTATTATTAGATCTAGATCTTTTGTTCATGCTTACAAACGATTTATGTTAACTAGTATTTGAGATTAACTCTTACTATGTCCCGTGTGTAGACTGTTAGGTAGGGGGTATATATTGTCTAACATTTTTATCCGAGAGATTGAAATTGAGTTATATACGATATAAACGTTGAAATCTTCTTCTTCTAGTATTTAGCTACTAGTAATGCACAGGGCTCTCTGGAGCATTGTCATGCATTGTGAAACTGTACAAGATCGTGGTGAGGCTCGTGCAAAATTTTGTGCATGATTAAAACTCCCCTTCAAGGCCTCTGACTTAGTCTAAGCTGGATGCTGAGGCAAGGTGCTCTGGTAACGTGTTCCACAGTTGTACGGCTGAAGGGAAGAAGAAATGTCCAAGGTAGTCTGTTCTGAATGAACGGAAGGGCGTGTCCTCTTATTGTTGAGGACAGGTGTAGTGAAGGTTTTGCCGCATTAATTTTGCGCTAGGGGGATCTCGATTAACCTGCATGTGTACAATGGGGTACATGATGCACAGCTTTGCCTGCTGCCGTCTGTGTTGCAGGGGCTGCCAGCCAAGGTCAGCAATCATCTGTAAAGTGCTGGTGGTGGTATGGTATTTCTCCTTGACAAACCAAGCGGCACGGTGCTGCACAGCCTCTAGTTGATGTATGCAGGCTTGAGTATGTGGCTCCCATACAGTTGAGGCATACTCTAGCGTAGGACGTACAAGTGACTTGTAGGCTATTGCCTTGGTCTGCCGAGGGCAGCTGTATAGGTTCCTCCTGAGGAATGCTAGGCTGTTGTTGGCCTTCTTTGTCGTTGTTTTCGTTGTTTCAACATGGGGCTTCCAGGACAGATCCTGTGACAGTGTTGATCCTAGGTATCTCCCTGTCTTGGCTACTGCAAGTGTGTGGCCATGGATTGTGTAAGCAGACTGGATTGGAGTCCTCTTCCGGGTGACATGTAAAACTTCACACTTGGAAGGGATGAAGCTCATCTGCCAGTCTAGCTCCCATTCCTGTAGTTGGTCTAGGTCATCCTGCAGTATCGCCACATCCTCTGCTGTCTGCAGTATCGCCACATCCTTTGCTGTCTTGATTTTCCTGTAGAGGAGACTGTCATCAACAAATAAACGGCTGGTTGATCTCACCCTATCAGGCAGGTCATTGATATATAAGAGGAATAGGAGGGGGCCTTGACCCTAGGACCATGCCCTGTGGTACTCCAGAGATGACGGGTGCTGAGGGAGACATGTGGCCTTCAACCAGAACTTGTTGACTTCTCCCAGACAAGAAGCTTGTGATCCAGTCCAGCAATCTGCCATGAAAACCAAAGTGGTTCTGTTTATGGATAAGTCTCCTGTGTGGCACTCTTTATTTATCCTCCGGTAGGTCTACTCTATTTTATCAGTGTAGACAAACAATAAATATGTAACGGTATGGTATATTGTACTTATAAATTGGCTGGGTTATTCACCAGTTGGTAGAGCATCTGACTTGCAAGCAGACGGGTTGGAGCCCCGCATCGGGTATCAATATATTATTTTCCTCCTATTGCATTTGGTGCAGTGAGTGTGTGACTAGCCTTTGAATCCTACAGCTATGGTAAAGCAAATGGCTGAGTTAGTCTAAAGAGCCAGTTGTTGTCGCGATAAATTTGAATACTTTGAATAAAAAGAAATGAGGAATTAATGTAACAGTGTGGTATATTGTATTTTATACTTAAATTGGCTGTGATATTTACCAGCCCGATTAACTCAGTTGGAAGAGCATCTGACTTGCAAGAAGGAGGTCACATGTTTGAGCCCGCATCGGGTACATTATTTTTGTCCTCTTATTACAAATAAATGAATAAAATTTACAATGCAAAGGTAATTTATTGCTTTATTTCTACCTTACTCCTTAGTTACAATAATGATAATTTAATCTTACAAGATATGTCCGGATGTACCAAAAGCTCAATATTCAGCTTTAGTTTGGTACTAAACCTGCCAACTAATAAAGAATGGATCCGATCCGTAACATCCCTTTATTTTCCCTATATTATAGTATATATTCTATTTTGGATCCAGATCTGGATCCGCGTTTTACATTGCACACATGTTTCGCACACTTACTTTCAGTAACTTACTATTTGTGAAACAGATCATTCAGTAAGAAACGTGAAACATTTGCTTTAAGTAAACCCCTGTCTTATACTAATTAGACCTATCTTTATTGTTCTACAAACGTGTACGTGGAACTATATAATAATATTAGGTACTACGTATGTTTATAAATGACCTCTCCATTGACAATTTTTTCTATTTTACTATGTTAATATCAAATAAAAGTCTGTTTAGAACCACAGGTGTTTGAGGCATGATTGAACGACAAGGTAACAATATAGTGAAACATGTCACTATATTGTTAGCTCGTCAGTCAATGCACTGAACACATGTGGTTAGAACTAGTATAGTGCAATTTTACTTAACTGTCAAAGCTGCATAATTATATGGTCAATGATTGCATTGACAGCTTCAGTGAGGTCAGATTTCTTTCGTAAGTTATAGGATATTAGCAATATATAAACATGTTGATTGGAACATTCAATAACAGTAAAAAAAGGAAAACTATCGACTGTGGTTTGAATCTAAAAATAATCGCATCCAGCGTCCAAGTTATTATTTAGCTTTGACATGTTAATAAAATTGCACTACACTACTTTTATATGGTACCCAATAACCCATCATCTTCTGAGGATCCATTTTAAAAATCAAAACATGTCACTGTTTAACAAAATATTATTAATAATGTTATAAGTTTTGAGACTTGTTTTTAAAATCGATTATCTTTTTAAAACTTGTATTATTAAAATAATATACTTCAGAATGAGAAGATCTGCTGCTCCAAGTCAGGCTGGAAGGCAAAAATTTATTGCACCATTCCGGAAACAGCTTGGGACTCCAACAGTTGTCCAGAAAAAGGTTGGCAGGATATTCGATATATGATATATTTTTTAAGTCGTATTTATTAATTAGTTATGAATCTCTATTTGAGTGCATGATGATATTATGTGTAATTGTTAAACTTAAAAATCACGAAACAATGCCAAAAATATTGGAGTGTTTTATGTATTATATTATTTTGTATATTTTTTCTTACTGAACAATATGAATAATATAATTATGAATTTCTATTTGTATGAAATTGAACTATCAGTAATTAGTATAGGGATTTTTTATTAGGTTAATTGATATGGTTTACTTAACAGGAAAACCAGTTGAAATCAGAGAAGTCTAATGCATTACAGAGAATATCCAACAGCAGGTAAATATAAACATATTTGTTGATGGTCTTATACTCTCAATCCTGGTTACTGGGATACAGTATTCAAGCAAACCAGTGTTGGCAGTCACCTTCCGAGTAAAGGCCAATGATTCAAAAACCGCCCTTGATTATTTAGAATAAAATGAACTCAGAATAAAGGCCACTTGTCAATAATGGCCACATTATGTCTATCCCGCGGTCTGCCTTTGTTCACTGGTTTGAGTTGTTTGGCTGTATACAATATGATTATGTCAAGGTAATAATTTTGTTTTAGTTTAACCTCTTAATTTGTTTTCTAAAACAGAATAGAGAAAAGATAACATTGTATGATAAAAAAATAATGAAAAGTAGAACATATTCGAAATGTTTTTTTTAAACTACTTTGAATGTTTTTAACTAATCTGTATGTTGTTTTATTTTATTAGCAACAATAATTGTGTTGCGGAAGCAGGTACAGACATAGAGGACAAACACTCTGTGAAGCATGTTCTTCCAACACATGATGATGAGAACAATCCACAGCCAACAAAGAGACCAAGATTTCAGGCCCCTATCTCATTACATTCAAGTAATAACAAGGCCACTTCTTCAACACATAACATGCCTGATTCTACTAGGAGTCTAAACTCTTTGGCTCAGGATACTGGTATGTAAATGTAGATTTTTTAGATTGAATTTTGTACAGTTGGAAATTAGTTATGTCGATGTCTTTCTTGACTGCGATAGCAAATTATCTAAATAAGTTAAGAAACAGTATTTTTTGTAATTATCTAAGCATAGAGTTTAGGAATTATTAGCAGTTTGATCATATACTGATTGGTTTATAACCTGACATTTCTTCTTTTTTTCTGCCCTATTATTGATAGATCGGGGGCATATTGTTTTGGGTTTGTCTGTTTGTACCAAACTGTACCTTGTCTCTAAAATCAAAATGCTTCCACCTACTGTCATCAAACTTCAAATGTTGGTTCCTCATGACAACCTCTACAGGACCCGTGCATTTTAAGGTCAGTAGGTCAAAGTTACGGGGGCATTGTAATAAAAAACATCTTGTTCTTATTTTGAATGAAGCAAGAAATATGACAGCATCATAGTTAATACATTTCAACTGCATAATATATCGTATATTATACGATTGTATGAAATATATGTGATTATGACTTAAATCATGTCTCTTTAAGTTACGTTCTTCTGTCTCTTTTATTATCTAAAACTAGGACAACAAAGTGGAAATGACAATATTGTGACTAAAGCTCAGTACTTTAATGTTGTATGGTGTAAAAGATCCAACAAGAAGGTGAGTCATGTGATGTAAATGTTCTAATGATATGGTCAATTGTTATGTATGTCTTTATTTGTAGGAGGATAGTTGTAATGTTTGATTTACACGCACAAATCACAATAGCCTTAGCATACTTTTATTCATCACTTTACTGAATTGAGAATGGATGATAGTGATTTTATCTTACATGATATATTTATGAATTTGACTCAAATTACAACACATCCATTCTATATTTCAGCATAAGAAGTGGGAAGGAGATGGTAAACATTTAATTTTTAGAAACCCAGACAACTGTAGAATGGTGACTGTTATATTGCCAGTTTATTGTTCATTGGATTTTCTTTACATGGAACCAAACTTCTGTTAAACCATACTTTGCATACTAATTTAATGCAAGTTTGAACTAAGCTTCATTCTTTGTCATCCTGTGGATTCTTTTTTTTTTTAAGTCGTCTGCTTCTTTTAACCAATCACTTTTACTGGTAAATCCATATTACCGTAATTATGAAGTTAATGAAATGTAATGTAATATTTTAGAGAAGAAATTTTTATAAAAAATTATGTTAACTTTACATTTTTCTCCAGCTGTCTTGGTTACACAAGGAAGGTCTGTCACTTTGTTCGATACTGAAGGAAAAGAGTAAGTTCAATGTATTCCATCATTTCTGTTCTTTAATCAAAACTTTCCTTAAAAATGTTACGTAATGATATTTAAACTGATAAATTAATCGATTTTTTGAGCATCATTTAAACCACTGTTATTTACAGCAGTTTAAAAACTGGTTTACATCACATTACTATTATACAGAACAGACTATTATTAATTTCTATCTATTGTCTCATGACAGTCTATTTTACTCAATCCTTCCTGCTCATGTTTTGGTGTCTTAAACATTGAAACAGTTTAGTGAAGGAAGTCATTGATCACCCTGTATAGATTTCTTTTTCTTAACCTTATGCTCTTCTATAGACATCATTTATTCATGCAACACACTAAATGGTTAAAAAAGATATTAGTTTCACTTACTGAAAATTATTCATGCCTTACAGAATTGGAAAAAGTTCAGGATACAAATCCACAGAATTAGCTTCCTTAAAAGATGATGAAACTTTGCCTATTGGTGGGAAAGAAATTCAGGTATGTAACACAAACAAGGATTTATTAAAAGAAAATTTATGTTAATTGTTACGCAAAAATAATTACGTTCTGTAAACTTCACATTATGTTCAGATTTCAAGCTATTAAAACTTTTGGGTTACTGTGAATTTTTTATGTAAAAATGGGTTAAGCTGTAATTCAATTTAGGCAAGACTAATATATACACATAATGGATTCACAACTGCTGAAAATAGCTAAAATGAAATCAAGATAATCCCATAATCGACTATTTCTGACAGCTGTAATCATATTTTTCTACGGAACTAAACATTCAGATAATCATGAATATTTTCGTTGTTGTAAACATCAGGCGCGGTGGAACAAGTTTAGTTTCTTATTGAAATACAAAAATACAATAATTGGCTATTGTATATAACTAAAAAATTGTTGAATTTAAACCCAAATAAATAAATGAATTGGTACATGTTATGTCTGTATTTATTACAGGTGATGTCTGTGATGAATGAAGAACTGTTTAAATCTGGTAAATGTTTCACAGGGGCTGCTTCAGCTACATCATCTGTCTCAGTAAAACCAGGTATGTCAATCTTACCTTGTCAGTATTGTGTCTAATTACTACTGTATCTATATTATATGAATCAAATGAATTTTGCTGATGTATCATGTTTACTGCCTAATCAATGATTAGTTCTATTTATCACTGAAACTCTTGTCATTGTTTGTCTTTATAAACTACATTTTTTGTAATTACATTTGCAGAGAATTTAATACTGACGTATTTTATGAATATGTTGCAACAACCATGTCTTATTATCCAATATACCCCCGCTCAAACTTCGTTTTTCGGGGGTATATTGGAGCCACTCTGTCTGTCGGTCAGTCCGTCTGTCCACCCGCCGCCCGCATACAAGTTTGTGGAGCAAACTACTTCCACATTCTTTAAGCGATTGCAATGAAACTTGAAATATGTTATCACCATAAAGTGTAAATGTGCAGGACAACTTTCATACCCAGCGATTCACTCATTGTGGAGTTATGTCCCTTTAACTTAGCCGTATAGTGTACTATTGCATTCCTAGTGCCAAAGCGGCGGCGGGGGTATTAGTCACCTCTGTGACAGCTCTAGTTTTTATTAGCTCACATGTCACAAAGTGACAAAGTGAGCTATTAGGATCACTCTCCGTCCGGCGTCGTGCGTCGTCAAACTTTATGTTGTGACCACACTAGGGGCCACATTTTTGGCTCAATTTTAGCAAAACTGGGTCAGAACGTTAATATCAACAAAATCTCGGACGAGTTCGGTTTTGGGGCATTTGGGGTCAAAAACTAGGTCACCAGGGCCAAATAAGGGAAAACCTTGTGAACACTTTAGAAATCACTGTTTTGAATTTATCTTCATGAAACTTTGTCAGAATGTTTATTTTAATAATATGTAGGTCGAGTTTGATAATGGGTAATTTCTGTAGTAGAATTAGGTCACAAGGGCAAATTGCTGGAAAACCTTGTGAACACTCTAGAAGTCACTATTTTGATTGGATGATCATGAAACCTTGTCAGAATGTTTGTCTTCATAATATCTTGGACGAGTTCGAACATGGGTCATCTTGGGTCAAAAACTAGGTCGCTAGGTCAAATCTTATGAAAAACATTGTTAACACTGTAGATGTCACAGTTTTAATTGGATCTTCACCAAATCTTGTCAAAATGTTTGCCTCAATGATATGTGGGTCAAGGATGAACATGGGTCAGCCGGGTTCAAAAACTGGGTCACAAGGTCAAATCTTAGGTAAAAATCTTGTAAAAGCTCTAAATGTCATGGTTTTGATTGGATCTTGGCCAAACCTTGTCAGATTGTTTGTCTTAATGATATTAAGGACAAGTTCAAATATGGGTCACCTAGGGTAAAAAACCAGGTCACAAAGTCAAATCTTAGGAAAACCTTATTAACACTGTAGATGTCAAATTTTGATCGTATCTTCACCAAACCTAGTCAGACTGCTTGTCTTAATGATATGTAAGACAAATTCGAACATAGGTCGTCTGGGGTCAAAAACTAGGTCACCGGTTCAAAACAATGTTTTAATGAGTGAACAGTGATTGTCATGTGAGCGATATAGGGCCATCTTGGCCCTCTTGTTGATGATGTGTTCAGTATAATTATTTTGATCATAGTGTTTGTTTAATTAAATTTCAGTTATGGAAAAATCTGTGTCCAAACCTTTCTGTAAACCACAGAAGTCTGGTACCTCTGTATGTCCCGCTGTACAAAAATCTGAACCCTGCATCATAACTCCACGACATAACCCTTTGTTACCTGGAGCCATAGTCATGCCCAGACCAAGTGATAGTCATCAGGTTTGTGTCTTCTCACAGCTGTTCATACAACAAAAGCTTGTCTCATTCTGTTGTACTGATAAATATAACTAAGATGCTGATACTTCAGTCTGTTAAAGGCTTGTTGCCATTTGCAGGGCTTAATGAAATAATCAAATGTAAGTGTTTGTTTTGCAAATTAGTTTTTAAGTCCGAAGGAATAACATGATGTCTGTGTCATGTGACTTTTATGCCTTGGCATCAAGTGATGTTGAGGCATATAGTGATTGCTTCGTCCATCTGCTTGTCCATCTGTACGAGGTTAAGTCAAGTTGCTACCAGGGACCAAATGCCTTTATTGAATACAGTGTCTCGTATTTTAAGAAATTAGTGCAAATTTTGTTTTGGTACCATCTTCATATTCTGTGTAAATAAATCTCTGTATGTCTGCTGCATTTTACATCAAACAGAAGGCTGCAATGATTTTTATGTATCACATGTATGAATTATTTTATTTTTAGTGGCAATGGAATAAAAAATGTGTTTCTGTGATTGATGTTGTAGTTGACCCGTATTTGGCTTGTCACCTTCGACCCCATCAGATTGAAGGGGTCACATTTCTATATGAATGTGTAATGGGCTATAGGAATTTTGGTGGACAGGGAGCTATACTTGCGTATGACTTTAGTTATTTAGTATAATTAACACCTTTGTTGTGACTAACTTGTGTGCAGTATTACACTTTAACATAAGATCTTATTACTAGTACTAGTAAGACTGGTGTTTATATTAACTTTTCTATTCACTGTCAATACAGACACATGGACTCATGATGTCAAGATCAGAAAAGAATTTCCAACATATTTCAAGCTGAGTTTCATAAGCTTTGTGCCTGTAGGATGTGGATGTATTTGTCTATACCTATAAAGGGTGAAAGGCTATAATATATTGGAGATCCCTTTGTACAATATTGACATATTTTGTTTTATTCATTTTAGAAAAATGGTTAACATGTTTGAATGCTTTATTTTCAGTGATGATATGGGTTTAGGAAAGACATTACAATGTATTACTCTTATATGGTATGTTTTATCTTATTGAATAAATAATTATTATGTGGTTAAAAATTATGTAAGTATGCCTTAAATATCAATTTTCAGTCCCGAAAACTTGAGTGTTGGCTAATATTCATTAGTTCATTAACTTTTACCATTTAAATAACATCCGTGAAATTCTGTAGCTAACTGACAAGCATGCCTAGCCTAATGAGCTATTTGTTTTTTTGTCCAGAATGAGCTATCCAGTGGACCAGCAAACAGGAGAATGTCTGGATCAATTGTGTCGTAATTCATTTGGGAGTGAACACCCTTTATTTCCATACAACACAGCCTAGATTTCCTTTACACTGGGTTATGCAAAATGATATTTCGATCCCATCAATTTTAAACAATAGATAAGTTAACATGGTATGAACTTCACAAATAAGATATCTACTCATAATTTATATCAAATTTACTCTTGATTTGTTTTCAGGACATTACTAAAACAAGGACCCTATGGAGGAAAACCTGTAGCAAAACGAATACTTATTATAACTCCAGGCAGTTTAGTTAAGGTGAGTAAGCTTTTAAATATTATACAGTAATGTAGTCAGTGAAATAAATCTTTGATTCACTTCTTTATATTGCTGTTAATCGCAACCCCTAATTTTTTGTCTTTCATTACTTATATTTTGTTACCTGGTAAGGGGTGTTTTCATTCTGTTTGTATAGTAATTATTATCTAAAAAAAGGGGAGTTTGGCCCAAATGCTACAAAAATACACACACTTCACATAAACTTGAACTTTGTATTTGTGTCTACTGATCAAATTACTTTTATCAGTTTTATATTAATTTAAACAGATGTGTTTATTACTAATTGTATTCAGTCAAATCTGTGTTAGCAGCCACCTCGGAATAAGGCCATTCTTTATAAATTGTCATGGGTTATTCAGAACAAAATGACCTCTGAATAGAGGTCACTTGTCAATAAAGTCTACATATTGTCTTTCCTAAGAGTGGCCTTTGTTCACAGGCTTGACTGTATATGAATAATTAACTGGCTTAATGTTTAAAATTATGAAGTTAAGTCAGTTGGGATTACAGGAAGCTATTTAGATGTTTACAGAGAAGCTATCTATTGTAGAACTGGTTTCAAGAGTTCAAGAAGTGGTTGGGATTAGAAAGAATCAATGTTTATGCTGTTAGTTCTGATAAAAAAGTGGAGGTAATCTCCCCTGTACAGAATTAAACGACTCAATTTTCTTATATTTTTATCTTGACATAAAATTGCATTTATTCAGCACATTGTTACAAAGATCTAATTTATAGCACTTAGTATATTTTAGAGGAGTATAAATTTTACTTTAATTTGAAATAAGAATTTCTATTTTACAGTTTACAATTTCTATTAATCTATTCGGCATTCATTTAGTAGGGTATTTATTAAGTAATTCTTACTGGATATTTTGCAAATAAAATAAAATTAATTTTTATGTGGTATTTTGTGTTTTGTTACAGGATTTTATGAAGACATCCATTTACCCGGTGTTAGTTATATCATATGAGATGTTTGTACGAATGTATGAAACCTTGTCACAGTTGACCTTTGACCTTATAGTTTGTGACGAAGGTCATAGGTTGAAGAATACAAATATAAAAACTACCTCTGTAAGTTATATTTAGATTTCTATTTGATTTGAATTTGTAAAATGCATAATTATGAGTTCTGCATTGATTTCAGCATACTTGTTATTAATCGTCGGAAATGCTTGGTCCCTTTTGTTGCTTTGAATTAAGATTAAAAAATTAATAAGACTATGTAAGGTAATAACCGAGTGAAGTCTGAATTGAAGAGAAAATTTATTTTCTAAGACACTTAGTGTCATCAATGCTGTGACTGTTCATACTGGTTGATTACATTGTTAAATTACTTTAATTTATTTCTTTTGGTCATAGCATGGCTTTACAATATACTTGTCAAAAATGTATTTAATTCAAATGGTATATACCTGTATGATTTTGCAGCTAATTATGAGTTTACCAACAAGGAGAAGAGTTATTTTGTCGGGTACACCAATACAGAATGATCTCCAAGAATTCTTCTCTATTGTGGAATTTTGCAACCCAGGACTATTAGGTAAAACTGTCCATTATATTTAAATGAAATAAATAGGCAAGTATGTTCTACAATGCCGAGAATGATCTATGAATGATTGTTTTTAAAGCTCTTATTAGATGTCTGATTGTTAAAGCTTTTGATACTCACTGTAAAATGGAACTTCAGTAGTTACTAGATGTTTGTTTTTGTCTATTTATTAAAATAAAATATATTCTGTTAGTTTTAGTATAACTGATATGTATGTTATATTATTCTTGAACTATTTAGGATCCAGTTCAGCATTTAGAAGAGTGTATGAGGATCCTATATTAGCATCTAGACAGCCTGGTGCATCAGCTGATGACATCTCACTCGGAGAGGAACGTGGAGCAGAACTTAGTAGAATGACTCAAATGTTTGTCCTAAGAAGAACTCAAGAAATAAACAATAAATATTTACCTCCTAAAAGTAAGACTCATTTCAATATTTCAGGGACGCTTTTTCAGTGTCCCCATCCCAATTAATGTGCCAAGTACTACTGTGTTAAGAACAATCACAGGAAACAGGCAAGGCATGTATTGGTGCTTTACATCAGACACAATAAAGAACCAGGAAAAACTATTAGAAATAAGAGTAGGGATATAAATGTCTAGTTCTCCTGTCTCTTCTCTTCCCTCTCTGTGTGGCATCTCTGAAATTACCTTTACTGTCAAATTGGTCATTAAAAACCAATAATAAAGTAAGAAATCAGTTGGAAATAATAAATGTAACATACATGATTCACATTAAAGATATTCATTGTTTAGAATAGAAACCCTGGATGTACCTTTTATGTAAATATTTCTTAACTAATTTCATGTCTTTAGAAACAAAAATGAATATTGTTAACTTGGTTCATAAGACACATATTCTGGGAATAGATTCCACTTCAATGATAATGTTTTACTGTCATCATTTTTCTATTGTCTCTTAACAATTCACTGTCATTTTCTTTAGTTCATTCTTCCTGACAGTGAATTCAAGTATTATTGTCTGTAATAATGATTTAAAAACCTACCTTTTTGTACACATTCAGGAGAGATTGTTGTATTCTGCCAACCAAGTGCCTTACAAGTTCGGTTATATCAACAACTGTTAAAATGTCAGTTGATACGATCATGTCTATCAGGAAGTCTTTCTGGATCTCCACATCTTATCTGTATAGCTGCTCTCAAACAACTCTGTAACCATCCAAGTCTTATTTACAACAAAGCATTGGAACTTGAGGATATGAAACATTCTGATGACTTTGATCAAAATGTGAGTTTCCCTTCTTAGCTTGGTTGTTTTCAAAGAAAAAGTCAAGCTATTGTGATCACTGCACGTCGTCTGTACTTGAATGAAGCTCATAACTCATATACTATAAGAGGTAGATTGGTGGATATATCTCCTAGATGGGGTGAAGAGCCGAGCGTTGGTACCGCTTGCGGCGCTCTTGTTTATTTATATATATTGATAGAAAATATTTTACTAATAGCTGAGATTTTCCAAATTTCTTAAACAGTAAGAATATGTGTTATCTAGATTCTAGAAAGTCTTAAATATTTGAAATTTTACAGCTGTAACAGAAAATTGATACTGATGCTTGGCTTTTGAAGAACTTTAGAAAAACTGCATATTTCAATAAAACCAACTTTCTATTATTTTTCCTCATACTTACAGAACTAAACAATTGATTTTTTTACTGTAGAATATGCTGGTATGTTGCTAGTTCTGATGATTACAGATGTACCGTGCAACCTCTCCAGAGCAACACCTTTTGGGAGTAGCAAAATTTTATGTTGTTGTTGAGAGGTTATTGCTCTATAGAGATTATTGTTAAATAGTGCAGTGGGGAAAAAATTATGCTGATGTTGCAGGGAGGTTGTTGCTCAAGAGAGGGCCATTCAGGAAAGGTTGTACTGTATTTATGATTGTTTGGACAATGTATGTATGCCTCCCTATGAACTGTGAGAGTCATATTGTTTAGAAAAAAACAAGACTGATTTGTTTAATTTCAGAAATCTGTATATGAAGGATTGTATTCACTTTTTCCTGATGATTTCGTGTCTGACAGAGATCTTGAAGAGCATTCTGGGAAATTGACAGTTTTATCTTGTCTTCTGCATGAGTTACATTCTTGTAACAAACATGAGAAAATTGTTGTTGTATCCAATCATACAAAGGTAAAACATTGAGTTCAATATTCAATGATTTGATTCTGGCATTATGCGGAGGAGTAGGTTAGTACTGGTTGTAACCCAGTATAACTAACTAGGTCAACTGTAGGTCTGTGGATCGTTGGGTAAGTGGCGATCCGATTTAATCCATGATTCAACACTTAAAGATCCACAAATCGAATCACATTATACAATTATTCTGTATTACTTTCTGTTTCTAATATTAGATGAGTTTCGAACTCACAGCAGTGAGGTTATGGTGATCACTGGTCTAAGGTTATAACTACTCAAGCAAAGAGGCCCCTTTAAAGTTTAGTTAAATTATACTGTGATTCAACAATGATAAATTTATCACTGTGCAAAATAAGTTAATTTATGAATGATTGATTGGTTTAATCTCGATTAGAAAAAAAATACTGGTTGCTTAAGTGGACAACATGGACCGTAGAATTTAATTTTTTTTTAATAATTTCAGACCTTGGATTTGATTCAATGTTTATGTAGACAGAAGAACTATGAATTCCTTAGGCTAGATGGACAGACTCCAACCAGTAAAAGACATGAACTTGTTCAAAAATTTAATTCTAAACATTCAAATGAGTGTAAGTTAATTGTATCAGGGGTTTTTCTTCATTTAAGGAGAATCTTAATGAGAACATATTGTGTATATGGTTAGTTTTATTTTTGCTTTGACATTAACTATGCATGTATTTGTCAGTTCTGTATAAATCTTAATCATATTTTTTATCCTTCTTCATTTTTGTTTGTCAGTGATTTTAGTGAATTATTCTCTGCTCTCTTACATGGACATGAATTACTATTTTAGATTAATTAAATTAAATACTTGGTCATTACAAGTATGCATGAAAAGAAAAAACTCTTTTTGTTATTATCAGTAGTTCTTGTGTTTCTTTTTCAGTTATATTTTTATTAAGTTCTAAAGCGGGTGGGGTTGGATTAAATCTTATTGGAGCATCTAGGCTTGTTCTGTATGATATTGATTGGAACCCTGCGAATGATCTTCAGGTAAGGAGGAACATTTATGAATAAACCTTATTTTCATATTATGTTAAATAGAAGGAGCATCTGTATGTCACTGAAATATCATTGTGTTGAAAAAACGGTATGAAACCCATTGAAAAGATAGCAGGAAAAACAATTTTGTGTGTTTTATTTTTAGTTTATTAAAGGGGCATGCCCTGGAACTGAAGCGTCTTGAATAGCAATCAAATTGGTATCATTTTAATGCCTAAATCAATTAATGAAAACCCTGTAAAATATTTACGAAATATCCCGCTAGTTTACTCAAAATACACATTTCAAGATTTACCAAACCTGCCAATTTCGACCTCAGAAATTATTTGTCATTTTCACAACTCGACCCTTTCGGGATTTGTCAAAACCGAAAACATAGTGGAAAAAAATGTCTACAAACTTAAATGGTAAGTATTGCTCATGTTATGTTCACTTGAAAGGCAGCGCACATGCTCATTTAAACTCTCAGATGAATTGGAAATATCGTTGTCGCCTTTTATTCAAACAGACATACAAATAGCGAAGCACGCGTTATAGGGTTGTTTTTTAACGTACATTCTTCTGAAGGTAGTCTTAATAACAAGGTTTATGTATATTATCATTTATTCAGGCCATGGCAAGAGTATGGAGAGATGGTCAGAAATACATTGTACATATTTACAGGTTATTGACCACTGTAAGTTTACTATTTTCATATGATCTGTGATGTCTATATAAAATATACAGTGCATATGAGTACTTAGGTTAATCTATGATTAGGTTTCTAGGCACATGTAAGGTTATTGATAACTTTTGACTTAAAGGTTTCGTTATTTTAGTTTTACTGAAGTGTTTATTTGTTTGTGATTTTAAACATCAGTTGACTGATTACATTCTGGCCTCTGATTTATGGAAATTTGTATATCTTTAACTTCTCAAAAGTTGATTTGTAAAATTAATGTATTTCAAGAAATGAATGTTGTCTGTCTTTTTATTGATACATAGAAGTGTTGAATACAGTGTATTTGTTATATTGTAGGGAAGTATAGAAGAGAAAGTATATCAGAGACAGATCAGTAAACAAGGTTTAAGTGGTGCCATCATGGATACCCGTGATACATCTGATGTACAGTTCTCACGAGAAGATCTCAGAGTATGATATTATGTTCAAATAGATAACAGACCAAGAGAATCTTGAAACATTACCTTACTTTAATAAGGATCTTTTAACTAAATATTTTTTTGATTCCTGAATGTGTTTCTCAATATTTAGTTTTGGCTAATTATTAGCGCCCTACCAGTGTTTACACCTGAAGGGACTATACTATGCATCTGCTGTCAGTCTGTCCACCTCAAACTGGATCCTGCGTTAACTGCAGGTTAGGTGTATGAGACTTTGTATATATGTGAATTGGAGGCAATGTGGAGATGACCGCATCATTTTGTTGTTTCTCAAACCAGTCATTGTCATTGCCCAACTCATAGGGGACTTTTGTGTTGCGAGCAACAGCAGTGACTTTTAGATTGTTTCATGGTTTGCTAATTTCTTCATTGTCTTTCAGGATTTGTTTTCTATTAACTTAAACACAGACTGTGAAACACATGATTTATTGAATTGTGATTGTGTAAGATTGGCTAGAACACATGTAGAACCAGTACAAGAATGTGTGACTGTGCCAAGGTCGTGTCAACTTACTGCTGGAGCGAAACATGTATGTACAAAATGTATCATAATTTGTACATAGAAATATTTTGTTTTGAGGTCTTTATAAAGAAATGACAAACAAAGTTCACTAGGATGGTGCTTTTTTTCTTATATTTCTTAGTAATTTACCGACTCCTGTCCATCTTCTGATGACAAGGTATATTTTAATTGATATGTTACTTTGTAAGATTTTACCGTTTCGTTCATTGCTTTAATACATATTCAGTTGTTGCCTTGGCACATTCCCAAACCCCCCATATCACCCAACTTTGCATTGACCTTGACTTTTACACATTGACCTCATTCGAAGTCAAAATCTATAGTCAAGCATGCCAAAGGGGACGTACATGTTTAATGAACACAATGTCTTGTTTTTGATTTTATACTTTCATTAATGTCTTATGTTCATAACTTTTTACAACACTTTGTAGAATAAAAAGAAACATAATTTAGGTATGGATGAATTATTGGCATGGAAACATTATTCTGGATCAGTGGTAGATTCTAATGCTGTAAGTATAATTTAATCTAGTAGAATTCATGTAGCAACTTTATTCTAATTTTCTTATTTCTAAATTACTTTAACTGACTTACTGTTTACATCTTAGTAATGGCGACCATTTTATTTTGGCGACCGTGCCAATATAAAACCTCACAAATAATACACACTGCCAATTATTTTTGTCAAATGTAACTCTTGCCATTAAAAAGGTGTTACCAACACTTTTGTATAAATGTTTGTTTAATAGTATGTTTATACATGTATTATTACTTGTGTACTTCTATCAACTGAAGTACAAGCATTACATTTATAGCCTTAGAGTAAATCTTAATGAATTGACACCATGCAAACAATATAAGTTTATTTGTCACATGTTATCTAACTTAAATTGTCGGCTCATATAGACATACTGAACGAACCTGATATATTGGCTGTTGGCTATGAAACCACCAAACGCTTATTCAAGAACATCTTAAAAACACCAAATTTTGCGCCCGCAGAAATAAATATATACAGTTATTAAAAATATTAATACCAAATGTTTCATGCCTGTTCATGTACTAAATTTATCATTACACTATAGATGTGTGGACTATACACTTATATTCTCTGTGTAGAGGTTAGAGTTTATTTAGAAAATAATCTCAGTATACTCTACTGCCCAGCACTCTTTACATGTCAACTGTTGATGTGTGAAAATGCACATGAAATATTAGACAATTCTTAGTGAAAATAGGGAGACATCTGATTGTTTTAAAATTTAGAGTTAATACTAAAACTTGATTGTTTCTAGTTGTATGTCTTCAGTATAGTGTCAGATTTTATATAACACTGTAGCTGTATACAGCAGATTGTATTTTCTTGATGTCACTTAATCCAAACACATGTTGCTTTTAAATGCTCTTTTTTAATTAACTTTATGCTGCAAGTTATTAAATGAACTATTAAATTTTGTTTTCCAGTTGTGGTATCTTCAACAAGCCAAGGATTATATCTCATTTGTATTCTACAGTGAAGTCAAAGAGAATTGTTGATAAACTTGTGTTTGTTTGTTACTGTCTTGGAAAAACAACTCTATCTGTGATATTGTAACAGGATTGTTTAAAATTGAGCAGTTGAACTATCTATAGCTTGACCATGTTTATGAGCTGTGATGAAGTTATTCTGAATATTCTACTAAGTCAAATTGGGGATATTGATATTCGAAATAAATCTGACTGAAACATATAGAAAAGATAAATGTAACATGCTCAGTTTTAATGTTTATCCAGTTGATATAGTGTAGTCTTCCATCACGGCTCAAAAACCATGGTCAAGCTATACTGTCTGTGCAAAGTGTACTGGTACATCTATGCTTTATACAAACAGATCAGTGTGATGTATAATCTGGATATATCTATATCAAGCATGTATCGTGCTTTGACTGTATTTGTTAGATGATCAAAGGACAGCCATGACCAAAATTTCAATATACTAGTACATAGCTTATATTTTGTCAATTGTCTATTATACATGTACACTGCATTTTGTGACTGTTTTATAAGAATAAAATGGTATTATAATCTTTCTATAATGACTTTTTATATTAAAATCTTGTGTAATTCACTACTGGTTTTGTATTTTCTGTTACCATATAGTAGAGGAAAAATTTCTCAAAAGAGGCCTAGTTAACGAATAACGTGGACCCAAAAAGTAACAAGGCGTGTCATATATCAAAATGTTCGGGAGGGTTTGAAGTTTTACCAAAGCCCAGCAGGCATTTGAAATTCTGGCGGCGAGCCAAGAAATCCAAGATGGCGTCCAAGATGGCCGCCATTTCAGCTATATAGAGAGAAAAAATGAAAATATCCCGTAAAATAATTTCATGAGAGGGTACACTTTAAATTATAGGCAAATAAGATAAACATATGTTGTACTCATTTTATCATGCATTGCATGGTTTTTTGAAGGTCAAACCCAAGGTCACTGACCGGGTCAAAAGGTCAAATTCACGAAAAAATAACCATATCACCACCAATTGTTTTCTATTATGCTAAGAAATGATATTATAGATAACAATTATTCATGTTATAATGAAGCATTGTTATTGTCTTATATCATAACAAAACATTATCATTCTTTTGTTACCATAGGAACAATAAAAATGGCTTCCAAGATGGCCGCCATTTCAGAATTATATAGAGAGAAAAAATAAAAATGTCCTGGTAAAAAGTTACATGAGAGGGTACACATAAAACTACAAACAAATAATATCAACATAAAATGTCATCATTTCATCATGCATTTTAGGACTTCCAGAAGGTCAATCTCAAGGTCACAGACCAGGTCAAAAGGTCAAATTCACTAAAAAATAACCATATCACCACCAATTGTTTTCTATTATGCTAAGAAATGATATAATAGATAACAATTATTCATGGTATAATGAAGCATCGTTATTGTCTTATATCAAAACAAAATGATATCATTCCTTTGTTACCATAGGAACAATCAAAATGGCTTCCAAGATGGCCGCCATTTCAGAATTATATAGAGAAAAAATAAAAAATATCCTGTAAAATAGTTACACGACAGGGTACACATGAAACTATAGACAAATAATATAAACATAAGTTGCTCTTATTCTTCATGCATTTTAGGACTTTCAGAAGGTCAAACTCAAGGTCACTGACTAGGCCAAAAGGTCAAATTTAGCTAAAGATCACCTTATCACCGCTAATTTGGTTCTGAAATGATAACCAGTTACATAATGAACAATAATTATTCATTTTAAAACTAATCATGGTTGTTGTCTTTCACCATATTGAAATAATATTCATTTGTTACCATAGAAACCATTAAGATGGCTTCCAAGATGATCGTCTTTTGTAAATTAATTACTAACATTTTGCTTTTAGTACATGAACTGTTTTCGACTTTGAAAATTATTCACAATCAGTAGAGAATACAAGTTGAATTAATGGTATACATTTAACTGGACATTTTACGAATGGCCATATTGACCAACCTACTGTCATATACAAGGTCATATGTTTTTAATCCAGGACCTCAGACCTTTTTCAAATTACAAGGAAATTTCTCATTTAGTGATTGCATTACCATTACACTACTAAGACAGATGTGTTACTGTATGTTTTAATGTCGGAACGTCGTGCTTTGGAATTGTTGCCATGAAAACGCATACGATAGATAGCAGTTATGTAAGTTTTAATTTGTATTATTCTGTATCAGTTCAGAGTGCAGCTGGAACCTTTCAGCAGTGATCTCTTATCAGAAACCCTCTGAGAGACCACAAACATACTTCAATTCTCCACCTACATCATCAACGTTCCTGAGCCAGAAACTGCTTAATTCATTCAGTTGGAGGAACTGATGGCACAATATGGTCTGTCTGCATTTATTCTGGTTGACCCATTTGAAAGCAGTGGTGCTGCCCATGGAAAGGTTTTCAAACTCACATAAGTTGAGACATACTACATTAGTCTGCAGAGGTCGTGTTCTTTTCAGTAATAATGTCAGCCCCCAATAATTTCAACAAATTGTACACTACTTTGTAAAGAGTCACGGGACTAATTCATGAATCAGTGTTCTTCTATATGTGCGGACAAGGCAGACTGAGCTTGAAGTGTTTTCTTATCGAAAGGGACGTCTATTTTTTAAAAGCAGTGTTTGCATGGATTTGTTTTTTGTATGGTGAGGCAGGTCTGAGGGAATAGCTGTCGGAATCCGAGATACGTAATTGTTAATTAATAATTAATCTCAATAAAATACCAGCTGGCAAAGATTTTGATAGAGGAATTTCTGTGTTTTGTTTTGGTAGTTAATGAGACACCAAACAGCCTCCTTTCACAATATATAAAACATATTTTAATGAAATAATGCAACATTTACTGAAAATATTGTTCATTACCATCTCAAAGCTGAGACATGCCTGATGTATTGTTGGAGACATCTGTTGAACAATTGCTGGACAAACTTCGGACAAAAGGCTTGGAACTCTCTCCTTATTTTCAGTTTTGGGATCACTATCTCATGAACACTTCTAAGCCATTCAAGCTCTTCCTGAATTCTTCCCGTCATGCAGAGTGGGAGGTTAATAAGTTTTCATATTTGATAAAACATATATTTATGACTTCTTCTTTTTAATTCGATGAAGGAAATCAAAGGATCATGTCGTGTGAAAATCATATGGGTCATTTTTAGATTAAGTTGAGATTCTTTCTTCAAAGTTTGATGTTATGTTAAAAGATACTGATTTTGTATAGACACAATTACGAGTTCTGTCCTTAAGGTCGGATTCATAATATGTGATGGTATGACACTGGTGTTGTCATATCCATTATTGTATACAGCAATATGTCCCAAACATTTTTGAACTTTTATTTAAAAGTAGATCTATCTGTAAATGTTGTTTCGACAGCTTCATTGAGCTCAGTGCTAGATTTAATAATTAAAGGAGGTTGGGATCAATCAGATTCAGTTTAAAAGCCTTTGGTTACCTTCAAAGATGAGAGTTCTAGTATTAGATCTGAAACAGGCGCTGTGTAACTTGTAAACTTTAGGAAGGAACTCAAAATGTTTACATGCAGTGTCTTGTCCAGAATTCTGTAGAAATTATGCAAGGTAACCAGACATTTGTTGCAGTGGTGTTTGGGTGATACATTGCAGTTTTTTAGATGTGTCTGTTACCTTCCATAATTATTTACAAATCAAGAACAAGTTGAGACTAAAATGTTGCTTCATGCAAAGTTTGTTTCAGATAAATGTATACAGTTAAATTTCTACAGTCCCATTTATTAGGTTTCATTTATTAGCCACTACATCACCTTAAAAGAACTGCCAGAAGGCTTTTAACCTCCTGAAAGTAGTCGCTCATGATTTGGGAGTTATTATAGATTTCTTATTTGTTTGAAACTGGACTGCGAAACCATTGTACATGGATCAGCTAAAAAAGTCATAATCTGGAAACCCATGATTCAATATAATTATAATCTTTGTTTAGGATTAGTCCTTGGAGCCTTTAAAACCTCTTCCGGTAAAAAGCCTCTCTGTTGCGAAAAATAAACCTTCCGTTTATCTTAGCAGACAAAAACTTGTAATTCCACCACTTGATATACATGTATGTATGTATGTCTCAATTCGTTCTGGATCTCCATGTGAATATGGGATACTTCGCAGAGTATAGTTCCATATATATCGCCCTGGACTCTTAAATTGGCAGAGTTTTGCTTCGACCTCACTTGTGAAAAATGTCAGGAACAGACAGTGGCCCTTTCCAAACCAAATACAAATCAATGAACTTGAACAAATTTATTGTACACATCAACCAATTTCTACTGATGACTGTAGAGATTGTGATACTGTTGCAGGTGCAGTAGTATCTAGGCATAAAATGCCGTCTTCCAGACTAGTCCTCTTTTTTCAGCTAGGATGAAGACCATTGATCTTGTCCTCGATCTCACTGAAGAATCAACCAGTAATCATTTCATCATGTTCTCAGACTTATTATCTACCTTACAATCCCAATGTGTACATGTAATAGGAACTAGAAAAGTGCTCCTGTATCTTCGAGCAAATCTCTAGCCAAAATATGTATTTTACCGGCTCCCTGGTCACATGGAAAAACATAATGATGGGGCTGATGCAAGTTCTAAATCAGCCATATACACTGATTTTAAATCTTCTATCTATTTTTAACCTTATCTGATCTTCCCGACAGAACCTTTGGGATGCCAGCATTGATAAGAAACTTCATTTTGTCAAACCAACTCGCGGCCGATGACAGCCCACTTATAGGTCCATTTGTTGGGAACAAGTGATGATATCTAGAATAAAATGTATATTTGGTCATTCTTGTTAAACCCATTCTTACTTCCAATCATGAAATGCCTGAATGTTTACTCATGAACATCAGTTTTACCCATCATTATAAGATAAATATTTCTTATCCATTATGTAACTGGTTATCATAACAGACATAAATAAGCGGTGATAATGTGACCTTTAGCTGAATTTGACCTTGAGGTTGACCTTCTGGAAGTCCTAAAATGCATGATGAAATGAGGACATCTTATGTTGATATTATTTGTTTGTAGCTTTATGTGTACCCTCTCATGTAACTATTTACCAGGACATTTTTATTTTTTATCTATTTAATTCTGAAATGGCGGCCATCTTGGAAACCATTTTGATTGCTCCAATGGTAACAAAGGAATGATAATATTTTGTTATGATATAAGACAATAATTATGCTTCATTTTAACATGAATGATTGTTATCTATTATATCATTTGTTAGAATAATAGAAAACAACTGCTGGTGATATGGTTATAGTTTTTGTTGTAAATTTGACCTTTTGACCTGGTCTGTGACCTTGAGGTTGACCTTCTGGAAGTCCTTAAATGCATGATGAAATGAGAACATCTAATGTTGATATTATTTGTTTGTAGTTTTATATGTACCCTCTAATGTAACTATTTACCAGGACATTTTTATTTTTCTCTGTATATAATTCTGAAATGGCGGCCATCTTGGAAGCCATTTTGATTGTTCCTATGGTAACAAAAGAATGATTATATTTTGTTATGATATAAGACAATAACGATGCTTCATTATAACATAAATAATTGTTATCTATAATATCATTTCTTAGCATAATAGAAAACAATTGGTGGTGATATGGTTATTTTTTAGTGAATTTGACCTTTTGACCTGGTATGTGACCTTGAGATTGACCTTCTGGAAGTCCTAAAATGCATGATGAAATGAGGACATCTTATGTTGATATTATTTGTTTGTAGTTTTATGTGTACCCTCACATGTAACTTTTTACCAGGACATTTTTATTTTTCTCTATATATAAATCTGAAATGGCGGCCATCTTGGAAGCCATTTTAATTGCTCCTATGGTAACAAAGGAATGATAATATTTTGTTATGATATAAGACAATAACAATGCTTCATTACAACATGAATAATTGTTATCTTTAATATCATTTCTTGGCATAATAGAAAACAATTGGTGGTGATATGGTTATTTTTTCGTGAATTTGACCTTTTGACCCGGTCAGTGACCTTGGATTTGACCTTCAAAAAACCATGCAATGCATGATAAAATGAGTACAACACATGTTTATCTTATTTGCCTATAATTTAAAGTGTACCCTCTTATGAAATTATTTTACGGGATATTTTCATTTTTTCTCTCTATATAACTGAAATGGCGGCCATCTTGGACGCCATCTTGGATTTCTTGGCTCGCCGCCAGAATTTCAAATGCCTGCCGGGCTTTGGTAAAACTTCAAACCCTCCCGAACATTTTGATATATGACACGCCTTGTTACTTTTTTGGGCCATGTTGATCTTCCAAATTGGCTAATATTTCCTCTACTAATAGTATACCAAGTAATATTGTGTATAATGCTTTGCATGTGTAGCTTTTATCCGATCACATGGGGAACAGAGGGGGGACTTCCATGAAGACCACCTTGTTAATGAACTACTGACTGTTGTTCCAGTTTTATCTATATTACAACTTTATTACAAGATCAACTCATAAAGACTCTATCCTGGTCCCATAGATTGTCTTAATACTGTGGTTTTGATGTATATACTATAAAACCTTGATTATCAGAAATCGACGGGACTGAAATTTTGTTTCGGATAATCCATGGTTGCGGATTACACAATTTGGATAATCGATTTTATTTTACATTGAAATATATAGGGGGAAATCGGAACTGAAGTTTCATTTCGCATAATCAATGTTTTACTGTAGTACGACATTGAAAAGGTAATTATGAATATTTGTGTCAGTCGGTTAGTTGTGAAATGTGAAGTCACTTCAAGTATCAAGTATACACTGCTTAAAGATGATATAGATGAATCAGACTGATAATTGATACCAGTCCATTGTTGATGTTCAATACGTTACAACAATTGAAGGTATAGTACGATTTTATTAAACTGTCACATAATTTCACGGTCAATGCTTCCATTTAATTTTAGTTTCGATAATTTTCGTAAGTGATATGATAGTCTTCGTTCTACTATATAAACATGTGGAATGGGACATTCATTAACGGTAAAATAAACAAAAACTCAACTGTGGTACGAAGCTAAAAATAATCTAAATCACATTCGGTGACCGTGTAATTATTCAGCTTTGACAATTTAATAAAATTGCACTTTACACATGTTAGCATGTATGGAGTGTTTGTAAATAGAAGTATGACAAAAATCAATATAGGTCACCCTCTAATTCTGAGATTTTATTCAACGGTCAAAGCTGCATAATCTCGTCAATCCTCGCATTTATTCTTAGCTTCGATTACTTTACGCAAGCTATGCATTAAATTGTACCAGTCATTGAATGTGTCTATTTAACAAAGCACTAAGTAATATATAAACATGCAGATGGGGCATAATGGCCGCCACATTCCATTACGGTAAAATAAACAAACTACTGACTATGGTACAAAGCTAAAAATAATTGCCTTCAATGACCATGTAATTATTCAGCTTTAACAGTTTAATAAATCTCACTATACAACAGAACCTAAGGGTATAAAGTGCAGATATATTCAGGGCTACTGAAGTAAATGGATAGAACACACATAGACAAAAGATTACTACAAAATATATACCTTGTGCGTCTGTACGTGACAATGTAAAAATGGCAAGTGTGTGCTAGTGAAGTGAATTGTTGGTCAATTCATACACATATAAGATAAATATGACCGTACAGGACAGTAAAAAGGTAAATATGATAATGATAGATAATGTAGAAGTGGCCATGATAGAATTACTAATAGTAAGATAAAGTAACTCTGTGGCATATATAAAAACATCATTTTTTACTATATATTTTTTTATTTATAAAAAATACAAATCTCATGATTAGCAAAAGCTATTTTATTATTTAACGACATAATTCAATTCTTCAAAACTTAAAGCACAAATTTGAAGTATGTGAGATATGGATTTATCAACATACAAAAATAACTGTTTATTTAGCACTATAAAAATATACAAATACACAGTGTGCCAGCAGTATAGGGAGTTCAGTATTATTTGAATAAATCAAAACCAGGTATGAAAATACCAAAGAAAAAAAAACATCATGGAATGTATACAGTATATATATATATAGATATGAATTTCTGTATTGAATTTGTGCGAGTTTTTATAAATATCTAAAGAACTTAAACATTGACATTAACAGTACATGATAGGTATTAAATTTTATCGACAATTCTGATGTGTAATTCAATCCTGTGAATATCTTAAGCAAGAATCACAGGTTTATTGTTTCCAGATATGTGGTCAAAATGATAATGTTCTAATAGTCAATAAAAAGATTTTGTAGTGAAAGTTCAGTTTCTTTAAATAAGTTCTTTTACGTAAATATTCCTACATCAGATTATCTCAGATAACAGAAAAGCAATACAAAACATTATTTTAATAAAAATATCAGTATTTAACAAAGCAATATATATATATATATATTTAGATTCTAACTGTAAAGAAAAATAAACAAACATTATAAGCACTATAAGAAACACTATGACGGTGTTTTCTATTTATGGCAATTGGCATCTAGGGCACGAGAGTGCAGTTGTGTGCATTAACATCAGTCCAGTTATAGAATAGAATCTTAATGTTACTTCACATCCTGTAGAAGGAAGTTATTGATTTATGATTTTGTGGAGTATTGCATAGTTAGAACATTTTACAGTAAGGTGGTATCCCTTGAATACGTGTGTCCAACCATCACTTGTTCTTGTGTCTCTATGTCATCTCTGAAAACATAAATAACATAGAATAGTTCATTTATAAGACATATATAACATGGAATAATTCATTTGTTAGTCTTATATAACATGGACTAGTTTTAAGACAAGTCACAGAATAATCAGATGTACATTCGATATAGCTTACAAAAATTGCTAAAGAAAATTTCTGTGATGGTGCACAACTCTGGTAATATGTTGCTTGTATACTTACGCGACATAGACTGGATTGATGGCAGCACCTCCACTAGTCTCTACTATGGAAATATGTTCAGTTGCATATGGAATTTCTCCACCTGATACAACAGCTTCATCTGGAGGCACATACATGGCTAGACTCTGAGTCTCGTATTCACGGAGGAAACTTGGTGGTTCAACAAAGTCTGTTGTGATGTGAGTTGTTTGGTAAACTCTGTAGTTGTTGATGTATTTAGTATACCTAGAACAAAATATGTATATACAAATAAATCTGTGAATGTTTGACACTCAGTTCAACAAAACAATGTATTCTCAACATGGCGTCAATGAGTTATATCATTGATATCAAACTTCAAGATGTAAATTTACACTCATCTGTTGACATGTAAATGAGAACTGGTTAAAACTGAATAGTAACGCAACATACAATGTACAAGATTGATAAAACATTGGAACATACCTAGAGTGAGTGAAAATCAGTACAATGATGCCAACAAAGCAGAGGAGGATGGAGATGGCTACTAGAGCAACAAGAGCTGCCCAAGGATCATCAGTCCACCAAATATAAGATTTGGTGAGAATTGTGTCTCTTGCTACTTGACCAACGAATGGTGGATGTACTTCTTCAACAACCAGGTTCAGATTTTGTTTTATTTCAATTCCAAGGCTACCATCATACAAGCTGTAAGAAAGGAAATTGTACAAGTAATGTAACATATTTTAGATACATTTGAAACATCCTAAATAAATTTTGATGGAACCAAATAAATCAAGAATTAAGCACAAATGCAAATTAACATTGCAACATGAGGGATTTCTATATTGATAAAATCATGAAAATTATGGAATTAGCCAGATGAGGAGGTAGAGATGTCTCTATCTAAACAATGAAATAATGGATTGATCCAAATAACTCTCTCTAAACAATGAAATAATGGATTGATCCAAATAACTCTCTCTAAACAATGAAATAATGGATTGATCCAAATAACTCTCTCTAAACAATGAAATAATGGATTGATCCAAATAACTCTCTCTAAACAATGAAATAATGGATTGATCCAAATAACTCTATCTAAACAATGAAATAATGGATTGAGTCCAAATAACTCTATCTAAACAATGATATAATGGATTGATCCAAATAACTCTATCTAAACAATGATATAATGGATTGATCCAAATAACTCTATCTAAACAATGATATAATGGATTGATCCAAATAACTCTATCTAAACAATGAAATAATGGATTGAGTCCAAATAACTCTATCTAAACAATGATATAATGGATTGATCCAAATAACTCTATCTAAACAATGATATAATGGATTGATCCAAATAACTCTATCTAAACAATGAAATAATGGATTGAGTCCAAATAACTCTATCTAAACAATGATATAATGGATTGATCCAAATAACTCTATCTAAACAATGAAATAATGGATTGAGTCCAAATAACTCTATCTAAACAATGAAATAATGGATTGATCCAAATAACTCTATCTAAACTATGAAATAATGGATTGAGTCCAAATAACTCTATCTAAACAATGAAATAATGGATTGAGTCCAAATAACTCTATCTAAACAATGAAATAATGGATTGATCCAAATAACTCTATCTAAACAATGAAATAATGGATTGAGTCCAAATAACTCTCTCTAAACAATGAAATAATGGATTGATCCAAATAACTCTATCTAAACTATGAAATAATGGATTGAGTCCAAATAACTCTATCTAAACAATGAAATAATGGATTGAGTCCAAATAACTCTATCTAAACAATGATATAATGGATTGATCCAAATAACTCTATCTAAACAATGATATAATGGATTGATCCAAATAACTCTATCTAAACAATGATATAATGGATTGATCCAAATAACTCTATCTAAACAATGATATAATGGATTGAGTCCAAATAACTCTATCTAAACAATGATATAATGGATTGATCCAAATAACTCTATCTAAACAATGAAATAATGGATTGAGTCCAAATAACTCTATCTAAACAATGATATAATGGATTGATCCAAATAACTCTATCTAAACAATGATATAATGGATTGATCCAAATAACTCTATCTAAACAATGATATAATGGATTGATCCAAATAACTCTATCTAAACAATGAAATAATGGATTGAGTCCAAATAACTCTATCTAAACAATGATATAATGGATTGATCCAAATAACTCTATCTAAACAATGATATAATGGATTGATCCAAATGACTCGATGTAAACAATGAAATAATGGATTGATCCAAATGACTTACTCTCTCACTGAGTTGTCTGTATTATTGAGTAGAGGGAAGTTAGGTGTAACATCTGGGTATGCCAGGACAAAAACAATATCAGTTCTGAAATAAAAAGAAATCTGTGTTAGTGTACACCAAAATTAATATAACTATTTCACGACTGAATTTTGTGATATACCGGTAATTAAAGTAATCAACTACAAGTATATATCAGCTACATTATCCCAACCAAGACTGCATTAAGCAAAGATGCCTTGTACATCTTTTCATGTTTACCGGTATGTAAAAATTAATAACTGTAAACAACAATTGTCATAGGACAAGTCCTAATAGGAACTTAAATAAGTTGCTCAACAAAGAAAATAACTGAAAATTGTGACTTGAAAAAACTTTATCATTGCCTCCTAGAAAGAAAGTATCTCCTACCCTGTAAAATCTTTGGCAATTTCATTTGGACCTGTCTGTTTTCTTCTGTACTCAAATCTTTCAATCAGACAAATGTAGCCAGTAAAATCTTGGATTTCTCTGAAACACAATTATCATAATATAGTTATAACAACTGATCCGATTACAAATAAGATGGAAATATTACAAGCAGGATAATGGCAATCTGTTTTACATATCGAGGGTTCAACGCAACAGTGTCGTAACTCATATGGAAATAAGAACAAGTTACGACAGTGTTGCACTGAGCCCTCGATATATTTTCTTAATCTTGTGGATAGTCGTAAAACCAAATAAGCAGCTGACATAATTTTCCTGATAAAAAGGCAGATGTACATAAATACTAAAATGTAACCTAAAGGGTACCTAAATGTTTATACCTCATTTTACAAACGAAACACATGCTTGCAATGATAATTTTGTTTTTGTTTATTCACTTTCTCCAAGGCATTACTCTCCACACATTTACTTTTTAACAAAAATAACACAACAAGAAGTTTTATTAATATTTTCGTAATAATCAGCATGTCCATTAAAACTTAAAACACTAGCAATGAAAGTTACATACATATACAATTTGGATCTCAATTGAAAATATACATTTTCAGTTTTTGATACAATTTAATGACTCTTAACTCCGATTGTCAAAGCAACTGCGCTTCTTTCTTAAAAGACAAGATAAATGAATATGGAAATGGCTTTTTTTTTTAAAGAAAATACTGGAAATGTAGAAAAAAGAACAATTGCAAGTAACCATGGCACACTCACTTCCTGATATCTTCAAGTTTATCGATGTATACTTCTGGAACACCAGGTAATACTGCAACAAATCTGTTGTAATCATGTACAACATGAATCTACAAGTAAAAGTAAAATTCTATGTGATAGCTACATGATATAATTATGTAATAGTTACATAATACATGTGATCATAACATGAATGTACAAATTATATTTTAAATTTCCATTGACAATAAATAACCATGAATCAAGAATTGAATGCAATTCGAATACTTTAAGTCAAGGATTTTGAGGAACGGCATAATTAAGATGAAAGAAATATTATCAACTAGATGTTGCATTCAATAAAGTAGACATTGGAGGCATCAGCAATCATGATGGATTTTAGCAAATATATTAAATTGATTTATATGTATAATTCTAATAGTCTGGAGAATTGGCTGTTTGAGAAATCAAGATCTAAATTAACACAGCAGCATAATCTAACTATTAACTCACCACAACTTCGGCATCAATACTGTTCTGATCACTGGCTTGACCTGGATTATCCTTGGCTTCTACAGCAAACCTGTAAGTTTTAATATCACCTTGAATTTCATCTGTAGTTTTAATTGAGCCATCAATGGGGTCAAGCATGAATGGTGGATTAGGTCGAGGGTAATCTTTGTCTGCAACTCCACGTTCATATGCCACTTTGCCAAAGTTTTCAGAATCAATGTCTGTGGCCTGAATGCAAAAAAAACAACATCATTAATCATCATGAAGACAGAACATCTTTTTTTAAAAACACAAATATTAACTTCAAAGTATCATTACACAATATACTGCATACAGTTCAAAGCAACATTTTATAAACAGATATTTTTTTAAAATAAGAAGCAAAAATGCCATTTTATACTTTAAAAGTATAATTAGCGCCAAAAGAAACATCAGGGTTTTAAAATAAAGCCAAAAATAGCAGGAGAGCTCATTATTTATAAATGTTAAAAAAATACTTACAGAAATTTTGAGAACAGTCTGGGCAGGAATAATGTCTGGTCGAATAAGACCGAAGTATTTATCTCTGGTCTCATCAGACTGACGTGGATATAATGGAATGACCCAGTCTGGTGAGTTATCATTCCTATCTAAAACATTGATATATATGGTGGCCTCTTGCCAGGCATTGTAGATTGAATTTCCAATTGAAGCTGAAATACAAAGTTGTAAATACAATTGATTCTGATCACCAAAATTGAAGCTGTTGAAACGCTCAACTGGTATATAAATTATTACATATCACTAGTGGAATCAGGGGGGGGGGGGCGGGGGCTGCACACACCCTTCATAAAAGTCCCCGACCATAGATAGAGGTAATATATCCTCCCTACTGCCTATTTTTCTAAATAATATGAACCCCCTCATTCTTGAACCACCTCTGCATACAATGATAATTTATTGAACCACCTCTGCATACAATGATAATTTATGGTAAATAATAATAGAAAGAACATTCATATCTATTATTTGTTTTTACCAAAAAAGACATTGCCTCCTGGAATTAATGGACCCGCCCCTATGGTCGAGTGTATAAGGTTGCTGACTTCAAATCACTGTAACCTCTCAATGATAGAGGGTCGTGGGTTTGAGCCCAGGTAGCGACCAAGACTCTTTATGTTGGAAAGTAGGCAGTTGCTTACAGAGGATGGGAGTCTAGTACTGGTTCTTCCCAGGAATAATGCTTCGGTGAACTGTCTGCCTCATATGACTGACTGTTGAAAAGGGGCGAAAAACCCGATATGAAAAAAATTAGAATTAATGGTATGTGCATTATTCGGCAAGAATACAAAATGTACACAGTAATTTTTCCAATACTTCTGCTCCTCTAAACCCCATGGATTATTTCAATATTGTGTTTTACGTGGACTTACCTTGGCGTTTAGTTCGTGACCTATCTACTCGCACTCTCAGTATGTACTCTGTCTTTTTTTCATAGTCAAGTTGTCCACTTAAGATGATTACGCAGTTCTTGTTAAACTTGTCTGGTTCTAGAGAGAACAGTGGTCCAGATGTTCCCTGAACGTTACCACTCAAAATGGTGCAGACAACAAATGAAGACTGTTGATTCACAACATTCAGTTCCTGGACTTCAGTATTCTGTTTCTCATTCTCAGGAATATTAACACTGCATAAAATTAAAAATAAATAAGTAAACTGTATCATTGTATTTTCCCCCCAAAATCTCATCTACAAGCAAAGAATTAAATCTACTGAAAAGTTTTATATAAATAAAGTGATATCTGAGTTCGCATGGCACCAAGAGAGGTCATAGTTTACACAGTACCCAGAAAGGTCATACTTCATATAGTAACCAGAGAGGTCATAGTTCATACAGTAACCAGAGAGGTCATAGTTCACACAGTACCAAAAGAGGTCATAGTTCACATAGTAACCTGAGAGGTCATAGTTCACACAGTAACCAGAGAGGTCATAGTTCACACAGTACCAAAAGAGGTCATAGTTCACATAGTATCCAGTGTTTGGTTTTATATACAAACTTAGGAAACACATATCAAATCATACTTACACCCATACTGGTTGAATGAATCCAAGGTCAGCTCTGGTTTCATTAAATTTCATAATATTAACCCTTACAGTAGCTTCAGCTGATCTTGGCTGCCATCCATTGTCTGTGGCAACAACAGTCACCTAGGTAACAGAGATACACATTATATGAAAATTTATTCCCGAATACTAGTGTAACATGTTATTATGTTGAATTCAAGTTTAAATTGTTTTCAATGAAATAGATATGATTTAAAGCATTTTAAAATCAGTTATGATTTTTTTCTTCAAAAAGGCATATTAACACAATAGGTACATTTTTAGTGAATATTCAGCGTATAAAGAGGTTACTTACCGTGATAAAATCTTGTTCCAATGATGGTAGGTACAACTGTTGTTTGATCAGTAAATTTCCCTTATCATCCATTGTAAAGAATCTAGCATAAGAGTTAGAATCTCCACTCAAATCATAAGAGACCCTAGCATTTGGTGTGTCAGCATTCAATGGTATCTCTAAGTCCTTATCATAAGCAGCAACATATACGAGGGTAGTCCCTGGAGGATAACGCTCGTTAGCTTCAGTTACATATGATGTACCATTAATGAATGTAGGAGTATGTTCATTCCTAACAATTTCTACATTAACAGTTGCTGTTGCAGTCTTTGGTGAATCAGATAAATCATAGGCAATCACATCCATTTGAACAAACTTGGGTACTGGTGTGGTTTCAATCAAGCTACTAGATACTGTGATCTCACCAGTTACTGGACTGACTGAGAAGAATTTTCCAGCACCTGAAGGTTCAGTATTTACAACATCGTAATTCAAGGTACCACTTCTACTAAGAATGTTGTCACCATCTGTAGCTCTTACTCTTCCAACCACAGTACCAATTCCATCATATTCTGATATCTTGGCATCCCATATGTCTTGATCGAATATTGGAGGATTTGTATTTCTTAAGATTTCAACTATGACCTCAACAGAAGATGTTCTAGAAGCAGCAGTGTTATCATAAGCATATACTGAGAAAGTAAATTCTGGTTCCGATGTACCATACAAGATAGCTTTGGTTGTGATCAAACCACTAGTTGGGTTAATATTGAAGTATAATGATGCTGGTGGACTATTGGTAATATTGTAAATGATAGGATCATTGTCTTCATCCAGGGCTGTCACAGTGACCACAGAAAAACCAGGTTCAACATTCTCATCTATAACTGCTCTGTATGGTGTTTCGATGAACACAGGTGGGTTTGGATTACGTCTTACATTCACTGTTACGTAAATAAATGCTTTACGAGCTGGAACACCTTTGTCAGTGGCAGCAATTCTCATTTTGTAAGTAACAGTTTGTGGATCATCCATAAGATTAGAGGTCACAGACAGGTTTCCATTAAATTCATTAATGTGAAAGTAATTTCTAAGATACGTTGGCTGAAGTTCATTGTCAGTGATTGAATACGAAACCTGTCCATTGGAACCAAGATCTTTGTCAGTAGCATTGACATTACCAAACACAGTACTTAGTGGAATTGTTTCATCAATAGTAAATGTAAGATCTCCGTGATTGAAGACTGGAGTGTTTGGATTTCTCTTGACAAAGACTTGCACAATTGCCTCAGCATACACTCTTGGGTCATCCCTTCTGTAAGCATGAACTCTCACAGTGTATTGTGGTGTTTTGTTGTCATCTTCTAAGAATGTCTTATTGAGACGAAGTTCTGCTGTATCGCCATTCATTATGAGCTTGAAGTATTGTGGTCCTAACCCATCTCCTCTGATTTCGTAGATTAATGGACCATCTGGTGTAAGGTCAATAGCCTTGAGTCTAGTGATGAGATCATCAATGTTCATGTTTGTATCAACATTGAACTTGAGCTCACTTGGGTTAAATACAGGTGCACCAATCGTCTGTATATCAATACTGACAGTTGTAGTGTCAGACATAGGTGGGATACCTCTATCACTAACCATAACACTAAATGACCAGGTTGGAGTATCAACTCCCTTCAATGATATTCTGGGTTTAATTTGACCCAGTTGATCAATCTGGAATCTTTTATTAGCTTCTTCATTAGTAATTGAGTATACCAGTTGTCCATTAAGAGAATCACTTGGATTGGCATCAGTTGCCTGAATAGTAAATATAATATCATCTACGGTTTTATCCTCAGATATTGTCTTCACATAACCATTCTTATTTTGAATTCTAGGTTCAACGTTCCTCTCTACTGACACGGTTACTGTAGCAGTTACGTCACGTACTGCTAATGGATCAAAGCTGCGGTCAGTTGCTGTGATGAACAGCTAAAAAAGAATGAAATAAAGTTTGCGCTTAAATTAGCCAATGAACATAAAAGCATAAAAAGAATATAAAATGTACATAAATATTTCTTTGATGGATTTATTTTATTTAATTGCAAAAGTTGAAATATTTCTAACATCCTTTTGAAAATTTGATATATTTATTTATTTGAGTTTTACGCCCCTTTTCAGCAGTCAGAGTCATATGAGGCAGACAGTTCACCTAACCATCGTTCCTAGGAAGAACCAGTACTAGACTCCCATCTTCCATAAGAAATTGCCTACTTTCTCTCATAAAGAGACACGGTCAGTAACTGAAGTTCAAACCCATGACCCTCTATCAGTGAGAGGTTACAGTGAAGTCAGAGACCTTAACCACTCGAACGCAGAAACGGGTCACATTTGATATAAGTAACTTTGCTTACCACATATTGCGCTGGTTTGGCTGGATCAAAGGAGACACGTTCAGAAATAGAGATCAATCCATTGTTGGGATCAATTTGGAAGTAATTAGTAACAATATTACCAACTCTAATACCATATACTATCTCATTTTCAGGGGCCTGAAAGTATTCACAATTTCTTGTAAAACAAAGTTCATACACAAATCATTCTAGAAATATTGACTTTTGATTTGAATCATTCCCTTTAATCTAAATAATGTATAAACTATGTTAAACAGTACTTAGATTTGTTGTATCAAAGTATGATAAAGTATCATTATTTAATTCTTTTATACGAGTTATCAACCATAGCAACAGAAATAATATCTAATGGTCTGAGTCAACAGAAATCCATACACTAGAACATTCATATGACTTTTCATAAAAACAGATCTATATCAAACTGCAAATGAAACAAATAGGACAAAATAATAAGTCACAATTTTGCTAAGGAATTTATTTAGTGAGTCAATGTGTTAATGCTTACAGTAGCGTCTCCATCTGTGGCATTGAGATCTAGAACAAATGTTCCACGTGGGTCATAATCCTTGATGCTAGCAAAGTATCTTGTCTGGTCATTGTCATAGCGTGGACTGTTCAAGTTTCTATCGATGTTTATCACTATGGTAACCATTGATCTATCATCTGGCAAGCCGGTATCGTAGGCAGACACCAACAACTGTAACAGAATAAAGTAATTAGTACAGAAAAACACCCTTTTTGGGAACCTTGCCAAATTTAAATGTTTTGACAGATTTTAGAAGGAAAGCCGGGATCGACGAGTATTTGGTACCAGTCTATCCAGGGTATCATCACATCCGTCAATCGAAAAGATGGTGAGTGAGCTACCTTGGTGTTTTTTTACACACTCAATAGTGGAAAAAGTTGAAGATTTTTCTTTTGACAGATTTGCATTGTTTGATGAGTCTAATTGAAAAATAACGTCTGTAAACATATAAAAATAATCGAGTGCCTATGTACTCAATGAATTATGTAATGTAACATTAGTGAATAATAAAAAATGCAATACATGTGACAATGCAGATGCATTATATCTGACTTTAATGAACATACTCTGATATAACCAGATCATTACCTATAAAAATTCAAAATCTTTACTTCTTAATGCATCATAGTAATACCACATAAATACAATATACTGTAATGTTTAGCTACCAACTTTTGTTAATTAATTGATGATTAATCAACAAGCTAATTAAGGATACCAGGTTACTTTAAGTTGTTAATTTGTACCTTGATCAATAATAGTCCTGTGTAATTCACTAAATGAAATAATAATCAGTGAATAGTAACAATTAAACCAGATTTAAACATGATTATAAATGTTGTAACATTCTGAAAACTGACGCATCATTTCATGACGTTCAGATCACACACCTTCATGCATACCGGTAGTCCACAGTTTTTACTTTTTCGTCAAAGCGCAAGGCAATAAATTCAATTATTTTAAATCGATAACACACTGAGTTTTTTTGTCGATTGAGCAAGTTGTGCTATATTTCAATGGAGAATTTAATTGTCAGAATTGATGAAGGAAATAAGATAACTTACTGTATATGATCTATACATGTTCACTAGATATCCAGTTACAATGATTCTACCAGATTCATCTACAGTGAAATAATCTGTGCCAGGCTGAACTCCCTCAAGACTGTACTTTACAGTACCCTGAAATATTTACATACAAAAAACACATCAAAATGTATATGCTAACTAGTAGATCTAGGAAAATATCAAAAAATAAACACCATATTATGATGCAGTCTAATGAAACAAAATATATCAGTTTAGAATAAAGGTCTTTTTAGTTTTTATTATGATCTGAATAAAGAAAAACTTTTTAAGTTTTAAGCCCCTTATCAATAGTCAGAGTCATATGAGGCGGACAGTTCACCTAACCATCATTCCTGGGAAGAACCAGTACTTGACTCTTATCCTCCATAAGCAAATACCCACTTTCAGAGACATGGTCGATAGCTGGGCTCAAACCAACAACCCTCTCTCAGTGATAGGTTACAGCGATCTGAAGTCAGCGACCTTAACCACTCAACAACAGCGACAGGTCAACGAAAAGGTGAACGTAACTAAATAATTCAGATTTATAAAGAAATCTTGCTTACTCTCAAATCTGGATCAGAAGCTCTGACATTATAGATTGATGAGTTGATTGCCTGGTTAATTGGAATAGTGATTTCGACATAGCGATCTTGGAACTGTGGAGGTCCTAATAAAGGTATGACTGTTATAGTCACAAAGGTTGAAGCAACCTTTGGGTTCGTATTACGTCCATCATGGGCTTCGACTTGGAAACTGTAGGTTTGCCGCTGTGTAATGCCGATCATGTTTTCAACCAAAATTATAGCACCATCCCCTCTAACATAAAGTATATCAGAGACATCCTGTTCTAGACTTCTGACATAGGTCAAAGTGTCCTGAAAATCAATTATGATATTCAGTGTAATAGTTTCCATAGCAACATTATATTATCTTACTTTACACATAATACCAATTATAGCAATATAGTAAAAATTGGATCAATAATTTACAAAATAAGTACTATTTGATCATTCCTGCCAATAATTCATTTCAAGTTTTCACTTTCATGTCATTTTACATGATTTTATCCACAACATTTGAGAAGTTAGTGTTTCATCTTTTCAATCTATAATATATACTGTAGGTAAGGTCTCAGATTCATGCAATAGTCAGCTAAATCATAGCTCAGTTATGTTAATAGTTTTGAGCAAATCTTTGTTTTGTCAAAACAACATACATTATCATCATCAACTGCAGACACAGTGAGGACTGTATCTCCTGGTGGGAAATCAGCTGGTATTTCTCTTGAATATCCTCCGAGGTCCAAGAATCTTGGTGCATTCGGGTTTCTATTGATAGCAACAGTAAGATAACCGTCAACCCTGTTATTTGGCCAAGCACTGTCATAGGCTTCAATATGTAACTGTAAACAATAAATAACATTTCATTATTGAAATATCAACCAAGGTCTAGCTTAACTTGCACATATATTATGCAAGAATTGATCGAAAGATGCAATGATTGCTTGTAGAATAACAATTAAATTTGGCGAACAAATGTTGATAAATATAGGGTATTTCCTTACAAAATATGTTTGAAGTGTCCGACCTAAATAAAATTTACAACTTTATCCATGATTACACAAAAACACTAGTTTTCAATAATTGATAAGAGCTGATCTTTTAAAGAATTAGTCACCATAGCAACTATCTGATACATAAACCTATCTACTTTTCATGAGCATATAATGAATAAAAAGAGTGAAATAAAAATAAGAATTGAGCAGTGTTTATAAAAAGTCATACAATATATTCACTCTTCTCCTCTTTGTCAGCTTCTGGAGTGTATACAAGAGTTATCTGTCCATTTTCATCAATGTCGAAGAACTGGCTGTCACGTCTCTCACCAATGATACTATACACAATTTTACCCTAATCAGAAAAGGAGTAAACATGTTTTATACCATTAATAAAAATAAGCAAACTATGTATCAGCTACAAAATATATATATAATTCTACATGTACAACAAAATAAGACCCTGAATGGGTAAAACATACAGACAAAAACAAAGCAATACAGATTAAAGGATAGAAGACTCAGTTTATTTAATGTTCTGATCCAGGAAAAACTGATGATATACCAGGTTTCCTATTAACCCAGTAAATAGTTTAGAAGCATAAGTAAACATCTATATCAACCAGCCATCACTATGACAACAACAGAATCTCTCATTTATTGATATTGCTGTGTAGAAAATCCTCTAGAAAGGTGAATTTAGGATAAAAATTATTTAATGCCACTCCATAAAGTGATCTCTGTATATCTTTGTTTGTAAAGTCAAACTAATATTAGCAGCCATCCTACAAATAAAGGCCACCCTAAGAATAAATGCCACTTGCCAATAAAGACCACATTTAAGATTTCCCACTTGAAAATTCACTTACCCTTAGATCATCATCTCTGACAACAACATCAAAAACATTACTGTTCTGTGGTTTAGATTCTTCTATAAAAACCGATGTGGGCAAGTTGATTGTTGGAGCAGATAAATCTCTGGGTACGTTTACAATAACGAAACCAGTTGTGAATCTGTTGGGTGATGTATTATCGTCCACCTGAATTTGCACCTGTAAACATTTCGAATAAATGTGAATCTGAAACTTAGTTATAAAATTTGCATAACATTTAACCTCCTTTGCTCTGGAAGATTAAACAAAATGCATACCAAAATATTTTAGAATACTAAGAAATAAGATTTTTATGACACTTTCATATATATTTTCAATACATGTCTTAATAAGTAACTACATGTAGTAAAAAGGTTATGTTTCTGATTAAATACCTGATATCTTGTTGTAAGGTCAGGATCATCAGCAAGGCTTTTCTTAATGCTCAAAAGACAAGTTGATGGATTAATTTTGAAGTATTCCAGTGCCTTTGGATTGCCAATAATCGAGCATGTGGGATTGGACTAAAAATAAGAATGCATAAAACATTAAATTTATGAATAGAAAGAAATTATTATGAATAATCAATGAGCAAATTTTTATTGTAAGAATTTAATGTGAAAGTTATCATAGCATTGAACTTATAGCTTATTCTAATAAAAAAGTTTACAAGCCATTATCTAAGTATTCATATTCTTTCAATGATTGAAACAAAATACTTATTACTTACGCTATCAGGATCAGTGACATTGATAGGAAATCCCCATGTGGCGATGTTCTCATCAGGTCGAGCAGACGTCTCACTGTCTTGCATTGTTGGAGCATTCAGGTTGCGTTCAACATTCACAGTAACGGTAGAAGTAGCTTGTAAATTTGGACGTGCAGAATCATAAGCAATAACCTTGACCTGAGGAGAAAAAATGCATGAAAAATATAATATAAACATGTACAATATTTGAATGTAGCAACTCAAACTGTTTCATTATTCTAAAAATATACATTTACAAAACTAATAGTTGCAATTCAATAGAAATCAGAATGAAGTTGAGAAAATAAGGCACCTAACTGAATTCTTTTGACATTAAATTAATTTCATAATAGCATTATTTTTCTACCAAGCTTCATTTCAATCATAAGAAACATATTAAGCGACATAAAGACACATATAAAATTCAGAGTAATGAATACATGCTGATACATACCAAATATTGATCATAACGTAAACTATCCATACGGAGGTCAGTATGTAATGTAACAACACCAGTGGAGCTGTTTACAGAAAAGAGTGCAGGAGCTGGGAAAACACCAGTCATTTCGTATACTATCTCTCCCTGGAATATAAGTGAAAATATCAAGTAACGCAAAAATCATTCATTTAAATATGCTCATGCCTTCGACTATATGTTAAAGGTGTCATGCTGACAAGACTCATGTAAATGGCATCATATGATGACAATTAATTATTAGATGCTTAGTATTCAATGACTTACAGTTAGAGATATAATCACAGTACTGAAAGAACTCATGGAAGTTGTGCTAAAATACACTTGCACAGCAACATGGAAACGGAACTAGTTTTACAATTGCATAGAGGATGCAGAAAATGTAGTGCCGCACTTAGGTCTGCATTAAAAATTTATGCATGTGGAGTGTGTGACAGCTACGGAAAGCTTCCAAAATAATGAATGAAAGAAATAATGGAAGATTTAGGATAGTCAGCTCATATTATTTAAAATTACCTTCAAATCGAACTTCTGGGCGTCCAAATCTTCTATAACACGTCCAACAGATTCATTCTCTTTTAAATTCACTGTATAGTCATTACCTCTTACCCAGGTTGGGGGATCAACACGTATAACGTCAATTGTCACTTGAGTGACGATTGTGTTTGGCTGAGGTTTTCCATTGTCCGAGATACTCACCTCACACTAAAATTAAAATGTATAAGATTTTGTAAGTATGTTACACTATGGGAAGTGTAGGTATAAATGTACTATATTTAGGGCATTATAACTTAAAGTCACCATAGTTATTATATATTAAGAGTGTCAGGAGGGGTTTATGTGTATTTTGAATGATTATATTGATATAGCAAGAACATTTTTTTAAAAAAACAGCAGTGACGCAAAAATAAGAATTAATTATGATTGTTTTAAAAATTTGAAAACTTCAAAATAAGTCTAAATGCTAGTTAATACATTTACAGAAAGATATTATATCTTCTGAACTCGATTTTTAGGCATTGATACGTGGTAAATACTGTATATCTAAGACTTCTGACTTACGACAAATCTAGTTCCAGTGGTTACCAGGAGATCTTTCTTCAGATAGATTATACCAGCATTGTTAATACTAGATGATATCTTGAAATTATCCAGACATTCTTGACTTCCAATCAATGTATATTTCAATACATCCTACAATATAATATACATTATAATAGTTAACCAAACAAATAGAAAAATACACCAAGAAGGATGGCTGTATCTAACCCAAAGGAGAGACCTGACTAGGAGATTTTAAACACAGTCAATTTTTAACCAAAGTTGTTTTGACCAAAGGAACATTAATAAACACTCACACTATGAAAAAATAAAAAAAAGTCACCAGCAGCACATTGCACTCAAGAAAATTACCCGTAGAAAAAATATCACTAGCAGGAAATTCGGCTTTGTAAGCTATGCCATTCCAATACAAATTTGACAGCTTCCAAGTTTAAAATATCAGTAGGAGCACATTACTATAGCATATAATCAATTATTTAGTTTAACTACCCTAAGTTGACAATCAAGTATATGATAACAACAGATATAGTCCATTAATTTTGTGAAGGAAATGTAACTTACATTATCTTGATCAGTGGCATTGAGTTGAATTACAACCGTGTTCACTCTTTCATTATCATACAGAGTGACAGTATAGGGTCCATCTGGGAACAGTACCGGTCCATTCTCGTTACGTGAAATTGATACATTATAGTTCTGGTACGAGTAACGTGACGGAGTAGCTTCATCGTAAACTTTCACTCTCAGCTAAAACAAGACAACATAAAGATTTTATCACTAGATTGTTACAGCACTATTTTATGGATTATTTATATACAGTAACAGAAGTAGTGTACAATCCTCATCCAGAACATTAGCTTCTATATATACATATCTAAGCATACCATCACTTGCTTAAACCATGAAAACAAGAAATCATCTGATAAAAAAATAATGATAAAATTTTAACTTAACATTAATGATACTACAAGTGATAATAATGACATTATTGCAATGAGGTGATTTGATAAAGAGAAACACTAACAAATAAAGGGAGGAATATATTTAATGCTGTTAATAAATAGGTATATACTTACAGTATAACTGTCCAGTCCATCAAACTTGATTGTTTTATTCAATGTAACAACACCCGTCATATAGTCAATATGGAAGTAATACGGAGATGGAGACATCCCATCCAATTCGTAACGCAGGAAATTACGCCTCTGTAAATTAATGAAATGATATTTTAAAAACAATTAAATGTATTGAGAAAGTGTTATTTCTTAGTTCTTGCAAGCAATTAAAAGTTGTTGAATAATTTATGCTATCTGTTATTTGATAAAAAAAATGCTGACCAATAGATAAAATATATCTCCCTCTCTGATTTATTCATTTCTCACCAAATGTTTAAGGTAGCAAGACAGGCTGGTTAGTTATATCAAGCTTCACCAATTTATAGGTTTAAAAACTAAACCATAATTATCGTATATACTTAAATAAGTCCACTGTAAAAAGTTCATGGCAGCCGAATGAAACAAATATTATAATATTTGATTGGTCTTCCATAAACCAATATCGTACATAATTTACAATTTTTTCAACAACGTTAACTACCGTACTCTGTACATGGGAATATATTATAACAATTAGCCTTAAAATAACTATAAATGTATAATGTAGGGACCAGTGCCTCAGATTTTTGATAGCATTCTTCATTCATTAGATATTTGACTTTAAAGAAATTCCATAGCCTGAACCCTGTTATTACATAATAGGTCACTGATAAAAAACGAAAATAAATATCAAAATTCTGAGGTATGGTTCCCTAGATAAACATCTCCTCTAAGAAACATCTAACACCATCTTTAAATAAAGTGAACATTTCTATTAAAAAATGACACCCATTGTGGATTTCTTTCAGCCATCAATTAACAATAAAACTGTCTGATCATTTTTGTGTGATCGTTTACATTTTTCGGTTGCTCTATATGAAAGTATGATATCTTATCTTTGTAAATAACTTCAATTTTCTATATATTCTTTTTAAGCATACATGTATCTAGGCAGTCACAGCACCTTAAGAGTTGTAAAAAGTTGTGTCATCAATAATTGAGAAAATGGAACACTTACACTAGGAATGGGATGATTAGCATCTACAATAAAGACTTGTGAACCAGGAACCGTGTTTTCTGATATTGTGTAACTGAATGGAAAGTTGAATGTAGGAAGATTTGTACGTATAACTGTTAATGTAACTTGTACTTCATTAGATCTTTGTGGGTTTCCATCATCAGTGGCCATGACCCTGAACTGTTGAATAAAGAAATAAGACAATATGACCTAAATTAAGAATTATACATGTTTTTATAAGACATGAAATAAGCATATACATACAATACATGTATATAATTCTTATAACAAATTTAATCAAGTAAAATGATAAAAAGAAGGTAAAAAAGAAATACTTTTTGAATACTTACACTGAAACTATTGATATTGCTACTGTCTAGCTGTCGGCGAAGATAGATCACTCCTGTGTCTCTATCAATGTAGAAATATGGTAGAGCAATATTTGAGTCATCTATGATTTGGTATGTTATGTCATCCTAAACAAATAGATATATACAAAATAAACATTATGTTATACAAACTATACTAATATACATGTACATCAATGTAAACCATCAAAAGAAAAATAAAGGACAAACTAAAAAATATACAATAGTTAATAGCAAAAGCATACAATTATGAGTGGAGTCTAAGTAATTACAATTGACTAAAAGACACATAAATAGTTACATCATATAATAACTACTCTCAATGACTGCTTCCCTTATTCTGACTAGTAGTCTCGCCAAATAAAGGGATTGTGAAGGTTTGGTCAAATTCCGCCACTGACAGGATTAAAACCCACAACCTCTGGGTTAGGAGTCCGAGACGCTACCCCTACACCACTGCTCCTCCCTACATGAATAGTTGAATGTACTTACTCTATCAAAGTTGTCTGTGGCTGTAATATTGACAACACTAACACCAAGTTGATGGAATTCATCCACTTGTCTATTATAGGCAGTTTCAACGAATGACGGTACCCCTTGGTTACGAGGAACATTTATCACAACTCGAGAGGTGACTTTATTGTTTGGTACAAGGCTATCATATGCATCAATATAAATCTGAAATTGTTTTTTAAAAAATAGGACATAAAGATCTGTAAGCAGAGAGTTAAAGAAATGTCTTTTTACATAAGTTGTGTGATCAACATATCAGGTCAGTAAAAAATATACACGCAGTCAAACTTGTGAACAAAGGCAACATTTGGGAAAGACATAACATGACCTTTATTAACAGGTGGCCTTTATTCAAAGGTCAATTTGTTTTAAATAATCAATGATGGTTTTGAAAAGAAATGTCTTCACTCACATGATGGCCTTAATTCAGAGGTGGCCACTAACAAATGACTTAAATAAATGAAATAAACTACTAAAGAAAAACACTCTGAATAAAAAAAAACTCACTATGTACGATTCAGCTGCATCAGCATCACGCATCAAATTGGTACGAATGAAGACTTCGCCTGTGGTTTTATTAACATCAAAGAAGACATCTCTTTGGTTTTCAAAATTGACTTCATACCATATAACTCCTCTCAAGTCACCATCAGTCGCTGACACTGTACCAACAACAGTGTTTTCAGGTTGTTTTTCGCTTGTAATGAAATCGTAATCAGGAAGTTCAAATACAGGGTTGGCTCTGTCAATATCAACTCGTACAATAACACTGGACTCAGAAGTTCTTTCAGGATTGGCGTTGTCATAAGCAACGACATTTATCTAGGAAAAGAAAACAAAAATTCATTGGTAATCATAAACTTAAGGCTTATGTTGATAGAATTGTGTACAAGTAACAACATTAATAACATGTACATATTCTTTTTACATAGCACATAAAGATGAAACACGAACAGGCTGACAGCCATGTGTTAAAGGGAACCATGTAGTTTCAGATTACAAAATGTTGATAGTCTCACAATAATTATATATTGTTTGTAATAAATATAAACAGATGGATTTTTTATGGCAATCTGTTAAACATTTAAACTTAATAAAAAAAATGTCTCAATTTCAACTTACAACCAGCTGATCCTGTTGTGGTGGTACTTGTTTTCGCAATGTCAATTCTCCGGTGAATGGATTGAGAAGGAAATATTGCAAAATGTCTACATCGTTATTGGAAGAGAAACCATATGTAACACGGTCCTAAAAAAAAGAGATAGATAAAATTAAGAATCTATAATCATTGTTTTATGTGACAAAGTAAGAATTTAATTGAGTTGAGAACGAAAAATGTGAAGATGTGACAAACAGATGTGAATTTTGTATGAAAACTTTAAACAGGCATATTGATATCAGTTTACTTGTTCACCTTCTGTTAGGTTCAAGAAAAATATCATAAAACTACATGACTGTATTATTCTAAATTGAAAACAAAGAGGAAACAATATGTAATTTTGAAACACAATGCCTCCTCCAGGTGATCTTGACCTTTGACCTACTGACCTTAAAATGCACATGTCCTATAGAAGTTATCATGAAGAACCAACATATGAAGTTTGATAATTACATGTGCAAGCATTTTGATTTTTTAGGCAAGGTTAAAGTTTCGTACAAACAGACAGACAGGCCAAAAACAATATCTATTGATACGGAGGCATAAAAAGAAAAAGATTAAAATAAATAACACAAACACTTACATTATCCTCATCAGTAGCAGAGATATTTACAAGACTTTTTCCTGGAATATCACGCCATTCCATTTGGACGGTATATGGATTCCTTGTAAACACTGGAGGATTAGCATTTCTTTCCATATTTATTGTCAGTGTACTAACTACAGGCATTGACTGTATCATACTTTCAACAACTCCGATCAGTATCTGAAACATCAGTAAGTACTGTGGTAAAACAGATAACAGTTGGAGGTTTAAAAAGGGACACTTCTATTAAAAATCTGGCTCTTCATTCCAGTACAAATTTATCTTTTTATTTATTACTTAATAAATGAGGTGTCACAACAAAAAAAAGCAATATTGACTGCTATTTGTAGATGTATCAATTTTAGGCTGGTAACAAAGTATTAAATCCATTATTTACCTCATACTGCAATGCATCATCTTGCCGAAGATTTGTGGAAACAGACACTCGACCAGTTCGTTCATCAATGCTAAATAAGCCAGTACCATTTGAGTAACTGACAATTCGATATTGAAGATAGCTCTATAATAAAAAGAAGCAATTAAATTCATGATTTACTGACTAAAGATCATACAATTTTAAGTTCAAAACTTTCAATCATTATGAATACTAGCTAAAATGACATCTCATAAAATTTGTTGAATTTTTTAAGATTATCATTCAACCTTTATTTCAACAGTTGGTATATAACAATGGCATGAACCAATTTACCTTGCAAATGTAATGCATACAATAACACCATATACACAGAAGGTATCTACTTACACCAGGTAGTGGATCAGGATCCACGGCAGAAACACTGTATACAACTTCACCAATATTCTGAGTTTCGGATACTGTCACACTAGTTGGTATATTCATGAATTCGGGAACTTGATTTCGGTTGACAAACACTGTCATGTTTGCATATGCATTTTGAGTAAATCTACGTCGAGAATCGGTTGCTTCAATTGTGAACTAAAACAAGAAAATCAAAATACAAGACGTTCACTTCCAATCAGGCTAGATTAAGGTAAAAAAGCTTTAATATAATGAAACCCAAACCTGAACTTCTTTTAAAATAAGGATAAAACTTTATAAAACAGTAAAAAGTCAGAATATGAAGCAAAATGTTTGAATTGTAAACAAAATGAATAACGGTAGGTAATTTTTATACTGAAAAACGTCTGAAATAATAAACTATTTGAAAACAGTTGGTATATTTGAATTCAGCCATCCTTACCTCATAGACATCATTCACATCATTAAGATAGAGATCTTTCTTCACAACAATAGAACCATCAGTTCTATCAACATGGAAATATTGCTGAGCAAGTGGTGGAGATACAATTTTGTATGTCACGGGATCCTACAACAAAAACAACAACACAATATGAAGATAATTTTGATACTGTACATAAAGATAGCCGTGATACAGTATTTGCTTTTCTATTTTTTTACCAAGGTGGGATTGGAACTCGCTGAGGTAAGGTTAATTTAAGTGATTACTAGTCATAATTAACCTCTCAGTCACAAAGGCCTAATTGCTTTTAATAATCATGTTGTAGTAGTATTCTAGTATAATTACAAGATGCAATAATTTTTCTAAACACACATCTTATCAATCATATTCAGATAGGAGCTGTAATCACATAACTGAAATACATTCAGACTATATGTTTGTTTGTTTCATCAGGTTTATGAAACTTTTTTAACCGTCAGAGTCATATTGAGGCAGACTGTTCACCTAACCATTGTTCCTGGGAAGAACCAGTACTAGACTTCCATCCTCTATAAGCAACTGTCACTTTCTCACATAAAGAAGCATATTCGATAGCTGGTCTTCAACCAATGATCCTCTTGAGGATTATATCTAAAGGTTACACTGAGTTGAAGCCAGCAACATTAACAACTCGACCAGGGAGTCACGTCTCAGACCATATACTAGTAAATAAACATGCCTAAAAATAACTAAGAGACAATTCTGAAAAGTTTGTACATTATTTCAGTTTACTTTGTATTACATTTCTTGGTTCTATGAATATTAGGAGTCTGTGAGTCATATAACAAAATAGAGCATTAGAGATCAAGCAGTATAGTTGACTTACAGTGTCGGGATCAATGGCTTGTACAGTGAAAATTGGTTCAAACAAGGCTTGATATTCATGCACACTAGTTCTGTATGATGACGGATCGTTAAAAAATATGATATCTGAATTCCTTCTGACAAAAATATTCACTCGACCACGTGCACGGTTTTCTGGGAAGAATGTGTCATACGCTTCAACGACCAACTGAAATTTTATAAAAAATGTAATTAATCAAAAATAATACAATTAGTATCAACTATCAGCATCAGAGTTAAATATACCTGAAGATAAAAAAAACTGAGCTTTGATTGGTTGCTTTTAAATGCAGTCTTTAAATTGGCCAATGACCAGGCTGCATTCTGAGTCTGACATTCAAACATACTTGGAATTAATCATATTTACCTCCTTGACAACAAGTTATATTACTTAAAACAGAAAATCATTGTAGTATATCAGTAGAAAGCATTAATTAAAAAAACATTTAGAAATAATGCTTTCTACTTTGAAATCAAGTTTCAATTTTCCTGATTAAGATCTTTGGTAAAATTACTTATATAAATGTACATATTTTAACAAATATTTTATAATATCAGCATAAAACTTTACTTACAGAAAATGTTTGATCATAAGTTGACATTAGACTTTTGTTGACATTTATGAAGCCAGACTGAGGATCAATACGGAAATATGCCATAGCATTGCTGTCACCGACAGAAACATAACGTATTTCCTAAAAATAGAACATATAATCAATGTAAACATCAGATGCAACATGAATAATACAACAAACATGGGATATAAACATTTAAAATCAATTACAAATAAAGGACTAATATAAATATTTAAAATCAATTACAAATAAAGGACTAATATAAATGTTTAAAATCAATTACAAATAAAGGACTAATATAAATATTTAAAATCAATTACAAATAAAGGACTAATATAAACATTTAAAATCAATTACAAATAAAGGACGAATATAAATATTTAAAATCAATTACAAATAAAGAACTAATATAAACATTTAAAATCAATTACAAATAAAGGACTAATATAAATATTTAAAATCAATTACAAATAAAGGACTAATATAAACATTTAAAATCAATTACCAATAAAGGACTAAACTGAGAACCAATGAAATACTTAAAGCAGCAATATCACAATTTGTAGATTAGAACCATAATGATGATAATAGTGAAATCATTTTTATCGGAAAGATCATCAAAAGATTTTCTTACTAGATGACTATTCAAGAACGTGTAAAAGATACTGCAATCGAATACAAGTTGGCAAAGTCACTAAGTCGTTTGAAAGCTCACCTGTTCTAAATCAATGTCATTTGCTGACATGAAAGTAACAAATTGTGAAACGACATATTTATCATCGATTGTAACATTCTTTTCTGGGAGTTCGAACGAAGGATCAAATTCATCACGTTTGATGGTAATCTTAACTTGGACTTCACCAAATCTTGGTGGTATTCCCTGATCATTGGCAACAACAGTAAACTGAAATATAAAAATGTAGTGTGATTAAAACCAGAGGAAGTACAGAACAGAATGTAACCCTTGAATAAAACATAAGATACAATGTAAAATAAGCAAGATATTGCATTGTTATATTATAATAATTATAATGTTTTGTTTGTTTATACAATGTATTGGGTTTTACGTCCCTTTTCAACAGAACGAGTCATTTGAGGCAGACAGTTCACCTAAGCATCGTTCGTTTGAAGAATCAGTACAAGACTCCCATCTTCAATAAGCAACTACCTACTTTCTCACATAAATAGACAAAATAAACTTAGTCGGTAGCAGGGCTCGAACCCACTACCCTCTATCAGTGGGAGGTTACAGTGTTTTGAAGTCAGCGATTTTAACCACTCAACCACAGAGGCAGGTCCTATAATATAATGTACTGGTTTAACTTGCTAAATACTTTCCATTTTACATGACATATCTTCCTTATCTTATTATAGCACTTACAGTTACTATGTGTTTGACCTTTGTAGTATGTTCTTGTATTGTTTTTATAACTTAATTGGTCTAATTTTAAAGGTTAAATTGATTCTTTTCTTGTGATATTTGTATAAAATTCTTACTATGTATTCATCTGCTGTATTTCTACTTAATCTTAGATCTGAAGCAACAGTAAGCAGACCATCAGACTGTCTCAAGGAGAAGAAGGTCTTTGTTCCAGGGGTGGCACCGATATCTTTGATGTTATATATCAAAACATCATTCTAAAGTAAATAACATAAACATAAAGCAATGTTTTACTATAACAGAAATAATAGCATTACATTATATAATTATGCACTTACAAGAAAATAAACCATTCAAAATGAGAGTATGTCAAGAAAATTGAGTTCAAAATTATCAAAGATTAATCTAGCAAGTAACATCACTATTGCATAAGAAAATTGAAATAATTTGACTTACGTCAGGATCATTTGCAGTCAATTGATCAATTCTATAACCAGACTCGACAGTTTCCCATACTACGTATTCCATAACAGTAAATGGTTGATAGCTTGGTGCATTTTCATTTCGGAGTACAAGTACATAGAGTGTTGTCTGAGCGTAGTTATTAGGGCGTGCTGTATCATAAGCTTGAACGAATAACTGAAAAGTAGATAATAAAAAATAAATTTTCATTGATGATCAGAGACTGAAGCCGTTTAAAATACAGTATTTTGTCAGTCACATACAAACATTATAAAATACAGTATTTTGTCAGTCACATACAAACATTATAAAATACAGTATTTTGTCAGTCACATACAAACATTATAAAATACAGTATTTTGTCAGTCACATACAAACATTATAAAATACAGTATTTTGTCAGTCACATACAAACATTATAAAATACAGTATTTTGTCAGTCACATACAAACATTATAAAATACAGTATTTTGTCAGTCACATACAAACATTATAAAATACAGTATTTTGTCAGTCACATACAAACATTATAAAACTGTAACAATAACATCATATTCCACATCAAAATCTCAATGCATGTGTAACAGTCATGTGGGTTTAACATATCATCGAAAGCAAGGGTTATAAGGCAACTTCCCCAGCTTCAACAGAGAAAAATAACCCCAAATAATGAGCTGGGCAGAACCACTGAGCTTCAATAAGCTGGTTCAGGACAGCTTCCCCACATGTGACATGTTATCTTAGTAGTGAGGGTCTAGTTTAACTAGTCAGGTTACATAGGTTCTAGTGATTACTAGTCAGAGACCATAGGGGCTAGTGATTACTAGTCAGAGACCATAAGGGCTAGTGATTTATTAGTCAGGTACCATAGGAGCTAGTGATTACTAGTCAGGTTACATAGGGGCTAGTGATTACTAGTCAGGTACCATAGGGGCTAGTGATTACTAGTCAGGTACCATAGGGGCTAGTGATTACTAGTCAGGTACCATAGGGGCTAGTGATTACTAGTCAGGTACCATAGGGGCTAGTGATTACTAGTCAGGTACCATAGGGGCTAGTGATTACTAGTCAGGTACCATAGGGGCTAGTGATTACTAGTCAGATACAATAGGGGCTAGTGATTACTTGTCAGGTACAATAGGGGCTAGTGATTACTAGTCAGGTTACATAGGGGCTAGTGATTACTAGTCAGGTTACATAGGGGCTAGTGATTACTAGTCAGGTACCACAGGGGCTAGTGATTACTAGTCAGAGACCATAGGGGCTAGTGATTACTAGTCAGGTTACATAGGGGCTAGTAATTACTAGTCAGAGACCATAGGGGCTAGTGATTACTAGTCAGATACAATAGGGGCTAGTGATTACTAGTCAGATACCATAGGGGCTAGTGATTACTAGTCAGATACAATAGGGGCTAGTGATAACTAGTCAGAGACCATAGGGGCTAGTGATTACTTGTCAGAGACCATAGCCACTCAACTACAGAGGCCCCAGTGCTTTACATAATAAACCTTTAGAGAAACTACACAACTGCAAAGAGTCATTGACTGTAAAAATTACAACAATAAACTAATTTTGCAGCACATGTGTCAACATAAAGAAAGAAAAATATAGAACAGTAAACCATTGTAAGCATTTGTTGACTCAATTAGTAATTGTCGTGCTATATCCAAATCCAGTTTGTATAATTAATCATACAATAATTTTTAAAAAGTTTATACTCGATATGTTAGTCCATTATATTCATCTTCTGTAAGACTCTTGATTAAAATCACATCTCCACTGATTGGATCAATTCTGAAGAAATCTAATGCTACAGAATCTCCCTCCAATCTGTACATCAGTTGACCCTGTAACAGTACAAAAATATTGAAATATTATCATAACATTTCACAACATGATATTGTACCCTGTAACAGTACAAAAATATGAATTTATTATCATAGTTTTACGGATGAAAATTGACAAAGTGGGGACCTGTTTATCACTTCGGATAAGCCATGGTATTCGCATTAGACGATTTGGATAATCGAGGTATATTTACATTGAATTATATAGAGGGAAATTCGGGACCGAAATTTCATTTTGGATGAGACCAGGTTTTCGGATAATCCAAGTTCGGATAATCAGGGTTTTACAGTAGTAGCAAATGTCCCTTCTGATAAATCAATTCAAAGAGGTCTATGAATTTGGCATCAGACACAAATGTTATCCCCCCTCCCCCTCTATACACTTATGATGACATTGTTTCAGATTCAAAGCAAAGTAAAACATGTTCTATTTTAGTTAGGAGACTTTACCTGTAAATCTGCATCTGTAGCCTTGACTTTCCTTGTTACAGTAGAATTGACATCATAGGTGAAGAGAATGTTAGCAGTGTAAAAGCCAGTAATATTTTCAGTATTCAAGAATACAGGTTTAATGTCATCTGGGTTTCTTGTGATAGTGATATCTATGAAGCCTTGTACAGAATTACCACGTCCATCATCGGCTGTTATGGTCAACTAAAATATCAAACAATTCCAGCTATCTTATTGTATGCAAAAGCCAAATAATTGTTGGTAATTGCAAAAATGTTTCAGCCACGTCTTGTGAAAGATTGTATTAAATCATTTAAATCTATTTTGGTACTGAGCAAATAAGTAAATAAGACTTGACTCATAAAACAGGCAAATATTTCAATAATTCCCTTAAACCAAATAAATTCAATGCTTTTGTTTTCAGTTAATACAAACAATATAAGTCTAGAATTTAACAAAGCCATGCATCCGAAAAGAATCTAACCTTTATGTCAAAATTTTACGATTATACACATTAAAATCAGTTCTAAAATATCAATTTTCAGGAGACAACAAAGCAATATAAAGATATAATTATTATGTACAGTAGCTACTTACGGTGTATGTATTTAAAGGAGCATTCAGCAGATTGCCCTTTGTTGTCACATCACCCGACATTTCGTCCAACAAGAAATAGTTAGAGGCATCATCAGTTGTTGCAATAATGCGATATCTAATATCATCCTTTAAGAGAAATACGTTATATTATCCATCAGATATTCAACGATCGGAAACTTCAGGTTTTGTATCAAGAGACGGTTGAATTAAGAGACCACTTTTGGTCTCTTTCACTAGGGTGGTCTCTAAATACAAGATTATCTGTAGTTGTTTAAAAAGAGATCAGGTAATTCTATGAATGATTATACTTAATCATAAATAATATAAACAGAATTAATTTAATAAATAAAAATATGCATTAACCATATCAGATATTCTTCTTCTTAGTTCATGCTTCTTCCTGTATTTTGTTACATATCATTTGTATTAGATTAAATAGATTTTTATCAATTATTAATTTGATACTAACTGATTTTAAGAAGACACATTATACATACTGGTAAGTTCTAATGCAGACAATAATTTATAGACAAACATGAAAAAAAAAATTATCATTTTCATAATATTGCTTGAAAGTTTATTTGAGTCTTTTATAAAAAAAATCATTTAATAAAATGGTAAAGTAACCAGGCAGTATGAGTGACAAGTTGACAAGAAAGAAAAAATGCAGAGGTTTAAGTAACTTATCTCATGAAACATCATACAAATGAGAACAGTTCAGAAACAATTAAAATACAAAGTACAAAGAAATAGAATCAAAATAAAATTAATTCATTAATTCCAAATTAGCTAGCCATACATATTTGTTTGACATAGTTTCCACATCGCATATAGCAGATAGAACTGGCATGCACACTACCAGCAAACTGGAAGGCATAATAGTCTGGCAAACTATCTACGTAGTCAGTTCAAAGTCACTCATTCTCAATAATATCAATCAACAAAATGCTGCATAATTCTAACTACTTAAATACATGTAAAAGCATTTTGCAAGCTATGCCTACAGAATAAACAATTTACCACATGCAGGAGCATTGGTAATTCAATACATTGTTTAGCTCTCTTCTAGTCAACCTTTTCAACTAATAGTGAAGCAAAAATCTACATTCAAAACATCAGATAAAGATTTCGTTTGTTTATATCTTGTGTTACGCCCTTTTTCAACAGTCAGAGTCATATGAGGTGGACAGTAAAAAAAAAACCACCTAAGCATCTTTCCTGGGAAGAACCAGTACTAGACTCCCACCCTCCGTAAGTAACTCCCTACTTTCTCACATAGAGAGACATGGTCGGTAGCGGGGCTCGAACCCATGACCCCCTATCAATGAGAGGTTACAAATAAAAGTGCATTATTTAGTAACTTAAACACTGAGTCATTATAACAGGAGCAAACTACTCTATATCTAGTAATTCTAATAGTTTTAATGTTACTCAATACCAGTTAGTAACAACAAATTTAATACTAAATAAACAACAGTTACATTAATACTAAATCATCATTTTTCTTCTTTTAAATCATTTCCAGCCATAGATTAAATCTATGTCAATGATAGTTTTTTTCAATGGATATATAGATTGTAAAGCTAATTCTAGGTTGGCCGAGATATAAATGCTCTGTATCTACAGTCAAAAAAGCTGCAAATACTCAAATATAATTAAGTGAACAAAATGTAGAAGCACATACAATTTTGAATATACTGATAAATATCATGATCCTAATAAAACTACTACCTTTCTCAGCATTGACAATTAATTTATAAATTATTTTCTCAACATTTGTTTGTACAGAAAAACAGGGCTTAAAAGATTGTAAAATATGGATTACAGATTATGTTACGTCAGTAATTGCCTTGTTATTTGGTTTGACATTTGGAAAACTGTGAAGCTTAGTAAAGCACTACATATAAGTTGATGCATTATTATCTTAATTTTGCTTGTATTTTGAGGAAATTGTAAAATAGTGTCAACTGCTGAGAAAGTATTACTGAATGCAAAAGAATTCAAAATCGAGTGATTACCGAAAATTTCTACAAGAGAAGGAAGAAAATAGAATGTGAAGCAATCAAGATTAAAGTACAGCCGACATTTGTAGGAAAACAACAATAAAAGCTGACTGAATATCCTAAATCATAAAAAACAGTTGCACTACACATAAGGTCAAGTAAGCCGTGGATTTTATGTCATTACTTAGTTTTTTGTTCCTTTGACTTAGTTTCTAATCTTTTGTTCTGTAAGTAAGACTGGAGTTGTAAGTAAGTACGTATACATACAACAATCTATGAACTCATCCCTGTAAGAGCACCAGGGTCACTAGGTTTTAATGTTCTTAAAGCAAGAACAGAAAAGCTAAGCTGAAATCTTTCATTTAGAAACAATTTATTTCTACACCAGGAACAGACAGGTATGCATTTGATAAAACCGTACTAAAGCTACCTGGGATCTCATTCACTTTACAAAACATCTTACACACATCATCTACAAGTAAATGGAAAATGGGCTAGAGTAAAAGTTTTACATAGAGCAGTATAAGAAGATAGACTCAGTAGTCTGCCTTTCTTCAAATACCTACTCGATTGAACCACTTACATTGTCTCCGTCTGTAGCAATAACTTTTCCGATCAGGGATCCTAGTGCAATGGTTTCATTAACAACGAGAGAATATCTGGAATCAGCCTCACTCCAAATTGGGGATCCAGGATTTATGTTAAAATTCACAATCAGCGATTGACTCGTCTTTACATCTGGATATGAACTATCGTAAGCAACAACTGTCAGCTGTAAGTAAAATATTTTTATTTTTTTACTGTATACAAATACATGTAATTGAAAACATATTATCAATGGTTATATTTCACAAGGCCATATTGAGTTAAAGTAGTCATTTTCTTTTAAGATATAATGTTTTTTTGATAAAGAACTTCTGAATCTGACACAATAAATAATTTACTCAAGCATTGAGATAAATATGCATAACTATGATCATATTACACTAAATATACTAGTATACTGAAAATAAACTCAGATGAAATATAAATGTTGCATATTAAACAGACATTATTATTATCTATATTAGATAAAATCGATTATCCTTTGTCATCAACTATTAATTGATAATGCAAGGAATTCACCAGAGCAAGATTTGAAATACCAACAACTAGTTTCATCATTTTATCAAAGTACTGAAGGTACTCATGGAAACTGAACTTAACATGGACTTGCACTGCAACATTGAACGGGAATTAGTTTAACATTTGTATGGCGGATATAGACAAACATAAATTATTTGGTTGGTACTAAAATTCATGCACGCTGAGCGAGTGACTACTATGGAAAGCTGAACTATGGTTCAGTTGAAGAAAAATCACTCGGACTAACAGAGAATAGAACTTACTTGATAACTAGGGACAGATTCCAAGCCACTTCCACGGATACTTCTTTGCAGACAGATGTTACGAGTTGTGGTATTCAAACTAAAGATGTACGTGGCCAGTCCTTCTCCGATGAGTTCATACACTAGCTCACCCTAACAAAACAATAAATAAAATACTTATATAATAATGGACAATAACCCCAGCAAAACATCCAATAAAATCATACTTCATTAATGATTCAATTCAATTCAAAGTCTATCATTCAATGTAATAATAAGATAAAGTTTCATCATCACATAGAAGTTGAAAGAAGAAGATTTTGTGCGAGTACGTACGTCAAGGTCATCATCAACGGCTGATACTGTATGGATACAATCTCCAGCTTCTAAAGTCTCTCGTTGAGTAGGTATAAAGTTAGTGGAGACAAAACGAGGGGCGTCATCAACATTGACGGTCACTATAACTGAAGCAAATTGAACTTTCTCGTTAACAGGTCTACCATCAGCCGCCTGTATTGTGAACTGAAAAGACAATTGTAGGCACATTATTTTATGTTATTTTACGAGCAATTCAGATACAAGTCACAAAATGACAATGAATACAATTAAGGGAGTTAGTATGGGGATTTTATCACAAGATGTGAAATTCAATGACCCTGATTTGTCCCTAAAAATGTTCTAGTAGTTATATAACATTTTTCTATACTATACCAAAACTAACAAAATATGCATACAAGTGAATCATTACTCAGAACGTAAATAACATACATAATCATCTTAAGATATATTTAACAAAAATATGGCAGGAAGTCAACACCTTTGTGAATATATGACTGTGTATTTATGCTGCTAATTTTATAATTATTGTTGCTGTTTTATCAAAAGGTTGAAATCTTTCAAAGCTACATAGATATCTTCATAAAGTTTCAATACCTCAAATCTAGTTGTAGGTGGATTCACAAGGCTTCTTTTCAATCTGATTTCACCGGATACATAATCCACCATAAAATACTGATCATCTACAAGATCTCCAATCAATGTGTACGTTACATCATCCTGGTAATATATAAAATAATCATGTCAATACTATGTAAAGATTGACCAGTGTCATTATGACATAGGCTGGAAGTGCAAGTGACAAGTTTCATTGATTGATATAACGAAAAAATTTCATATATCATCTTGTTGGATGCAAAATGAAACATGTTGTGCTTCTCATAAGATGCGCGCTTTCATTGATATTACTTAATTTAAGATAAAAAACTAGAATTGTTCTACCACCTCAATGGATTCAATTTACTTTGATTATCTTAAGATAAGTTCATTATAAAGATGGGAACATTTATAAAATCGATGAAGCAATAATTGTAAAAATCATTATTTGCATACCTCGTCAATATCAGTTGCGTTGACAACAAAGAGAATATCTTTCATTGGCCATGTCTCATGGACTTCTAGACTGTACTGGCTGATTTCAAACGTAGGTCCAAACTCATTACGGAGAACATTTATTTGAATATTTCCATATCCAATATAATTAGGTTCTCCCGAATCGTAAACACGAACTCTGAACTGCAACAATAGTGAATTGAGTTTTATATTTTTTGTTGTAAAAATAAACATTAAATGCAATGAAAACTATTTGCATACTAAACACTGTCAAGGAAACTTCAGAATATGAAAAGTCATGTAAATACTTCTTTAATAAACCATGCATTAAAAACTACACTATATCTATAGTCATCAATTGATTGATTTGACAAAAGCTTACCTCATAGCGGACATCACGACTGTAGTAGACAGATTTGATTAACGTCAGTTCTCCAGTTGTGGCGTTGATTTTAAAGAACTGTGGATATGGGCTCACAAGTTCGTAGACCAGGGAACCCTGAAAGGTTGTTAAAATAAGCATTTTATCAATCTAAACAGTGTCATCAAGTAAAAAATAGCATAGTTCTATTTCTACATTACTACATCATTTTAATTCTAAATTAATAAGTGACAATAAATGAAAAAACAACAATGTAACAGCTTGATATTTGCCTTAAGTTACATGTAATGTATTTGTTGCTGAATAATTATGAGGAGGGTTTCTCTGAAGGTATTTTAAAAAGAACAGTTATTCTAAGACAATAGCAAATAAACCATGATGATTAAAGCCAACTTACCAGAAGTTCATTATCTACAGCTGTCACTGTTCCAATTGAGGTATCAACTTCTTTGTTTTCTTTGATATTGAAAACAAATGGATCAATTTGGAAGCCAGGGGGGAAATGATCTCTCTTTATATTGATTCTTAAGTCATCGGTGATACATTGCTTTGGAACACCATTATCACAGGCTCTCAGTTTGAGCTGAATAAAATAGGTAAACATGCTACATATGTATAATACAAGCCGTAATAAACAATCAGGTTTATGTCTGTATAATTATATACAGTCAAATATCATTATTACAAGCATCAATATCACGAGCACCAAGCCTATATCGGGATGTTTTTAAAGTCACATTAATTTTCAATAAATGCACAATAAGCTTGTTATTACAAGCACCATGTTTATATCGAACATTACTTCTATTCTGATGACTCCTTGATATATAACAACGTTTTACCGTAAATACATTTGTTTTTCAATGTTCTTGGGAAATTACCAGTAATTGAGGTGCTAAAACAATCATCAAAATATGCAATAAGAATCTCTCCCATAACTTAAATGGACAGTATGTGAACTAACTTTATCTTTAGTTATTTAATTTAATTTAGCTATTTAGCTAATAAAACTTAAATTAGGACGCAAATTGAAAACAGCAATACAATTAAATATTATACTTACAACAAAAAAGTCAATGTTGGCGTCTAATACTGATTTTTTCAAGAGTAACTCTCCTGTTACAGAATCCAAGACAAAATACTCAGAAGGTCCAGACACCAAGGCTCTATTAATGGTCTCATTTACAATAGAGTACGAAATAAGATCCTGTAAGAAATGCAAGTCTAACAATAAAGACTACACAATTTAACTTTGTATGATTTAATTTTTTCAATCCTAAATCCGTCTTTTTTAACCATTTTCTCTGAATTCTTGTTAACAGAAATATTGAACCTTAAATAAGTAAATTTGTAACATCAAACTTGAATTAAATTTGTATACAACACATGCACTGATCTAATATGTTTGTGATAATTGTCAAATAAATATGCTTAAACTAAAAACACACTAAACAGTCCTTAAGTTTATAAAAAGATTCGCTGAATAATGATATATCAAACGTGGAACAACCAATGATGAATTTATCATATTAATATGATTGGCATAAAGTAAATAAGTGTTGCTATACATATACAAGAGTATATCAAAAATCTTGTTGTTAACTTACATTATCAGTAATATCTTCAGCCTTGACGTTCGCGACGGGTGAATATGGTGGGAGATCTTCACGCATTTCTACTGTATCAGGATTAAATACCCATCGAGGAGGACCTTGGTTGCGAATAACTGTGACAAATACTTGTTTGTAAGCCTTGTTACGTGGGCGCTCTGCATCATAAGCTTCCACAGAGAACTGAACAATACGTATACGAGTTATAAAGTTAACATAGACAACATTTTGATCAAGATTACAATGATAACATGAAACTATGATTATCTTCTTCTACGCAAGTTGTTGCAGTCTTCAGTATAGCTTTTAAAACTACGGTTGAGTTCAAGGGACAGTACAAAGAATATTCTTAGGAGAGTGGGGGATGGGGGCTCGAGGTGAAGCATGAAAGTACAAAGATAAAAATTACGATAAATAAATTCTTATCAAAATAATTATTTAAATTAGTGTTTCGTTTTTTTTATTTTTTCATGTATTCAGTGTTTTTATTCTTGACCAAGAAGAGCTACTGATCATTTAATTCTAACACATTTAGTTTACTGGAAAACATGAGACAATGTACATAAATGTTTACCGTGAATGTATTTATATTTCTGAATCCACTTTTCAAGTCTTTTCTAACAAAGACATCCATAGATGTAGCATCAAATCTTTCAATGCCAAAGAAGTAACTGCCTAGGCCATAATCCATGATCATGTTAAAAGTAATAACTCCATCCTACAAAACCAGTCAATAATTAGATCATTTATTTGTACAAATGATAAAAAACATCACAAAAACATGGATTGTAGTTTAGTATATAAGACACTTGTCAATTAGAAGCATCCAACAGCAAATTGGATTTGTATTTCAAAACATTTAAAACAAGCTATTTATAATCATGACATTAAAATAATCAATGCATACAATTTATATGGTTAAATCTTAACTATGATCAGATAAAACATGAATTATATCTCACATTGCATTAGTTTGTGGTATAGTGCGATTTTATTAAACTGTCAAAGATGAATATTTTCAGTCATTCCTTGTATTTATTTTCAGCTTCGGTAGGATTCGATTACTTTCGCAATCCATACAATAATTTTCGTTATACCGGTTATAAAATGTATAATCATGTATTTAACGATGCGCTACATATCAATACTACATAAACATGCGGATAACGGTAAAATAAACGAAATTTGGCGATTGGGGAACATGGAAACCTGTGAACAAAGACCATCCATAGTGTGGCCTTTATTGACAGGTGGCCTTTATTTAGGGGTAATTTTGTTTTAAATAATTGATGTTATTTTTTATAAGAATGGCCTTTATTTGGAGGTGACAGTTAACACAGGTTTGACTGTAAAGCATAGTTTGACAGCACACAGCATAAAGCAGTAATTACCTGAAGATCCAAATCTCTTGCAGTAATTCTGTCGGTACTACCAGTGATTGTATAGTTGATAGGTCTTGTTTCGACCACCGTTAATCTCAAAATATCTTGTGGTTGGAATACTGTTGCTGAATCACGGATCACTCTTATTGTTATAACAATTGTATTTGTCTTAGCGGGAGATACGAAATTGTCAGTGGCTGTGACAAACACCTACCAAGTACAAAACATAAGTTATCATACATTGAAACAAACAAGCCCAGAAATGCATTATTGAAAACATTGTAACATATCAATACAAAGAAAGACTGAATTACTTAACTAAAACTGTGCATCACATACATGAAGACAATAATGTGATGTACTTCATAGAAGAAGTCCAAGATATCACAACCGATTTTAAGAAAATTGTAATACACATGTAGTTACATAACATTTCAACATCTTCTTATTATTAATATTAAGAAATAACAATAAAATATTTAGACTTTGTGTGACTGGTTAGAATGAAATGAAAATAAAAGCATCACAAGCAGTGTCAATGCTTGTCTGTTCACTGCCTCAAGGTAATCTATCCACCAATGAAGTTTCATGTTGTTACCTGTCATAGTTCTGAGTTATGAGCTATGTTAAACATTTCAAGGGCTCAGCGCAACACAGTCGTAACTTGTTCTTATTTCAATATGAGTTACGACACTGTTGCGTTGAACCCTCGATTTTGCACCGACACAGAAGATGTAGTGATCACAATAGCTCAACTTTTTATTCGAAAACAGCTGAGCTAATAAGTAACTTTACGAAACAAATTCAAACACACACTGAAATATATTACGACCTTAAGATGTACCAGTGTCATATGTCTGACACAAACAGTGTTTTACATGTCTGACACATTTAAGTGTCAATAACAACATTACCTGATATTCAGATCTGGAAGAGTCACTAAGAATATCACCATTAATAAACAAGTCACCTGACCTTGGTGAAATATCAAAGAGTGTATTGTTGTTGATGGAGTAGGTTACTGTGTCCTGTAATGAGAAACAATAAGCAGAATAATCATAAAATCAAAGAAACAAAAAAAAATGGCTGAATGCTTTAAAAGTATCATTTTTTAAAAACTGAATGAGAGTTCATCTTTCCATAGCCTTCACTCACTAGGCAGGAATGAATTTTGATGTGGACTTAAGTACCAGTACATGTACTGTATGTTTTTCAATATCTGCCATAAAAGTGTTTAACAAGTTTCCCACATCATGTTGCAGTGCAAGTCTATGAGAGTTCAGTTTCTATGAGTATTTCCAGAACTTCGACTACTTGAGGGGTTTTATGCTTAACATTTTAGCAAGGATGCATTTATAGAAAGATATCATAACAGTTCATTTTCAGGTCATACCTTTAATCATGTGAGATCCATTCTTTATAAGCAATCATGAAATACTAATATAATAAATAATTTCTATCTTAATCAATAAATATATTGAATGCGTATTAAGTGATGCCTACTGACAGCTTTAACTAACTGAACTCAACTTACCAAAACATCCTGATCTGTGGCTCGTACTGAACCAAATGTGAACCCAGCCTTTCTAGTTTCATCAATTGTAAATGTGTATGCATTTTGATCAAAGGCAGGTGCATTAAGGTTTCTGTTCATATTGATTAGTAAAGTTACAGAAGCCTTGTTGTCTGGGTAACGAGTATCGTAAGCCATGATTGTTACCTACCAAATAAGATGTATATGCTACTATTAGACATACATTACAAACAGGGGATTGAAATCATTATTTACAAATTTTTGATCATAAAATAAAGAAAATATGTGAAAACATTGTAATGAAACAAGTTTTCACAATGGGGTCATTTTTTAACAAAACTTAATAAAACAAATAATGGTAACAGATTCTACAAAAACTTTACCCAATTACATAATTTTGTATCATACAGTAACTTTGAATTTCCTCATGCCAATCAATGCATTCATTTACCGGTAAAAGAAGCATTACTAGGAGAGGCCGGCCCCTTTATGAGGAATATCTAATAAATGAATCAGTATCATTGAAAAGTTACTTTACAGAAGTCCAATCATCCTAACTGTAGAAACTTTTGATAAAGTCTATTTTCAGAGATCTGAACTACAGGAACATGAAGACATATTGCACTTACATTATAGACAAATACATTCCTCTGGGATCTGTTGAATGAACGAGCTGTTACAATGGTTCCGTCATCTCGGAGAGCAAAGTAGCCTATACCGTTCCCAGTAGAAGCCATTTCATAAGCAATTGCACCCTGTAAAAGTAGAAACATTTTAAAATTTCTACAATACAATGTTCGAATATATGAGAGTCAAATAAATTACACAGTATTTTACCTTATTGAAGTAGCAGACAATGATTTAAAGTCAAATTAAGTTTGACACCAACATATTTGACATGAAGGTCACAATATTATATACTGTGGAATTATTAATTTTCATTGGAATTTAATTATGTGAATTTTGTGGAACGGCTCATCCACGAAATCAATTCCCCACAAATTTAATTGCAGAGATAAGGCATTTCTTTTAAAAAATCAGAATCCACAAATTTATGTCCCCACGAAATAGCCATTTTAGTAAAAACCACGAAAATTGAGCCTAACAAAAATAAATGAGTAGTTTTTGCGGGTTCCAAGTCATACTCCAACATTGATTCCTAGACTACATTATACTGTGACTAATTTTAGCTCATTTACTGGATGTTACAACATATGAGTTTGTCCAGACACATTAACTGTAAGCATTTGTTTGCTCAAAGAAAGTATACAAATGTGCAATGGACACTTTTATTAGTTTGCTTCAAAGTTCTTCATAACAAACCTGTCTATCTTGCTCGATGTCTTGATCAATAGCTGTTAGAGACATAAGTTCTGTACCAACAGGAACATTCTCAGATATTTGATCACTGATAATGTTGTTTTGTTGATTAGAAAATACGGGTCGGAAATCATCATATTTGACATTAATCACTAAGGTGCCAGTGGCAATTGCTGCAACAGCATTTTCTGGATTACGTTCATATCTAGCCGTAATAGTGGTCTAAATAAAACAAAATATAACAATGAAATAGCAGAAGAAAAATATCAGTCAAATTTAAAGTAACATTCAAATAAATTTGACTATTACACTAATATTGTAATTTATACTTACCGGTATTCATTCACAAGCAAGTTATTCTAACTAGTACATGTGTTTCGTAGGAATTCTGCACTAAAACTAGCCTAATAGAACAACTTCTGAACAAAACACACAATTGAGGGTTCAATGCAACATTGTCTTAACTCATATTAAAATAAGAACAACTTACGACTGTGTTGCCCTGAGGCCTCGCAATGTAAGTTAACAAACATTGATAATGAAACAACCAATATCAAAAGTGTATTATTCCATACAGGTTACTTCTCTATAAGTAATAAATGAAGCCAAACAAATTACATGCATATAATCATTCGTACTCCAGTTGTTATAATTATGTAAGTGATACTCAAAGTTCCTTAATAAAGACATTTTGTCATTATGGAAACTTACTCTGAATGGTGTGGTTCCATTTCCCAATAGATTTCCAAGTATATAAACTCCGCCCTCAACCATGTCAATATCAAACAACTCTGGTACTCCATCACCAGACATACCATGAATGATGACATCCGGGAACTAAAATATATACATCAAGCATCAATATTATTGGTGTAATGTTTACCAAGTTGAATCTCGTTGATAAATGGCTCTAAATTTCAGAGAATTTCATGAAGGCTGGATGCTCTAGAGGTACATAATTATATGATCCCCAGAAAAAGATGATTCATTATAATAAAGGCAGGTGCTTGATAAATTCAATGAGATATAAAATCTGACATTTTGAATCCTTCCAGATATAAATTGATCGTGAGACGCAGAACATACAAAAAAAATTCAGCAATGATATTACCCGGTAACAAAACAAAGTATGTAACCAAACAAGTGCCAAGATACAACTAGCTTACAATCTCATACAAAACTATTTTACCAAAAGTCTTTTTTCTAGAGACCAAAAATGTTACATCAATATAAGAACTTTGACCAAATTATAATTCAAGTAAGGCATAAAACAGTATATTTGTTGCCAGGTATGTACAAATTGATGTATCTATTAATAACTTACCTTATCTTCATCTGGATCAAATGAGTCAGCAAAGTGTATCGGATCTCTAGGATCATGATAATCATAGATGGAAACAGTAACTAATGGGTTTCTGAGTATAGGTGCATCAGCATTACGTATCACAGTAATTGTCAATGGCACAACCACTTTCTTGTTAGGATAATCCATATCATAGACTTGTACCATGGCCTGAATGCATAAAATTTATTAAGTACAATCTAGGACTGAGTCAAAGTAACAAGCCATTATCTTGAAAACTACAGCTGATAGAAAATATGAAAACCGATAAAAAAGCAATGTACATGTAAATATAACAGTGATAGGAATCAACAATACCAGAACTTACCGACACAAGTACTTGGTATAAATTGGTATAAGAATTGGATGTTAGATTGTAAATGGGTGTGATACTTACAACAAATTGGTTTTGTTCCTCAAATAACACTGAGTGGCTTAAGGTGACAATCGCTCTGTTGGAGAAAACATCTTTTCGGATGGCGAAGAAATATGGAGAACCCACCTCACCAATAATGTCGTAGACCAATTCACCCTGTGAAAGATGATGCAGAATTATACTGACTAATTACTGAGAAGATATTTATGTTCAGGCAAAATGATACAACAACACAATCATGTTTATCAAATACCAACAAAAACTTTTTTTATTATTCAACAGTCCATGATTTTTAAAATACATGAACTGTACTGTAGATATAAATATAAATAAAAAAAAATGTAAATATTGTTTATAAAATGTCAGATTTGTAAGCTGAATTATCAGCATTCAATCCTATATTCATTTACATAATATGTATATATTTTATGAATTTATTACAAAGGAAAAAACTAAAACAATAGTAACGACAAAATATTTCAAGGAAACGAAGTGTAATAGAATGAAAGCGACTCACTGACAGTGGTTATATAAAACTTACAGCAAAAGTATCAGAATCGGAAGCTTCAATCTCAGAGTAGACAGTTGATCCTACAGGTAGAGTTTCACGTATAGTAGTCGCATAGGAGTCTTCTCCAAATTTGGGCGGAGTATCAAATATAACTTGAACATTGACTGTGGCAATAACTGACTTTCGCAATCTTGCAGGTAGCATATCTTCTGCTTGAACTTGGAACTGTAAATAATATTCAGGACATAATAGATAGAAAATTTGAACAGCTTTTGTAAAACATATAAGCCACAAAGTATGATAAACAAGAAGTATTTGTGAAACTTGAATGCCCCCTGTGACCTTTGATATACTGACCTCAAAATTATTAAGGGTCATCTACATGTGATGACCAACTACCCGACCAAATCTGAAGACCTTAGGCTAAATCTTTCTCTAGTTATTGGTCGGACAAGGTTTGGTAACGAACAGACGGCCCTTCGGATCCAAATGTGCGGAGCAATATACACCGGCCCTTTTCATCACATAGTAACAAAAAATAAAGAAAACACCATTTCTTTTCTTACCTACTGAATATAATTATACTGGGTATCAATTGATTCAGATTCACTCATTTCTTTTCTGATACTAGTATACTTACTATGTAGTTATCTTTTGCTCCAGCTTGACTTAGACTAGATTTTAAGATGATTTGTCCATTAGTACTATCCAAGATGAACGTGCTTGAGTCCTCATCATCCCAGTTGGCATATTTGACGTACCTCACAGCATCCTGAAATCAATAAGCGTTCTAAACTGAAAATTTCAAATCTATTTTAGAAAAAATTGTTTGGGTCATATTGAGTTTGCAGTATAGTAACGTTTTCCCTAACAATACACCTTTCCATTATATCAATATCATCACTTATGCCGACTATTACTATTATCATCCAGAAAACGTGACTTGATTGAATGTTTTGGTCATAGTATCACCCATACATTTATGATAGTAAATGAAAATGAACCAATGATTTTACCAGTGCAATGAGAATCCAGTGTATCTGTATTATATAATATACAAATGTACAAAAATACAAAACAATCATACAATGCAGTTTATTTATTGATTAAATCTATCTCATCATCCTGCAGAATAAGGTCAGATATGTGTTAGCAGTCACCTTCCAATAAAGGCCACCCTGTGAATAAAGGCCACCCTGTGAATAAAGGCCATTCTTTGAAAAAACATCATTGATTAATTAGAACAAAATGATTTCCAAATAGGGGTCACTTGTCAATAAAGGCCATATTATGAATTTTCCAAGGGTGGTCTTTGTTCACAGGTTTGACTGTAATAATAATGAAAAGTGCTTACCCCATCGCTGTCTGTTGCATTTAGATCAAACAGTACTGTGCCTATAGGTATTGATTCATCGACTATTTTCACATAGTTAAGTTGATCGTTGTCAAATCTAACTTGACCCGGATTTCTGTCAACACTGACTGTAACAGTACTGGTTCCTTGGTCTTCAGGATAGATGCTGTCATAAGCAATCACTTCAAACTAAGGAGAAATTTAGAAATAGAAATAACATTATAGATACCGGTATTTAAATGTAAAGATATTAACATCACCTTACATTTATACATCATCAGTAAAAGGCTGCGAAAATATGAAAAGCATGTGCAATATAGTTATTTACAGTTATAGATTTAACCTACAGCGGCTGATGTTAATATCTGATAAAAAAATAAGAGGTGAACCTGTCCATGTACAGGGTAAGTTCATTACAAATATTTATTCTTGAAACATTAGTCTAGAATCATAATTTGCTTAAAAATTACCGCATTTTAATCTAAAATTTTAATTCAAGAGGAATATGGATTGACTATGTGTATTTACCAGATACTGTTCAGCAAAATTGCCATCCAGGTTGATATCCTTGGTTAGGTAAATGCTTCCATTATTTACATCAATGTCAAAGAAAGAGTTGGATGATTCAAGTTTACCAGTTTTACCGTACATAATGATTCCCTAAAAAATAATCAACATTTTTTATCATATAGAATTCGAACCATAACAACTTCTTACCAGTAATTTATGTTTGAAAATATTACACATAAATGAGCAAAATCACACAAAGCGTACAAACCACTTTTTTTAACAAAAGAGCTGCTCTATAATTTTTATTTCATCTCAGTGAGTTTAATGTAATTTTTCCGTCCTATTTCCAGTTATACTTGACACCTGGTCCACCCACCTACCAGGTAACAAGTTCTTCTAAATTGTATTCAAACTAGTACTAACTTACACTTAATTACTTCTCAACATAAAAAAAATTATGGAGGAAAATCTACATTTTTTTCTCATTATCAAAGAAGAGTATGTACTGTCACAAGAAGGATTCAAACTTGGACAGCTTGGGTACATAAACCACTGGACCACAGCTTATATATTTTCAATTCTTGGAAAGAGGTTTAAAGACTTAATGGATGGAGGAAGTTGAGCCGAGCAAGGCTAAGACAGTGGTGTATGTAGTCACAGGCATATGGAGAGGATAAAAGATTGTAAGAAGATGAAAAGTCAATAGGAAACAGATTGTCAGAGAAAATAAATGTCACATACACGTAGATCCTGATCTGTAGCCTCAGTGTTGACCACATTTAAACCAGCAACAGCATTCCTGTCAATGGTCATACGGTATGGTAATCGCTGAAACACTGGAGACACTTCATTACGTCTCACAGTTATTCTAGCTGTGGCAAAACCACACTGCCTGTAGGTACCACGATCATCACACACTCGAAGATTTGTCTAAAAAACAAGCAACAAATAGATGAAATTTCTTTTCTACTTTTGATAGTTTCAATGAAGAGTTAAAAAGCTGTTATATTGATAGAAGTTGAAACAAGTCTATATTGTGTTTCCGTAATAATGTTTGTCACAGCAGTATTCTATGATGCCTTGAAGAAAAAACAACTGTTGTCAACAAATATATGTCTTACATGAGACATTATATTGGTTGCTAAGCGCAGCTTATCATTAAAACACAGAATTTTACAGAACACTTACAGTGAACAAAGATATGGAGGTTTCATCAAGTGGTTTCTTAACTGTGATGATACCAGTGGTAGGGTCCATGTAGAAGAATTCCAAACTAGTGTCATCAATTATAGAGAAGGTCAGCACATCCTGGAGTAACATATCAAACATACACATTATAACAGTTTCAGTCATTTTTTAAAAATTACTTAAGGTAAGCCATCTTTGGAATTATCTAACTTCAGATTTAATACAGAGGGAAATAAAAGTAAACTATGTATTTCCCATCTAGTACACAACAAGTATTAATAGGGAACTATACATATACAGACAAACTGGTGTAGACAGCAACCTCCAAACAAAGGCCAACCTGTGAATAAAGGCCATTCTTTAAAAAAAAAACATCATAGATAATTTCGAACAAAATGACCTCTGAATAAAGGTCACCTGTAAATAACGGCCATATTATATCGTGGTGTTTGTTAACAGGTTGACTGTAAATCTATTTCTATGCCAAATGACTAGACATTGGTATAAGTTAACTAAAGATAAGGGTCACAATGTCATTTGAAGCAGTATTTACATTTTACTCAAATTTATGAAAACCTTACCCCTAAGTCAGAGTCTGTTGCATTAGCATCTAAGACGGCGACACCAAGAGGATGTGTATCCCAGATCTCGACATTCAGAGCATTCAGGTCGATGAATGACGGTTGTCCAGCATTACGTGATACTTGAATTGTTAACACCTTCTCATCAAATACCTCAGGATAGATGGAATCAAACACTCGCACCCTCAACTGAAATATAATTATATTTCCTTGTTTTAACAAACACATATTAAAAGTGGCCGACAAGCATGTGTACCATGTTGAAATATTGCATACATACCATTTTAATAATTAAATACCAAAAGAGCCAAATTAAAAATCCTGAAAACATACGCGGCCGACCATTTTACCCAAACAGGAGGCCTTCAACCACATTGTTTCAATATTCAACTCAGTTTGAATCAAAGAAACTCCTTCTAAGCAGATTAAATTGACTATAAATTTGCCTTGTTTTTAGATAATTTCATCAAATAACTTTTATTTTGCTCAGAAATCATAGCACTGTCAGGACAGATAAACCCTGGAATATTTTCCAACCCCTGAAATACATACCTATAGTATGTATCATACCGATAATTCAAAGGGTTGGAAATTAAATATGCCTTTATTGAATGACTTGTTTCCCTGAATTTTAACTGAGACTGATATACGTTTTAAATATGACAAGATTAACTCACAGTGTATTCATCTCCAAAATCTTGTCTTAGTCTACTGTCAGGTCTAACAGACACCTTGCCATCAACTGCCATGCTAAACAAGGATCCGCCATTACCACCAACAACTGTAAATACCAATTCACCCTGAAACAAAACAATATAAAGATTTACACCACAATTCAAATCTTCATGATTTTAATCACATCATATAGGATAATAATAAAGAATCTAAATTTAGACTTTGGATAAAAAAAATAATGGACCATGTTTTAGATTTCTAATCTGAAATCTAATCTAAACTTTAATCACACAGCTATATAATACAAACAGAAGTTACCCAGGCACTAATACTACAAATATAATATCATTACAGTAATAGTCATTATAATCACATTACATTAATAGATCCTTAAGTTTTTTAGTTTTTTTTATAGTTTTATGCCCCATTCCAACAGTCGTATGAGATGGACAATTCACTTAACTGTCATTTCTGGGGAGAACCAGTACTAGACTCCTATCCTCCGTAAGCAACTGCCTACTTTCTCACATAAAGAGACATGGTCGGTAGAGGGGCTTGAACCCACGACCCACTATCAGTGAGAGATTACGGTGATTTGAAGTCCGTAACCTTAATCACTCAACCAAAGAGGTGGGCCTAAAATAAAAGTAACAATGCCTCACCTTAAGGTCATCATCTCTTGCTTGAACAGTGAAGAAAGAATCATCATTGACTGTTCTAGATTCTTGAATACCAACAGTTCCAGGAAGGTTGGTAATTACTGGAGCGAATGAATCACGTAAGACTGTAATCCTTACGAGAGCTGTATCGTTTCTAGGAGGCGTTCTCTGATCTGTAACTTCGATTTGAAGCTGAAATTACAAGAAAAAAGAGATAACATTGCAAATTACCGCAATTAGAATTAAACACCTTAAATGTATTAAATACATAATCATCGTATACAACATGTATTAAACATGCTTTCTACGGTTTATAGTCTGATTACCCATCATGCATTTAGATCAGTATTATAATGTAGTCAGGGAGATAGTCAATTGGAACTCCTCGGCTTTTACCGGTATTTAACGAAAGTGCGTATTTCTCAGTTACGGTCCCGAGTTGTTACGATTGGGAGATAGTTACCGTTATTTTGAATATAGGACATAACAAGTTTATATTGAAATATGATATTATACACTACTTACTTCATATGGATTTGTGTCTTCTCCATCAAGTTGTTTAATAACGATGAAGGAACCAGTCATTGAATCCAATAAGAAATTGTTATTGGGGTCAACAGATACAATTCTATACCTCAAATCATCCTAGATTATGGGAAATAAAGAAATAAGAAAAATAAGTGAAAAAAGATGACAAGAAAATTCATCACTTTTTAATATTAATAATTCATTACACTATGTTTTCAAATACTTTTGGCGCTACGCAAGTACATTTTGTAAAGGTAATTTTGATCACTCATCCAACTTTTGGATTTATATAAGTAAATTGGAAAACATTTTTTTATCAAAAGACATGGATTCTAGTTCTCGGTCTTCAAACAATAAAAGGCATCATGCCAGAAACCTCCAAAAACAACGAAGATGAAAATATACTATCAAAATCAAAGTCATATAATTAATTATGTCTTTATTGTCAGTATAAAGTATATTAACATATTAGAAAATAAGCTATATGTATGTTAACATAGTAGAAAATAAGCTGTATATACATGTATAACTTTTGACTGACTTACAGCTTATGTATGTATAAATGACATATAAAAAACATAGTAAAAGAAGATATGACATTCAGATAAATAGAAATTTAGCAACACACTTAACACATTCAAACATTTTGAGATGCACTAACTAAATATGAAAACTTACCCCATCGGCATCTGTAGCAAATATAGGTTCATCGAGGACGTTAATCATTGGTACCTCATCCTTCTCAAATACAACGCTTGTATAAATTTCCTCAGTAAAGATTGGTGCATTCAGGTTACGATTTACCGTGATAACTACACTGGCAGTGGCTGTCTGAGTGATATCTAATTCTGTTCGAGTGGCAATGACACTCATCTGTTCAAAGAAAATTAAAATTATACATCATTGTTTGAAATAAGTATGTCGTTTTGTAACAGAGTAATATATCACAAATTTCTTAAACATGTATAGTAACTGTTTGCATAATTATGGAAGTAAGCGGGGCTGGCAACATTTCAAACCTTTATTACAGAACTTATTCAGCCAGAACATATAAATCAACACAGACAGTAAACAGAATAAACTATTTTAAAAAGAATATCAACACCATGGAGTCCTACCTGATATGTTGGTCTTTCTCTCACTGGATCTGATCTGAGGTCATTTTTCACATAAATGTCTCCATTAGGCCTGATATCGAAAAATGTACTACTCAGCTCAGTATGCTCTAGTCGGTAAGAAATCTCAGCCTGAAATAGGAAAACAATTTATTAATGAATGTCCGTCAAAAAACTAATATTTGTAAGAGATACCTAATTACATTAAAGAACAAGACATGTTTTTTAAAACACAATGCCCCTCCCGGTCACCTAAACTTTGACCAACTGACCTTAAAATGCATAGGTCCTGTAGAGGTTGTCATTACAGACAGAGAGACACAGACAGACAGACGGACCAAGAACAATATACATTAAATTTTGTAGATAATAATAAAGGGTGACCCAAAAAATTGATCCTTTAAAATGTTCACTTACTCCTGGACGAGCTCTTGCTTGGATGACACTGGTGTCGACAAGTGTAGATTCATCAATGGTTCGGAAATAGCCTGATTGTGTGAATTCCAGATTTCCTTCAACTCTATCAACACTCACTCGAACAAGGATAGAGCTTAACCTAGCTGGCACTCCCTTGTCAGTAACGAAAACTCTTAACTAAAAAAAAGGTGACAGGTAGATCATTTTATCATATCAATAAAACACTGGTTTTAAAAATATGGAAACAAATTTGCACTGTTCAAGTTTTATTGCAAAAGGTTCATAAGAGCCTAGTCTAAATAATAACATGTTTAAAACTTAAGTACCATTGTCAACTTACACTTAGACACTAACACAAATTAGACGGTAATGCATTCATCAATAGTTATGGGTAAAATTCAAAATAATATTTCTGCGACAGTTTTATAAAAAAAGTTATTATGACGTAACGTCTGTTACTTCATTATCTTATTGTTATGTCTTGATAAAGGCAGTTGCGCCGGAACAATAGCAAATACAGTTCGAAAATGTATATGTGTTTTGTTGTTAAATCCACATTTTCTCAGATTATAAAAAGAAGAAAAATGGGAAAAACTGATAATGAATGTTTCTAACAATAAGAGACCTTAAACTTACAGAGAACACATCTGGTGTGTTGGCGCCATCAACTTTCCTATTCAACAGTAGAACACCATCATCTCTACCAAGCTTAAAGTAACCAGAATGTCCTGAATTGGGAAGAGCATCTTCCATCGAGAACTCAAACTGATTATTTGGTACCTAAAATTATTCCAAAGTACATGTATATGTCACTAATTTGGTGCAACGACATACCGATATATAGTAATGCAACATTTGGCTGATATGTACTGCGGTATGATATCCATGTAAAGCTATATTTTCTTTAATAATTGAGCTCATAATCCATTGAATTAAATGAAAGCAGACACAAATTACAGTGTTTTTTTTATGATCAAAGACTGATTCATCCCTCTGAATAATACTTTATTGATTATTTGAAGTTTTCCAAAAAATTAAACTTATATTGATACAGTGTATAAACTATAGCTACTGATAAGCCATCTACTGATTACTCTAGTATTACATAAAAGAAATAACTTATACAATTATATCTCTATGTGGTAATGGGTTAACAATTGATTTAACAGTGGCTTTAGTCTTATTGTGCTTTTTTATTACTTCACTGTATTGCAATATGGGTTGACTAATAAATCATTATTGCACCCCTACTAATTTCTGAACAGAAGTAACAAAATAGCATATTGATAAAGAGCAGAACTAGCCAATTTTGTAAACGAGCCCTACACTGGAATAAGACAAAAAGATGTAATGTAAGTCATTGAATAATTAAAATTATGCAAGTGTTTTCATCAGACTTATTAATAAAAGAAATATCCCAGATCAATATATGATAATTATACACTGTAATATCATGACTAAGACATAATAGTAATTTACACTATAGAATCACGTTATAATAGAAGAAAGGAAAACAAGATTCAAATAAAACAGATGCATGAAGCTTCTGGAATCTTCTGGAAGTCTTTTAATGAATTTACTTACGTATAGATCATCATCAGTAGCATTTAGATCAACAATGGAATGACCAATGGGAGCACTTTCTGGAATTACTTTATCAACATCAGCATTATTGTTATCAAATTCAGGAGTAAACAAGTTCTTTCCAACAAATACTTTCAATGTAGCGATATCATACAAGCCAGCACCATCTTCCACACGAAGATTGACCTAGGTAAAAAAGAAACTTTGCAAATATACCTCTTACATCATCACAACTCATAAATAAAATGCAACAAACTATGATATTTCTGTTCTAAAAACATTACTACATTTCAAAGATGGGCTTAAACTGTTTTATGAGTGTTACGTGAATTTGCAAAGCAATTATTTTGGCAAATATTTGGAAGAATTCCCCATTCAAACATATCAACTACTCTAATGAATAACAACAAATTATTAAATATAAGCAAATGATATTTTCAACAATATTATCACATTTTAACACATTTATCAGTATTTATCTAAAATTACATGACAGAAATAATGATGATAAGTAAGTTATGGCATCAACCCAGTCCGGTACTTGAACTTACATTGTAATTTATCTCGGGTCTAGTGGCAAGGTTCTGATTTGGCTTCAGCACAACTAAGCCTTGTGCGTTAATGTCGAAAACATCTAAAGCAACAGTATCTCCAGTGATAGAGAAGGTAAGATCTCTGAATGGGCTCTGAAATATTTCATAATTGTATGGGTGAACATCAAAATATATTGAATATTCAGTAATAAGTACTAAATACACCTGAAACTGACTGTTATGAAGGAAATATAATAATCTGTTATGTACTGGTAGAAAAAGAAATATGAAATTGAAAGTTTATGACAAGATTGTGATGATCCATCTGGGTTTAATGAACATTTCTACAATTTAAAACAACTCTTTCCATCCATCATATTGCATCATCGTTTAATAAATGTTACACTTATCTCTTTGATCTTATATAACCAACTTCCAAGAAATGTTGCTTAAAAAATCTTTAAAATCAACAAATACTTCAGAAATGTTTTAATTACGTCATTGACATCATTGTCATCAGTAAACTGTGTCTGGAAGATAAATCCGCCAGCGGGTAGATCCATGTTAATGGTACCACTTTGATATACTTTGTTTGCAGCAATATTTGTGAATCTTGGTGGCGTGTTTCTAATTACAGTGACAGTGACCTGAGCACTATCTGGCGACCGATTAGATGGCGATCCCTGGTCCTTGGCATGAATGTACACCTAGAAATAAAATCATTTATGTAAATCAAAATTTCTTACATATGAAATTAAAAGCAAACATATAATACACATATCATACAAACAAAATAATATATCTCACAATTATCACAACAGATTTTTTTAAAAATGACACATTCATTTAAATTTCTGCCTATAGGCAAAACACAGACTAAATTCCCGTCCTACACAACATACAATATCGTAAACCCAGGTAATTTTGAAATGTGAATAATTATGTGTTTACGACAAGTCCTGGATAAAAGTAAATGAGCAGGATGGCTCTTTCATCAAAGGAAGCTACTAAAATCCTAACATTTCATTATAGATAGAAAATTCATTTCAAATCAATATTACCATGATTAATGCAGCCATTATGACTGTCAAATGTGTTTATCATCTGACTCTGCTTACCTGTACACTAAACTCATTCTCATTGTCAGAAAATCCTTTCATTGATTTAGTGAGGTACAGACTGCCAGTCATTATCCCATTGGATTCAGTTTTAACAGCAAAGAATTCGGAAATCTCATTGGTATTTTTAGTATCATCCAGGTAATATTCAAGCCAGTTATTTGGTGCCTGTCAAGAATCAGAAAAAAAGTGTTCACTCAAATCAATGAAAACCATACATAATCGGTTGTACATGTAATTGACCACATAAAAATCAACAAACTAACTCTGAATATATAACTCTGAATATATAACATCAGTATGTTTAACAGACTAACTCATGCCCACACAAATCTAGGCCAGCTAGAACTTACATACTTAAATAAATTATGATCTAAATTCAATCAACCTAATCAAGTAAGAATTCATGTACCGTTATGTACTTTTTAAGTCTATCTAAATATGTTTGGGATAATTGCTATGAGATTCAACACTTTAAATACAATGAAGTAGAAATGACAAGTTTGATGTGCAGTAAGGATAAATATAAATTCTGAAGTCAAAAGAGATTATATTAAACGAGTGGTCGAAATTTATACAAAACCTAAAACAATTCATAGAAATAAAGAAGAATTTTAACTCTATCAAAGCATGGCTACTTGACCATACAACAATGGATCAGCTAGACATATGTCACTATTTATAAAAGATCATTCATTACCTCTTCGTCATTATCAGTGGCTGTAACAGACACAAGACCTTCCCCAATAGCCTGGTTTTCTAGGATTCGAACAGAATAGAATGCGTTACCACCAATAAACTGCGGTGAATTCATGTTGCGCAAGACATTCAAAACTAGAAGTTCAGTATCTTTCAAGCCTCCACCATCCATCACTTCAACACGAAGCTGTGCACAGAAAATTGTACATGTACTGATTTGTTAAAATATAAAAAAAAAGACATAAAATAAAAGAAATAAAAGATCTGAGATAAACTGAGAATCAAACATCTGTTACATGTACAAGGACTTGTTATAGTTCTGTTGCCTATTGGACAATACTTCCACTAATGCAAAATAAATTCCATTTAATATTTAAAATCTCATATCAACAAGACCTACTTATGTAACATTACATTCAACTTTAGACTGTGTTCATCACAAGCTGACATTTTTGTTATATGATTGTAAGGGCATTGGTTAATGCATAACAAAATATTCACCTGAAGTCTGTTAAACCCATTGTCATTGGTTAAAGGAGTAGTTAAGAAGATTCGCCCAGATTGGTCAATCCTAAAATACGTGGTTGATTCTAGATCACCAATAAGTGCATACTGGAGCTGTCGAAATGGTACCTTTATGAAAAATAGTATAGCTGTTAAATAGTATATTTATAATACATGGTATATTTATTACATATAGTAGCAATGCAGATGTCAACATGAATTGCAGTCAAACCAAACAAAACCAACTAAAGTTTGAATCAGTTTAAACATCTATTATGTTTAAGAAATATCAAGAGTAATATTTTGCTGATTATACGATATAGTCATATAGACAAGATACATAATATTTCATACAAATAGCCACACTGAAATATTCAATAAAAGACATATTAAATGATTCTGATACTAATCAATGTATAATAGTATTCCTATGTCTGGCTTACAGAATGGACACAACCATAGTAAAATTATATATGATTATTACAACATGATAGCAAAATTAGAATGGTGTTAGAATTGGCCATTGATCATAGGGGTCTGTGAATACAAGTTTGACAGCATTACATACCACTGTGTCATTATCACGAGCGTCAACAGTAAATATTGGTGTGTTGGTGTTAGTCAATGCATTTTCCTGGATATTATCCTCATAGAATAAGTTCAAAATCTCTGGAGGGAATTCATTTCTATTGACAAAGACTGTGAGACGGCCTTCAATTACACGAGCGACTGGTTCACCTTTGTCCGAGGCAAATACTCTAACCTGATAGGAAAAACAAAATTTTACATCTCACAAGCATAAATTTCATCATCTTATACACAACATTAAGAAAACTATTTTATCTCTAATTTGAGTTAATAAAATATTAATAAAATTCTTTATAAAAATAAAAAGTCATTATAATTATTAATAAGAAATAAACAACAAGGAAGAATTAGCAAATTCATTACATTAATTTACTGTTATATATATGAAGAAGATTTTATGCTATTTACCACATATGAAGGTTCTGTAAGGCCTTGAACACTTCTCTTCAGGTACACGCCTCCAGTCTCAGAGTTCACAGCAAGGTACTGATGTGTATCCATACTGTATACAATGTCATTATGAGGAGTCTGTGAAAAGCAAACATACACAAATCAAGTATAGATGATAAAATTATATACAGTGTACCTCCATGAATGGTTACCTCCAAACAACAGCCACCTCTGTGTTACAGCCAGTATACTAGCAACCCAAATTGAAATTTTACTATATTTCCACACTCTCAATCACAGACCCCCCATACAACAGCCATTTTTGTCCATCCCATTGTTGGCCGTCGCACTGTGTGTACACATCATTATAGACATGTATTTCTCATATTACAGATGATAATGACTGTATAGTTGAGTTACTGGTACTTTTATTATTACATAATATTAAGAAACTCTTCTGCAACACAATTTTGGAGCATAAATAAGGTATACCATACACTAGTAATAAGGAATTAAATAAGAATTAAGGAATTTAGAAATGCTCTGTTATGAATCTAGTAAACAATTTACAGATAATTCGAGCTTGTCTTAGCAAGAGATATTGAGAAGCATTAGATATACCGGCAGCTGATATACATAGATGTTGTTACCTTTGAATCAATGTCTGATGCTGAGATGCTCATGAATACTTCACTAGGTAGCGTCTGCTCACTTATGGTCACTTCATACTCATCAGTTGTACCTACATTATGAAAAAACAACATAAGATTCAATTAAAATTTAAACAAAAACTAACTTAGATATGTACTGAGGTAAATTATGTAAATATGATAACATAATTAATTATATACACAATGATTATAACATTTTATGATATTAGAAGCCTAAATGCTCCCAAAATTATTATCTCAAAATAGGGTTGACAGATTTTGTAAATGTTTATGATTTTTTAAAGTTTCCATGATATAAAATGATTTACCATGAGATTTTAAAAAAAACTTTAATCAAATCTAATCCATAGTAGTATTAAAATGTTGAAACAATTACTATAATCAACATTACAAATGATCCTTATCAAATTTTATGTAGTATATTTTTAAGCTATATTTATATAGATCTTGAACAACAATATTTGCTCTTCAACAGTGTGGGTGCAAATAAATAATTAAAAATGGCACAAACCAATAAGAGTCTGCTGCCAGCTTGGGTCGTTCAGATTTCTATTTACTGTGACTAAGATAGTAGCAGTGTTTGCACAACTTGAGGGACCTCCATCTGCCACTCGTACTTTTAACTACAAACAACAAAATCAACAATGTACAAATTATATCCATTGGTAAGCACCAGCAACCATTAATGAATTGGATCAAGAAATTTGAAGGTTTATTTCAGACAGAAGACGGTACTACCTAGAAACTTTTTTTTAATAAAAAATCGCAACAGTAAGAACACGAACAGCACTAGCTATAAAATGGACATCACATTACTAGGAAGAAAGCCTTGTAATAAACATTAATACAAATTAGTACAAAGGACAATAATTCACTGGAATTCTTTACAATCATTCAAATGTACTAGTAACTAAAAGTAATATAGACACAAAATATATCAACAGTACATACAGAGTATTGTATCTTTTACTTCATCTCAACTTTGTTTTATATGAAAGAGAAAAAAATCAATCGGCTTACTGTATATTGTAATCCTTGGTCACTGAAGAGTGATGCTGCAGTTGTGACTTCTCCTGTGCTAGGATTGACGTTAAATAAACCAAGTGCACTATTCTCACCTACCAGAGTGTAGCTGTGGGTTCCAAATACATCATTCTGTAGGAATAATATTATACTTGTTAGACCACTCTCTTCATATACAAGTATACATACATGTTTGAACATACTTAAGCATTCAGTTACAGCTGAAATTGCATCTAAAATTGCGAAATCCATGAGCTCACTCAAAATATGTGCTATGTTAGATTTCAGTCATCCATTAGAAGGCATTACAGAATAGCATATATTGTATAATATACATAAAGTAGCACTTTTTATTCTTTTCCCACCAGGTCAAATATAACCAACATTGCATCAAAATGCAAATCAAATTGATAACTTATTTACACATTAATATGAACATTCATTATTTCTGTGTGAATATTCATTATATCCAAGTGAATATTCATTACTGCTAGTTAATTATGTATGACCTGCAAAAAAATGGTGCAAAGCATTTAGATGATAATTAAATACTCACTGCTGGATCACTATCTTGAACAAAATCAGACAATGTAGACAATGATTGAATTGTAAAGCTTTCAGCAATAGCAAACGCTGATGGAGCATTTACATAAGTTGGACATTGTGTATTTCTGATCACTCTGATTTCAATTGTAGCTAATGGCTGACTTCTTAAACCTGTGGCTGCTCCATTCATGTCAATGGCTACTGCAGTCAACTATAACCAAATAGATAAATAATAATCATTAATAAGATATCATTCATGTCAGAATGCAGAAGACAGTATAAAATGATAAAGAAAAACGTATCTGTTTGATATAAAGGTAGATCATTGATTGTTTTCTTCACATTAATTGTTGCAAAAACTTTACAATTTAGTTCCGATATCAACAAATATTGGAATTTAATTTAAGTCAGTTTTAACTGACACATATCATATAATAACCATAGGTAACAGCTTCAAAAGATTATAGGAGACTAAGATTGAATGATTCAGCCTATTCGAAGGGTCTGGTCAAACATTAACTACGTGTGCAGCTTCAAACTTATCACTAAGCATTAGAATGTATTTAAAACAAGGACTAATATGTGAACACACATACAGTGTGTACAGGTGTGTCAGCAGGATCTACGTGAAGATCTCGAGCCACTGTAATCACTCCATCAGAGCTCAATAGGAAGTATCGCGAGGTAGGAGTAGAAGACTCAAGTCTAAAGATGAATGAATTCCATGGTGACTGAAATACAAACAGAGAACCTTTGTCATATGCATGCTATATATAAGTATGAAAATCTATACATTTGGTATACTTGATGATGTGTACATGATTATTTTTACATCTCTAAAATCTCATTTATCAGACAGAAACAAAATTTGAAATATAAGCAATATATAAGTGATATGTTTGTAAAAAATTTGAAGCTTGTTTTATAAAAATACCTTGGTGTCACTATCATATGCGAAAATAGTTCCAACAATACTTCCTACACTCTCATCTTCTCTGACATCAAATGTATATCTTGTTGAATTAAACTGTGGTGGGTGCAAGTTTCTGGCAACTACAACAGTTAGTGTTTTAGTGTCAGTTTTGGGGATCGGACCACCATCTGTAACAGTGACTTGGAGCTGCAAGAACAGAAGACATAATACATCAACCTTATACATAAAATATTCATATTTTTATCAAAACAAACACATGATACCTGTTTATGAATTTTTAAGACAATACACATCAATAAAGCATGAACTGTGTCATAGACTTTAAACCCTAAGCCGAAAAACACTAGAAAAAAAAATTATAACAATTTTTTTCCATTTTGTGATATACTTGTATGTTTACACAACCATTACTTACATTATAGAATTCTCTACTATCACCAGCAATAGCTCCATTAACAGTGATTTCTCCAGACAATGGATCAATGTCAAAGAAATCATGAGACGATGGTTCCCACATGGAGAAAGTTAGTGAGTTGAATGGATCCTGTAAATAATAAATGAATCACTCAAATAAAACACACCAAGGTCAACTTAAACTTCATCTTAAAAAGTAGACTATCATAAATGAAAATTTAATTCTTACCTTCATTTTAAGATAGGAAATAAAAAATTGTATACAGCATTTATTTCAAAGAAAAATACTAATTCATATATATCATTAAAATAAAGTTGTAACTACCAGTATACAAGTCCTGGAGATGAGTTATTGATGGGGCAGTATTCAGTTAATTTATAATAATAAATAATAATTTAATGAACATTTAGAACATATGTACAAAATTAAAGATCTCCATAATTACCACTGTATCCTCATCAACAGCATTTACTTCAATGACCTGTTGTAGACTTTCATTTTCACGAAGCCTTGCCACAGTAGGCAAGTTTTGTATAACAGGAGAGAAATCATTGCGTTGGATATTCAGTGTGTTCACACTGACAGCTGACGTCTTGACTGGAGTACCCCCGTCAGAAGCTCGTACTCGAATCTGTATAAGAAACCAAATACAGCGTCATTTAACACAGAAATACACAAACAGATAAGATATCTTCAATAACATTAAACATTTTGAATGATTTGTTTCTAGTTCTGTTTTATTTTTTACAAGTGACAAAGTTCTCAAAAGAATTATGATATTTTTTCAATATAAATGAAATGCACACAATGAAGAAAAATGAAAATATTTCTATAATGATACAGAACATCAAGATTCTTTCATTACACAAATATTTTTTTCATACAGCAAATTTATACACTCATGTTATTATAATTAAGAATAAATAGGGTCATCTCTGATTCAGATGCCTCTAATATGTAAATCCCCTTCCCCTTATACAGATATATTTCGAGGGTTCAGCGCAACAGTGTTGTAACTCATATTGAAATAAGAACAAGTTACGACAGTGTTGCGCTGATAAAACCCTTTATACTTGGGAAGACTAATCTACATCTTGACTATTTTCTATGCCCATACAAGTTCAAATTAGAGAAATTGAACTGTATGAATACCAAGATAATAAACATACCGAGTATTGGTCAAATGCATTGCATGGTGATTTGTATAAGGAAGTTCGAGCATATATAAATCCTTCATCATCGATACGGAAACAATCTGTCACAGTACTGTCAGAATCTTCAATATCATAAGTCTGGACATTGTTTGGTGGCTGTAAGCAAATATTTAGCATCAAATGAATCCATTATCCAATCACATAAAACATTGAATATTTACCAGTACATTAGAAGTGTTTCAATATGGAAAAATCAGTCAACAAGAACTGAAAAATAATCCAGTTACATGCATCTTCTTTCAAAAAGGTGTATAAATCATAAATATTAGTCATCTTAGGATTAAAAGGGCCTACACATGTATCTGACATGTACGTACATCAAACTCTCATAATGTTTTGGGAAACCCTGTGCATAAATATTATGTTAGCAGAATAGCTGTTATTTAAAAGATTACTTACAATAAATTGATACTTTCATTACATTACTTCGATCTAGCATCGAATATTAAATACTGTATATATAAATAATAGAATTCATCTTCTTACCAAATCTGGGTCAGAAGCGTTGATTTTAAATAAGAAGTTTTTGATATCAAAATTTTCTTTCACAGTCAAACTTTGAACTGTGGCGATAGTCGGCGTATTGAAGTTGGATTCAACAGTCAATATCAATGTGGAAATGTCGAATTTGGCAGGGATACCTCTGTCTTGAACCATGACCGTAATCTATAACAGTAAATATGGAGAAAACAACTGAACATGTTCGATGGATACAAATATCTGGTAACTAACAACATTTATACTGATATGTCATTCCAAAATGATCAGAGTAATTTACGCTGCATCATACTGACACTCAATTAAGCATTTTCTAGAGACAATAGAAAAATGTATCAATCACATTCATGATTAATATGAAGTAAATGTCACGTATTTCTAAAAATAAAATCATTACAAAGGAAAAAAAAAAAATTGAAAAAAAGTACATAACTAACAGTCATTAACAGGATATTGAGCAAAACAATGCAATGAATCAGTTTTTGTAACTCAATAAGGTTTGATAGTGTTACTGATTCTGTGTTACATAACTTACATAGATCTGATCACCATCTGTAGTCGATGGCAACTGACCAATAAGTCTGATCGCGCCCGAATCGGCATCAATATTGAAAGGGCTGGCTTCATCAACAATGGTGTATACAAGTTGTCCAAATGGTGTATTCTAAAATAATGAAATAAATACAAAATGAGTCTGTGTCCTTTTATTTAAGACTTCATATTTTATAAGAGAGCTCAGGAGACATAACACTTAACAACATAATAATGCTCCATATTAAACACTCAAAAATCTTATTTTAAAATAATAAAATTCATACCTATAATATGCATGATAAAAAATACTGGAACCAAATAATGTCATGGATATGACAACAATGCATTACTATAATGCACACCCATTTATTAACAACATGTTAAAAAGTTTTTCGTGTTATCTTTAGAAACAATATTTTAATGAGGTTTGAAAGTGTAACATGTACATTGTATTATGTAACACCCTGTACATGTAATTCATTCAAATAATCTTTCTTTTAGCCATGTTTATAAAATTCAGTTGGCACATTTGTTAAAGAAGCAATTACAGGATTTAATCTTTGTGCATTTAGCTTCCAGATTAAGAAAAAACAAACATAATTGTAAAACTTTGGGAACTTTAACGTTTGCTGGTGGGTTATGACCAAAATAATAAACCAGTTACCGTAATTAACCGTTATACAGTATGTAAGGCAATTACCGTTGGATCTGCATCAGTAGCAATAGCAGTGTATATGGTAGCAGTAGTTAAAGTATTGGCAGTAATTTCAAGAGTATGTGGAAGATTCTGGAACTCTGGTTTATTATCATTACGAGTTACGCTGATAGTACAAGTCAAGGTATTCACAGAAGGAAGGCCTCCGCCATCTTCCAAACCAATTGTAAACTGAAAATATATTTATTCAATATTTGAACAAAATTGCTGTACATGCATATTTTAATATTCTTAAATACATCATGAATTCAATGCAAACTGTACATTAACCGATCAGAATCAACTTAAACTGTATTTATGTAACCTGAAAATTATATCAACAATATGATCAAATTCATCAATAAGAAAACCTTTTTTTTTTAAGCTTGGAAAATATACATAAACATAGACAACCATAGAAATATATTCTTTATCTTAAAGACAAATTTGTCACCCACAATCCAACTTACTTCATATGAGTTGACTCCACTGTTAACAAGATTTCTTCTAAGATAAAGGTTTCCATTTGCATCAATACCAAAATAGTTCTGAGCTCCAGGCGTCACAGCAGTCAGGGAATAGCTAACAACTCCGTTTACCTACAAAGATCACACTTAAACATTATATAATTGATACAAACTTTAAATTGAAGAACTTTCACAATTATTTACCCATAATTTTATGTTTCTGTATACTGGTAGTATATACATATCACCAGTCACTACATTTGATGTTTATTTGTTTATTCGAGTTTTACGCCCCTTTTCAACAATCAGAGTGATATGAGGCTGACAGTTCACCTAACCATTGTTCCTGGGAAGAAACAGTACAAGACTCCCATTCTCCATAACCAACTGCCTCTTTTCTCACATAATGAGAAATGGTTGGTAGCTGGGCTATAACCCACAACCCTCTATCAGTGATTTGGAGCCAGCGACTTCAATCACTCAACCACAGAGGCTGGTCCACTACTTTTGAACATCTACTTATACTAAACAAGGTTTTTGAGCATCTTTTATTGCAAGCGTAGGTAAGTCATGTTTTTATCTATTAAATGTAATTCATAATATATACATACCCCAGAATCACCATCCTGGTAACTGATTGTTTGTAAAGGATCTGCTGTACTTTGTATTTCAAGAATAGTTCTATCACAGAATGGAGTGGTAATTCTTGGCTCATTTATGTTGAAGTTCAGACGGACAGTAAACACTGCTGTCTGACACAAGTTTGGCATACCATTGTCGCAAGCTTGTATTTGTATCTGTATTAAAGACATTAAGATGAATATTTACTTTAATTAACTAACCAATAATTAATAAATTTTAAGTCATACCAATTCATTGTTCCTTAAAGGCAATACCTTAAACAACAATATAAACTTCCAATCTGTTCTTACATTTGATTTGCTCCAAACAATGCTTACCAAAATTTATCAACATTTTCAAATTCAAAAAAGAAGTGTGGGCAATTTATACAACTGTCTTGTCATCTGAATAGATGCATATACATTTCATCATTCAAAAAACAAACAACAAATACAGATGTAAATAAATACCCTGTAGCTGTCTTCAGATGGGTCGTTGATTCTGGTAGCTAAACTCAAGTCTCCATTGGTAGGATTTACAGAAAATAAGGTTTTGTAACTCTCAAGAACTCCTTCGATACTGTATGTCAATGTCTTGAATGGTACCTGAAAATGTTATCATGAATATACTTACTTTGGCATAAATATACACACTTTGACATAAATACATGTATTTCTAAATAAATGTACATATTTTTACATAAATAAACAATTTTTTTTATTTTCAATATTATTTATTTACACTGAGTTTAACAAAACTAGAAAACAATCAGTGTATTGTTATAATGTATAACAAAGAGTCATAGTGTTCAAAACATACCCAGTCATCACTATCATTATCAGTTGCTGTGACAGCAGTTGAAATCACACCAGGTCCCTCATTGAAATCGAGTGTAGCACTATATTGGTTTGTATTTAAGAACACTGGTCTGAATTTGTTCCTATAGATGGTAATTATCACATCAGCTGTATCAACACGTTGTCCCCCATCTCGTGCAGTCACGGTCAACTGTGAAATACATAACAAGTACACGATTTTATTATATTCAGTAAACTGTGGGTTTAAAACTTTTTTCTGCATTTAAGGTTCATATATATTAAAATACACATTCAAAACGTTTCAATTTGACCTCTATACGGATGTTTCATCTTGAAAATGACCTACTAAAACTCTCCTTGATCATCATCAATATAATTTATAGACATAAATTACGCAATTTTCTTGAACAATTTAAGAACAAGGAACTTTTTGAAACTTTTCTTGAACAATTTAAGAACAAGTAACTTTTTGAAACTAAGTATCAAGCTACATTGTGAATATATTGTCCCTAATTTATATCCCTCTTCTAATGAATACCCGCAGCATTTTTTTAGATAAAAATCATGACTTAACATAAATGCTTCAAAAATCTATACAATGGCTTAATGAATTATTCAAATAATTACTTAACACAAGGAAAACTGAACATAAATACCTCATTATAAGCAGTATTCATATTTATGTTTATTTCGAGTTTTACGCCCCTTTTCAATAGTCAGTCATATGAGGCAGACAGTTCACCTAACCATCATTCCTGGGAAGAACCAGTACTAGACTCCCATCCTCCGTAAGCGTCTGCCTACTTTTTCACATAAAGAGACATGGTCGGTAGCTGGGCTCAAACCCATAACCCTCTATCAGTGAGAGGTTACAGTGATTTGAAGTCAGCGACCTTAACCACTCGACCACGGAGGCGGGACTACAACATTCATAAGCAGTCTTTGGGTATAATATTTCATAATCACAGAGAAATTGTTGTAATGATTATAAATTATCTACCCTGTATTCTTCAACACTTTCAGAATCTTCATAGATTGGACTAGCCACTTCTATATTGCCAAGTTCATCAATTCTGAAATACCTCATACCATTTGCGAGACCATTGTTTCTCATTGAAAAGGTAATATCCCGGTATGGAGACTGAAATGATGATATAAAGAATTGAATATCAATCCTAATAATAAAACTACCATCATACAGACATATTCTGTGATTAACAGTTATACACATTATCTAGTTTGAGTGGCAATAACACAGAAGATTTTGCACTTCATCAAAAAGATAAATAATCGAAAATATGCAAATGGCAACAAAATATACTGGGAACATACTTATACCATTTAGTTTGTTCACTTCATCTGGTATGCTATGACATATTAATGTTGAAGCAATAGACTTAAATCAAATAAGTGCACAATAAATAATGCCCTGAACATGACATACATTTCTTAGGTCATAATATGGTGACTACCAAATGAAGTACAATCATGGAGTAACATGTTGTATTTACACTCCTTCCCTATCAAGCAGTTCTCCATACTTCAAGAATAGTTCAGAAAAAATCATGATTTCCTTTTTAAGGGGCTTAGAAGTTAGTTTGATGAAATACTCACAATTCGGTCCTGATCGTTAACAGTTACTGTCAGAACAAGACTATTAACAGCTTGTGTCTCTGGTATAGAATCTGTGTAAACTTGTTGCGAAAACTCTGGTGAATACAGGTTACGTTCAACTGTTATTGTTACATCAGCGAGGTCTGCACACTCAGTACTTATTGGATTATGTACGGTGACAAATGGCTAAAATAAACAAGTATTTCATAATAATAATTACATATTGAGACGAGATGTAGATCCAAAATCCAAAAACTTGAGCAGTCGAAACTTACTAAAAAAAAAAGTTTAGTGTAATTCGAATGTATCACAAGCAACATTTATTCATACCTGTTTCTTATCTTAATCTTCTTAAACTAACAAATCTGTTCAAACATAAACTAGAATTACATAAATTACACCCACACTGAGACAGTTCATTGCCCCATGCCTCATGCATATATAAACATACTAACTCAAATGGACTAGAATATATTTTTCTCTGCGTAATACCTTAAATGTGATAGTATTTCCAACATTCAAAAACGCTTTCGTTTTAATCACTGCTCTGTTGTTATCGATTTTTTCCAGTTCAAAGAATGTGTTAGTTTCGTCATCAGCATAGAGAGTAAAAATCATTTCGTTGTACGGAGAGACCTAAAATGGAGCACGTATCATAATTATACAGATTTTATTTAACTACATAGTGTTATCAGGAATAAAACATGATTTCTTTTATGCAAGCAATAGTACAAGGACCAGCTTACAAATTTGTAGGTGATGATTAATTTGACAAAACTTACTACTATTCACAGAAGTAGTATATAAATCATGGACTGCGAGTATCTGCATTGAGATTTTTTATGTCTTAAATACTTTAATAAAAAGGAAACTAGTTTTAACTATAATTTTAACAAGTTAACAAAATATCTACACAGTATAATGATATCTAAAACAAATACTTTTATATGAAACATGAAAAAAATGTATCATTTAACTTAAAAACACTTACAATATCTGCATCACTGGCTGTAACAGTCAGAACAGTCTGTCCAATGAGTGCATCTTCTTGTACATTCCCGACAAAACCATTAAATGGTCTGTTGAACACTGGACATTCTGTATTACGATTTATAGTAATCGTTACAGTGGCAACATTTGACATTTCCTTCGTTGGAATTCCATCATCATCTCCAGTGAAAGTGATCTATAATGATTAACCATTCAAAATAAAACAAACAGCCAATCAATAGTTAGATAACAACATCCAATCAATAGTTAGATCATGACAACATCCAATCAAAAGTTAGAAGACAACATCTAATAATAAGTTTGATTCATAAGTAAGATGACAACATCCAATCATAAGTTACAATAATAAGTTAGATGACAACCATTCGATCATAAGTTAAATGACAACATCCAATCATTACCGGTAGTTAGATACTGACTTTATCATTTAAGATTCTTTTCTGTAATAAGTGCTGTGTCAAAGTTATGGGATTATTTCATTATAATCTTATGTTATGATTTTTGCAATTTTTTCCTTTACAGTCATGTTTTAGTTCTGTTAGATTTTTGCTATTTCGTTAATTGACAATAGTGAAATTTACAGACAACATTGTATGGAGTGTTTATTTACCTATATTGTCAATTTCAACAATAACAATTCCCTAATAACCTGAGTACTCCAAAAGCAGCAGGTGTTGTGTCAGAAATGTCTTTATGTGCATATTCCCTAATACGATAACATGCAACTGTCTGGTTGTTAATTCTTCCATTTGATTTAGCAAAAATAAAATAAATTATCCAATAATGTGTTACAGAGGTAAACAAGATTCTCTGTGAGGACATACCGTATATTCATCACTTGGAGCATTCATCAGGTTAGTTTGGACAAAGATGACACCTGTGTCAGGATTAAGATAAAACCAGTCCGACCAGCCAGTTGGTGTAGAGGAAACAGCTCGGTATGTGATTGTATGCTGAAATCAAAATAGACACACATAATAAGTCATAAACAAGCAATGCATGCTTTAATATGCATTTACATTAATTTTCCTTTCTTGTAAATTGCAATCCAATCCCACTATTTGAGATATGGATTACAGTTACTGTGGAGCTAATCCATTAATATTTCAAGATATTGTTTGTGAGTACATGTATATACATGATTAAAATAAAACCAAACCAACCTCATCACTTCTTATCAAGCCCAAGGAACAGTGCATCCCCTTCCTCCCTTTTTACCTTTCCACACGCTTTCTGAGAGTGGAAAAAGGACCTGACCTACCTACCCTTTTTTTTAACGAGCATGTAACTAGAAACACACAATGCCTGGACAAGAAAATGTAATAAATAGACAGTTTCAATGATGTGAGATGAATATTCGGTCAAACAAGTGGGAGTTGTTTTGAGAATTTCTGAAAGGTAACAGTTTTAAAAGGCATCATTTCAAGAGATTTGGAACTTCTTGTTTACAAGCTGTTCACAGTAACAGCTGTCTTAATTTTAAGAAACAGTGCAACCTTTCCAAAGCAACACTCTTTGAGAGTAGTGAAATTATGTTGTTGTTGAGAGGTTGTTCTAGAGAGGTTAAATAAATAGTTAAAGCATGTAGTGAAAAAAATCTTGCTGATGTTGAAGGGAGGCTGTTGTTCAAGAGAGGGCATCTCTGAAGAGGTTGTACTGTAAAGGACAATATGCAGTAAATATATACAAGACCAAATAATGCGAAACCAAATATATGAACATACCCCATCATCATCAGATGCTTCCAGTGGTACAAGTGGAGTTCCATATTCCTCTTCTTCATTTACAGTCTTAGTGTAAACAGTTTTAGTAAACTGAGGTGCCGATGGATTTCTGTTGACATTGATTGTTAAGTTGGTCACAGCAGTATCATCCCTTACTTGACTATCATAAGCTATTAACCCCAGCTGAAACATAATTCATAATGTTAAATTAATACTTTTAAAAAAAGCATACAGATATTTAATCTACAAGCCTTATTCAACTTTTAATATAATTTTATTTAATGTGTTAAATCACAGTAGAGAGATAATGGACTATAGTTACTAACCACATATTGAGTTGATCGATCCTCTGCTAGAAGTTCAGATTTCACAAACACACCAGCTCTATTTCCCAAGTTTCTAATACCAAAATATGATTGTGCACTGTTGTAGCCACTTGTTTCATATTGAATGGTTCCTTGTAAATCAATGTCAATGGCTTCAGGGAATTGGAAGTTGACATCTTGAGGTTGATTAAAGTTGATGTTGGCTGTGTAGGGTGGACTATTGATGAATGTTGGACTCTGAAGATTTCTGCTGATGGTCACAGAACATTGAATAGAGGTGCTTCTACCACGCCCATCTTCAACTTCAGCAGTGAACTAAAATATAGATAAATTTATAGAGAAAAGTTTAAAATTCACGGTAACAGCTGTATATAATTAAAAGGAAAAATGTTGACTTTATTTTTTATTTTTTTAAATAAAAAATCAATATACCCGGTTACGATGTCAAAAAATAAATTTATATAATATATACAGTCAAACTTGTGCACAAAGACCACCTTCTGGCTTTAACAGGAGGTCATTTTGTTCTATATAATCAATTTAATTTTAAAAAAGCCTTTATTCACAGATTGGCCTTTATTTGGAGGTAGCCACTAATACAGGTTTGACTATATATTATATAACATATAAAAAACAACAGATATCTAATCATCTTACATGTGTTTTGGAGCTTAGAGTAATACTGATATCACATGAGAATTATATATATATTGAATATAATCATTGTTTTTTTACTTCAATTTTTTACTCCATAACAAAATATAATGACAACAGTAAAATAACAGTGGTATACATACATCATAACGTAACTTGTCTGAAGACATAAGAGATTTTGAAAGAGAAATCTCCCCTGTGATTGGATTAATAAAGAAGTAGCTACCATCTGGACTGGATACGAGACTGAATCTCAGATTTGGCAAATCCTGAAGTAATGAAGGAATATTTGTACAAAATCCATACTTACAAGACGAGATCTTTATATAGACACCTTAGTATAAATACCTTATTATAAAAAATCTTAGTAAACAAATCATCTATTTTGATCCATTTCTGTACACACATACATTTGTATTTAAAATACTATATTATTAACATAAAGAATGAAAAGAGACTGTTTAAGTACCAAAAAGCCTTAATTGGTACAGAGCTTCTGAACAAACATTCAAATCTACATATCGAGGGCTCAGCGCAACACTGACGTAACTTGTTCTTATTTCAATATGAGTTACGACACTGTTGCGTTGAACCCTCGATATACCATAAATTAACATTAACAAGACAAGGTGTAAATACTTACAACATCATCCTGGTCAACAGCTGAAAGCTGTGTTACTAAATCTCCGAGCCTGATTGTCTCAGAGACAGACCCTGAACAAGGTGTGGTGAAAGTTGGTGCATTTGGATTCCTCCGAACAGTCAGTGTTACATTCTCATATATTTCCTGCACTGTAGCCTCAAACTGACGTGTTGCCTTAATTCTCAACTGAAAATAAACAGAATCTAAGTACTGAAAGTACTCATGGAAACTGAACTTACATAGACTTGAACTGCACCATGGAAACTGAACTTACATAGACTTGAACTGCACCATGGAAACTGAACTTACATAGACTTGAACTGCACCATGGAAACTGAACTAACATAGACTTGAACTGCACCATGGAAACTGAACTTACATAGACTCGAACTGCACCATGGAAACTGAACGTACATAGACTTGAACTGCACCATGGAAACTGAACTTACATAGACTTGAACTGCACCATGGAAACTGAACTTACATAGACTTGAACTGCACCATGGAAACTGAACTAACATAGACTTAAACTGCACCATGGAAACTGAACTTACATAGACTTGAACTGCACCATGGAATGGGAACTAATTTAACAATTGCAAGTTGGATATAGAAAAACGTAGTACTTCAGTCTGCATCAAAATTCATGCACGCCAAATCAGTGACGGCTATGGAAAACTATCGTTCAGTTTCTAAAAATAGCAGTCCATTAAAACAAATAAATTTGAACTTAGTGATGTAGTGTTGACTAATTTTAGTTTCCAAAAAATGTATTTGATTGATAAAAAGATATTACATCGAGTTATTTATTCAAAGAAAAAAGTAAACAGCATACCACATAGCTGGTCTCTTCTGCCTGGTCCTCCAATAGGCTCTGTTTGACTGATACAACACCTGTGGATGCGTCAATCTTGAAGAACTGAGGAGCTGTATAATATTGATTATTATCAACACCAAAGACCACATCATCCTGTAACAGAAGTCATCTCAAATTATCTAAACATAAAGGCACTCAACTAAATAATAGATACGTTTTTTTGTATAAATTAATAAAAATCTCCCAACCTATGTACAACCTTGTGCAAAATTAATCAAATGAATATTCAAATAAAATAATGATAAAATTTACAGTCCAATTAAATTTTCTGATGAAACTGTTTTCTCACCCGCATCATTGACACTGTTTCACAGAATAAAAACAAATTCAACAAATATCTATTGAAATTGTAATAAATTTATATTAGACAAAACCTAAATTCTTACAGAAGGTGAAGTTCGAGCTGTGACAAGAAGACTATCAACAGCCAAGGATTCATCAAATTGTCGAGTGTATGGTAGATTAGTAAAGATCAAAGTAGCTGTATCTCTAATCACATTGATTTGAATGGTCACATCACTTCTTAAAGTCCGAGTAAGTCCCTGGTCTTCAACATATATATCATACTGAAACATACACAAGAATCAATCTAAATAAATTTTTATGGCTTTATTGAACGGGGAGAAAACATGAAACTCATTTTTCATGCTACTATGTCCCAACAGTACACAAATTTAACAGACTTTGTTTCAATTTGTCTCATTAATGTTTATTTTCTCAATAATCGTGGAGTACTTTATCCAAAATTAGTGATCAACCATGCATTGACCACCATTTCATCATGCAATGTAGAAGTTTTATGCCGCCAGCAAATATACACTTATTTCTTGAATGATTGGGTGAATTTATATATTCTTTAAGTACAGTTCCAATTTTCATGGTTTTAACTCAAATGACTATTCTGCGTGGACGTAAATTTGTGGCTTTTGATCTTTTAAAAAGATTCCTTCATTTTATTGTTTTCTGTCTTTTTCTTCAATAAAGTAACCTGTATTTTGAAATAAATGACATCATTCATGGAGATCTGATTACATGGAGGAACTGATCCATAAAATTAAACCCACTAGAAAGTAATTTAACTACAGTACATGTATTATATCAAAATACGACATTTTTGATCCTCTGCATAAAAACACAAGTATATCAGAGACAAGGCTGTATAGAAAAAGTTTTATTCCAAGGAAATCATATATTGTTTATAACATGGATGAGTTAGCTTAGTTTATACCATTATGAATTAAAGACCACAATATCACAGAATGATAAGAAACTTACCGTGAATACATCTTGAGCACTGTCAAGACTGGCTTTTACTCTAAGAACGCCATTAGGATCAATGGTCACATATGGACTTACTGCTGTTTCATAGAAAGCAAACAAATTGCTTGGTGCCTGTAGAAATAGAAGTATGTGTTTTAACAGAAATATCATAAGCATATTCATATTTATACATGAATATCATATAAGGGAACTACATTTGTAAATTTAAATCTTAAGGTTTAGAACTTATTTAGAGTCAATGGTCAAAATTTATATGAGAGTGAATTCAACTTTCACATCACTTATTTAGATATAAAATTCAATTAATTTAATAACCACAGAGAAAAACTTTGAAGCAATTTTTCATACCCTAGGATCATCATCACTGGCTGGGATGGTACTTATTTCGAAACCAACATTTGACGTGACCAACACATCAAACACAAATCTAGAGGATCCTGAAGGTAAATTAAATGTCGGGGCTAGCAAGTTACGTTCAACATTTATAGTCACGTAGGTTTGAGCTGTCTTTGGATCAGGGCTGTGGTCCTGGGCTTGAAGGTATAGCTAATGAAATAGAATTTACAAACAGAATAAATATCCATAAAATGTGTGAACAATATACAATACAAAAATTAACATGCAATTTTAAATTTGTGAACATATTGTTAAGAAAACTTTATATACAATTCTGTTTTTTTCTGTACATTTGAATATGCATATAATATACATGTATACAAAATCCTCAAGAGAAATGATAACACGTACATGTATATAATTTCACAACAACTATTGTTCAAGATAGAGTAACAAAATTCTGTTTTATTTCACTTACTGTGTATTCCTTCTCATCATCTGATTCTAGGACTCCAGCATTGTAGATGACAATATCTCCAGAATTACCAACAATATTGTCGAGTGTGAAGATCTGACTAGCGAAGCCAGATGAAGGTGTTATGGGAGTGACTGTTACCTCGCCGTATGGTGGTAAAATATCATCATCCTTCCATGAGACTGTTGTGACTACTCGACCATTGTTTGCTGTGCGATCAATGATTCCAGAATAGGGTGCATTGATAAACTCAGGTGGGAAGTCATTGCGATTGACAGTGAATCGAACTTCAGCAGTATTTGTTGCATTATTATTAGGATTACCAATATCATTACCCCAGATGTTAACCGTGTAAAATGTTAGATTTTGTGGGTCTTCAGTAAGTGGTTTGATGAGCTGCAACTTGTTTCCAACCATGATAAAATATTCACTGTTTGGTCTAGTATAATCTACTCGCATTTCAACATTATCTCCATCTGGATCAACAAGTTCGATAATAGCAAGATCTTCACCTGTTGGGAAGTGTTCTTGTTTTGTAGATAATGTATACACAGCAGGATTAAATGTTGGGGCACCAGCGTTTCTATTGATATTTACCAACATTGAGTGAAACGTGGATCTGTATGGACGACCAGCTTTTTTTGGCAAACCACCATCTCTGGCTTCAATAAAGAGCTGTAAAGATAATTAAAACCTCACATAGATACAAAATAACTTAAATAAGGATTTTTTATCGGTGATCAAAACACTGACACCAAATTTCATTAACAATTCATAGAACAAAATCTTATAAAATCAATACCTTTAATAAGCCTAACATAAAAATTAGAAATTAGAAAAAAAATTGTGCTTATTACAAAGTGAGTACTTACAGTGTATAGGTCACTTGAATCTGTATTTAAGTTCTGACGGAGAGTCAATTCTCCTGTGGTACTATCAATGGTAAACATATCCACACCAGGATAGGAACCAGCCAGATAATATCCAACAGAACCAAACTGATCCTGGAGAGAAAATGAAGTCAAAACAAAATAAATGCATGCATTAAATCAATAGTCCTGGTAAGTAAGCATACATAATATTATCATCAATTTTTTTAGAGAAAAATTAATGCAGTTATCATACAATATAATATTATTAATTAAAGTGTTCTCAAATTTTGCAACAAAATCGGAAATTCCAAATCTGCATAAAAAATCTGAAAATAAATTGGAAATGAATGCTTACCCTAGTGTCATCATCCGAGGAAGAAAACTGTGTTACAAGCTTCCCAGAGAGATCAGTAGAAAAGAGCAGGACAGATGTCCTAGGATTCACAAATACTGGTGAAAAGTTGTTTCTGTATATATTGATAGTAACTGTGAAGGTTACACCATTCAGGGGTACTGGGGCTTTGTCTCTAGTGCCGACGCTCAACTGAAGTCAAGTCGAAGTCAAAATATTTTATTGACATAAACGTAATACATGCTTGTCGTCAATTAAGTAATTACTTAAAAAAAAAATTGGCAGTAACAAATATTATACATGTATAAATGATTACTGAAATATATCACTGAAAAGCATGTAAAAATGCTAATGCATAAATACATATGTATGGAATATAGATATTCATACTTTATATTACTAAAATATGGTTACAAACGAACGTACAAGACATTCAACCAATTGAACAGCATGAAAATATTATTTATCCAAAGTTATAGATTTTGCTTCCATTCTTTCATTGCTTTATGTATAAATGATGAAATCACAAACGAAAGTCAACTGGTCAACCAATCAGAATCTATCTTGCAAACAGACCAATCAAACAATCTAAAAGTAATTAGTCTTTGAGAAGGCATTTGATCTGTTTGGTGTTATACAAGTACTAACATTCAAAATAAAATAAAATAAGAGTAATTTAAATGTGTCTTACAATGAAAGTGTTTTGTTCATCAAGGAGAGATCCCTGTACAGTAATTTGACCATTATTAGAGTCCAGTCGGAATGGAATGTTGGAAGAGGATATGAGGAAGTATTCCACTTGATTGTAAGGAGACTGAAATAGAAATTTGACATTATTCAGATAATTGTAGTCTAAAATAACAACATGTCATTGATACAAATTTCAAACAATGTTTTAACAGCATTTTATCTTATGCAAGATCATAATTTTTATGACAATATTCAAAATTTAGTAGTTTTATAAAAAATGATTCACATGAACAAATGTTCGCATACCCTGAGATCACTATCCTGAGCATTTAAGTCCACAATCAGTCTACCACGTGAGGCAACTTCAGATACTTCAAATTGTAATTCCGCACTTCCGCCGAAAGGCAATTCTGGGGCATTGAAATTTCTCTTTATATTTACAATTACTTCAGCAGTTGCAGAACGTGACAGTTCAGCTCCATCTTTAACCAACACACTCAGCTGTAAAATAACAGACAAGATATTCAATATCTGAGAAAAAGAGGAAAGAAGTTTACATACAAAGAATGACAATACTCAATTCATCTCAGGATACTAGTTATTGTTAAAGTGTCAATCTGAGATGCTACCTAAGTATTCTTAATTCATGTGACTCTTTCTAATAAACTATTTTTTCTTCTCCTTAAAAGAAACGGGCCCATTTAAAAAGTTCAATTGCGATCTCTTATTTTCCTATCTGGTCTTTGAACAGAAACACAAAGAATGAATACAATCCTCAAATACCTTCGAAAAACTGTCAAGAACAGTGAATACTTACAGTGTATTTGTTGGTGGTTTCAGATAAAACACTCTGGCTTAAGGTAATCAAACCAGATGCTGGATTAACAGAAAAGAATTGTCTAGCCTCAAAATCACCAGTAAGCAGATATGTCAGAGTTCCAAATGGAGCCTACAAATAAATAATTATAAATGTAATAATAAGTATTTTATGTATTCAAGTGAAATATTAATTAATGTAATAATAAGTATTTTACATAATCAAGTGAAATATTCATTAATATAATAAGTATTTTATATATTCAGGTAAAATATTAATTAATGTAATAATAAGTATTTTATATATTCAGGTAAAATATTCATTAATGTATATATATATATACAAAAAAAATGTTAAAAAATATATCCAAGTCAAGCAAATTAATAATAAAAAATAACTAACATTCCATAGGTTATTATATTATATTATATATATATATATATATATATATTCAGGTAAAATATTCATCTAGAATATTCAACTCTATAAAATAATGTCATAATGATAGTGATTTATAAGTGGGATTGTAATAATAAACACAGTCATCTTATACATAAAAATTGAGCATAGTTAAAATGGAAACAAACTCAGACAATTAATTATTGTACTAAATATTCTTATTTTCCAAAGTTAATATACCTTGTCGTCTGGATCAAAACCGTCCAATGCAAACACACTTGATTGAGTGGAGAGAGTTTCATTAATTGTTGTCTCAAAGTTAGCATTTCTAAATACAGGATTAGTTAGACTGTTTCTGTATACACTGATAGTACATGTTATAGCATTGGAAGTACGTTGACCATCAGTGGCAACCACTTGGAACTGAAATAAACATCATTATGTTAAATTTTCTTGAAGTTCAATATAACATAAATTGAGTAACCATGGTTACAAATACACTGACTTTGCATTATAAGTCAATAGAAATACATGTTCATTTCTGACAAGAACAATTTAAAAGAAACTAACATGGGAAATGAAGAAAATTCATAGAACTGTAAGTACAGTTTTTTGTTTGATTGAGTTTTACGCCCCTTTTCAACAGTCTGAGTCATATGAGGTGGACAGTTCACCTAATCATCGTTCCTGGGAAGAACCAGTACTAAACTCTCATCCTTCATAAGCAACTGCCTTCTTTCTCACATAAAGAAACATGGTCTGTAGCTAGGCTTGAAACCACAACCCTTCATCAGTGAGAGGTCTTACTTGTATAAATGACTCTAAGGTTAAACATTTTGTATACATATCTATCATGTTTAAACATTAAAATGAGTATTAATATATTTGATATTCAGAAAAGAATTGAAAAATGAAATAGGAACTGTTTATACCTGGAAGGTATTTGAATTGATACCAGAACCCGAGCGGAGGTCTTTCTTTAAGATAATGTTTCCAAGTCTATTTGAAGTAGTATCCACCATGAAATATTCAGATGCTGATGCTAGCTGATACTCCACGGTGTTGAAAGTCGACTGAAAGTGGGAAAATAAACAATATCATAACTAACATCTACTTTCTACAGTTGAAAGTTGTAAGCACTAAAATGAGAATAGACCGATGCAGGATTTTGATTTCTCCATAGTGAAAAATAAAATGAAAGACTTTACTGTAGAACTCTTTATTTTCGTGAGGTCAAAATTTCCCTTTTTTGGTGAGAAAAGCAGATGTTATCTTCATTCACGTATCATGTTAGTATAATGGTATTTAATATAAGACTGCAAACTAATTAATTACTGCTAAAGAACAAAAGTTGATTTCAACAATTCTTCTGATAGATTAAGACAACTTTTGCAGCTGTAATATATCTATATAACAGGATTTTTTCTTCAGGGAATTCATTTCTTGGTAATCAGTATGATAATAAACAACTGTTTAGGTTCTTATTGTGTCTAATGGTATAAATCTAAATAATAGATACAGCCATAAAACATTTGAACAAATATCTACCTTCTGGTCAGAATCTGTGGCTGTGACCGTATCAATAACATTTCCTGGTTCAAACTCTTCTGATATTTCTCCCTGACAGTCGCCAAGAGACAGATCAAATACAGGATCGTTCAAATTTTGACGGACGTTTATGGTCAAAGTGAAATCTGTTGACCGTGGTGGATTTCCACCATCACTAGCTTTGACACGGAACTGAAAAATATAAAAAGTATATCAGTGACATATTACATCAATGACTGAAAACAATGTACGGGTTCATGTATAAGTAATAAGTTACAAGTATGTTTTGTATACTGAAATACACCAGTGTTCAAACTAATTTTTTTAAAGCACTAGCCCGAAGAACTAGTGGACTATTGAAAACAGACAATTTACCACTAGCCCGAATATACAATTTCGAGAAAGTTCACTAGCCCGAACAGGAATTTACTAGCCCGGGGCTGTGGTTTAGTGGGTTAGCTTGAAGACTGATACACTTTATAAAAATTAGCCTAAGTAGTAAATTTCAATGTTATTCATAGTCAATAGAAATATGACTCAATATATACTTACGAAGAAAAGATCATTTGATTGAAAGGCTAGATTTTGTCGGACGCGTAAAGCACCAGAGGTCGTGTTCAGCTGGAAGTAGTTAAGTGCTTCATCTTCACCAAGAGCGACTATAGTCAAGTCTTCAGCACCAAATGGCCGCTGCAAGAAACATAAAAAATTAATGTTAGACATTTCTTTCAAAGAACCTTTATACACAGAAGAGATAAACATTGAAGGCAAGCTGATACATTCCAAATATTCCAAAATGATCTGATGCATCAAAACCTACTTACATTACCGTCAGAATCGCTATACACGAAAGTATAGAAGGGAGTAGATGTTGTCTGTGTCTCATCAATGGTTACGACGTCATTACTTGTGAAGTTAGGATCAGCGTCATTACGATATACTTCAACACGGATCGCAAAACTGTTAGAGGAGGGTCGGCCTTCACCATCTCTAGCAACCACTCTTAACTAAAACATTACATGGCAATATATTAGACAGAATAAATTGTACACATAACAAACTAAACATTTACTTAATCAACCATGTTTGCAATAAACATATCATGCATGTAGATAAATTTACATAAAAACAACTTAGTTATATCATGATCTAGGTATACATGTACTTGAAGACCTTTAAAATGTATACAAAAAGCTACAATTTTTATTGGGTTTTTGGCTGATGTTTTACATGCCACAGTTCACTGTGTTATCTCTGTGTGAGCCCTAAAGGAGTTTGCAGGGGATGAACTTATTATCGACCTTCACCTTGCCAAGTAAGCCTTGCTTTATCCTTCAATTAAAGCATAAACTATCAACCATAATCAGGCAGATAAACTTACATTGTACTCATAGTCCCTGTCAGGATCATAACGTAAGTTACCTAACACTCGAACATCACCAGTTATTCTGTCAACTGTGAAATAATCAAGTGCCTTTGAGTCACCTTGAAGCTCATAGAACACTGTATTGTATGGTGCCTGTAAGTAAAAGGAATCATCGTTAGTCATTCCTGATATAAATATAAATGTCAAACATTAGGATTAACCTTTCAAAGAACCAATTAAGATGACCATTTTATAAACTATGACTCAACATGCAAAATCACCTGTTCCATCCATCATAACAAGTACTAGTATTTGATTGGAAAACATCTACTAAAATCACATCAATATCATATGAACTTACTTCTTGATCATTATCTACAGCAGTAACAGTCATGATTGGATCAAGGTTGTCTTTTTCTTCAGAAATGCGCGCATTCACTGAAGTAATGTCAAACACAGGAACATTCAGATTACGTAACACAGTCACTCTGACATCGGTAGTGTTTGTAAGAGGTGTAGGATATCCGTTATCAGCCGCAGTAACACTTAGCTAAAAAATGAAAGAAAAGGAAATATTTTAACCCAATTACAGTTACACTGAAAGATGTTTCATGACACCAGAATCATGAAAAACGACAAATTGAGGTAAGTAAAACCACAAGTGTTCAGCGCATTGACCGACAAGGTAATAATATTTAGCAACACATATGTATATATGATATTATATAATCAAAGAAGGAGGTGACACCAATTATATGTCATCTCGGCACAAGAAAATGTACATGAAATATTACATATATATATGTCACCATACTGTTAGCTTGTCAATCAAAAATCATAGATAATTGTCTTACCGAAAATTCATTTATGTCTCGCACAGCCAAATCATTAAGATCACCAAACAGTGTAATCTGTCCGCTGGTAGGATTAATACTGAAGTAGTTTCTGTATGACGGCATTGTATATGTAATCTGATTGAAAAGATCTGTATCTACAGCAGACACGAGGACAACATTTGAACCGAAAGATGAAGTGTAGGAAATAGTCGCTGAATATTCATATGTATTGGTGGCTGAATTAACAAATCTTGGTCCAGCATTGTTCCTGAGGACATCAATCGTAATGATCGCCACTTCATTCGAACGCTTGAAACCACCATCGACTGCTTGAATATGTAACTGGAACGATATATAGATTATGGTATATGATATAACGATAAAGCTCCATTATTAAAATATAGAATTATTCAAGATCAAAATACCACTGTAATGTAAGAGAATTACATTTTTTAAATCAGCTTGGCTAAGTACTCAATTGAAATTATGTATGATAAAAAATATACATACATCAATTGTAAATGTTTTCATCATATACTGAGCAACTGTAGGCTATAAAACTAGTGGCATGCAGTTATAGCTTTATCCAGAATAAAGAGATCTACTTTAATAAACTGAATTGCAAAATAATTATCTAGTAGCCATGTGGCTCTAAATTATTAAAGATTTTTTTTTTAAATCAGAAATTCACCTCAAACTGATCTTGTGCGACACCAGCTAAAGTCTTTTTAATTGTTATATCACCATTTGGGTAAACTGTAAACTGATCACTAGATGCAGAATCAGTTGGATCTACCAACTCAAAATGGACGTCATTGTATGGAGACTGTAATAACAAATATAAAAACATAGATTTCAAACAATGCTATACAACCAAAAATTATCAACTTACAATATTTTTTTAATATTTCATGTTAAACAACTGTTTTCAACACAGTTTCAGTTATTTCCAGCAGACGGTCATTACTGAACCAGTTTTTCTGTATTTGGTAGCAGAGCTAACCTTTTTCTCCACAAGTAACTGTTTCCACTTTTCCACATCAATGATCAAACGTGACGTACAAACAACTTTAGATGTAATATCTGAGGCCAAATCATCACAGACACATATGTGTCATACCCGAAGTTCAAACAGTTAAGCCCGTAGTATGTACACCTCTAGATTTAATTACATGAGCTGACAAGGCAGACAAATTAAGTTGGAAGAACTCTATATAAAATCAAAACTGCAAATTATACATATCCAACAAGCGATACTATTTTCAATGTGGATGTAGGAAGCATCACTTAGTTGTAAGTAGAAAATGTGGTGTATAACTATAGGGGCTCTGCTCCTAAAAATGAACGCATCCAAAATGTTTCATGAGTTTCATTGAAACCTCATCAGAACAAATAGTTTTCACTGAAAGTAAATATATAGATAAATGTACCGTGTCATCATCATCCCCTCCTTCAACAGTAAATAAGACATCACTTGAAGAAACATCTTCTCGTCTGGAAATGCGTGCTCTGTATCCGTCACTAGCAGGGGGATTAGTAATGTAGGGCGGTAGTAAGTTGCTATCAACAACAATAGAAACGTCCGTGTAGTTGCATTTAGTAGCCTCTAGAGCGTCATCACAAACACGGATTGTCATCTGAAGCAGGAACAATAATAATAATACAGTTTACAGTACCTTGTATTTACTACATTCTACTCTCAATTAAGGATAACAATATTTACATACAAAAGATAATACCACTGATTATTTGTAACTCATGTTTTTACGTGCAATACAATTCCATGTACGAGATTTTAGTTTACATGTTCAAACACATTGGCTTGTCTGAGTATTTCACTGTACACTGGGTTTAGAATAAATCATTATTGTTTTGACAAGTATCAAGGTCAAATAACACAGCGGCAATACCTGGTATGCGGCTGATCCTGATCTAATGTCACCTACGACATTAAGTATACCAATATTTTGTTGACCAGGAGCACCAGATCTTGTGACAAGTTCAAATACACTTTTACCAGTACCATGCAAAATAGAATAAGTCAAGTCTTGGAATCTTGCCTGTAATATAGAATAAAAATTATAAACACACAACTTCTTCATTTACAGGAACAGTAAAACCTTCCTTAGCAACCACCTATAAGTATTAAAATCACCCCATAGCAACCATATATGTTCGGACTGGTTTTCTATACTTCAACTTGATAATGAAACCAGTCAAAAAGGTGGGTGGGGTATTGAGGACTTACGAAAATATTACTTGCAATTAAACTTGAATAATATCAACCTTTATTATAAATGTTGACTTTATTGTGCTGATACTTTTTTCAATAACTTTCTATTTTTTCTCAATGAGTTGTAAACTTACTCTGTCAGTAACATCATCAGCATCTGTTGCAGTAAACTCAGCTACACTTGTTCCTATATTTGTGGTTTTTGGTACAGCTATAGGGCTGGGAGGAACATTAGTAAATACTGGAGTGTAAAGATTACGTTGGACTAAAATGGCGTAACGTGTGAAGGAAGCAGATGTCTTCTGAATTTCACCTCTATCTCTAGCCCTAATATTCAGCTGAAAACAAAAAATGCACTAATAATTTTCTGTTTCGCTACTACATGTATTGACAAAATATTTGAACAAAGATAGCTCATCAAATTCAATAATGTCACTAAGTCACCAATACAGTTGTCTTTGAATTCACTTAGATAATAGCCATAATCAACTGGTATAATATATATGGCATTCATTGGATAATTATAAAAACAACTAGCAGACCAAGGAAAGCTGTAATCTAATCCTGCATCACACTCATACAAGTCATAAACTTTTCATTTATTAACCTTGAAATAAAACAGTATCAGCTCAAAGCTTTTTTCCATATAGTCCAACCAAAAGGGTCACTTAAAAAAATACATTTGGTGCATAAGCATAATGATTTTTTAATTACAACCACTCAGATTATAATGAATGAAAATAAAATATACATAGAGGTTGAGTTTATCTACATACAACGTATTCAGTATCCTGGAAAATATTGGCGTTGGTAAGTCTATCCTTGGTAAAAACTTCACCAGTCTCACTATTTATGTCAAACAATGTGGATCCCTGGTTAGTGCTGCTTTCAATGTAGAAAACGATGTCATTTGAAGGTGACTGAAAGAAGAAACCATCTCAATAATACACAAAAGTAAATATGAGGTTTTCCCTCAATTTTTTCCCATCAATTACTGGCTGCACTGAGCATTGAATAGGAACTAGCTAACCCTCCATGTGCCAATAAAAATTGCATTCAATAAGAGATGGGGCCGTTCACCAGCGTCACTAACAATTACCTCAACTAAAATATCATGTACTATTGAGTAAACAATCCAATACACAAGAAGAATTCTATCCCATTTGATAAAGGCATTAGGAACAGATATAAAGATGAACAAATAAGCTTATATTAAGAAATCATATGTGTTAGTTTACAAATTTAGAGCTTCGAATTAGTAATTAACATGGCAAGGCAGACAAACAAGGCATGATCTATTTTAGATAGTCTATGTTTATGGAGAAAATGAAGAGTCACAATATTAAACTCCATCTAATGTTTGAATGTTTTTTATTACATTGAGGTCTAATGCAGATTTTCTGCATTCTTATCAATATTTGATACACTCAGTTGTCTTGGAAACAGACTAAATTGAACTTACTGAGGTATCGTCATCAGTTGCCTCAACACGCTGTGGTAGTGAATATCCAATAGGTACTGTCTCCAGTATTGAGGCGGACAGATCAGACAATGTCATTTGTGGAGTTTCCAAGTTACGTTGAATGGATACCAATAATGAAGTTTCACCAACTTTACCGCCGTCATCTTCTACTTCCAGTACAAGCTGTAGGTAAGATAGATAAGAATAAAATGCAGAAAAAAGGATTTTTTTATCCTTTGAGACTATAAAACACAGACCTACATACGAGGACTTCAAAATCTGACTCCATTTCATGTGGTACATATGCATCGGGATCGATCGAGGGATAGAATGTCGCTAAAAACATGGGGTCACTAACACAGCCTCAACTAAATTTAGAAATCAGACTAGTTGTTAAATCAATAAACAAAGAATTTATCTATCATGGTATGTTTATTAATTAAGTGTACAGCAATATAAAAATTGTAATTAAAGACAAAACTGTGATGAATGAAATTGAGAAATGGTTAGTGCATAGTTGGGTACTTACATCCCATACGTTTACTCTATTATTGTTGAATGGTTCTTCTAAGCGTCTGACAGTTTCAACTACCACTGTATTGGTATTTTCATCAGCAACCAGTTGAAAATAGTTCAAAGCACCCGGTGGATATGCAATTTTAGTTGAGAGTTCAGAAAATTTGCCATTCAAACCATTATTCTGTGCAATCAAATAAAAAGAACACACATCATCTCAGGAAAAAATATCTATACATATTAAGTGGGTTTGTACAATGAGAACTAGTTATTGAGACATCATAACTCCATCCATGTATTAAACATAGAGAAAAGTGCACATAACTGACAGCACAACATTATCTACATAAAAACAACAACATATAATCATACAAAATTATATTTAAATAATATTAAAATCATATGAAATTATATTAAAAATTACATGAAATTATATAAAAAAAATCACAGAATTAGATGAAACATACATAAAAGTTCAATAGAAACATGAAATTAACATAATTATTTCCTTACCACATCAACGTCCCCATAAACGAATGAAGCCACCTCATGTCCTATTCCAACATTTTCATTTATTGATACAGCCTGTCCATTGCCTTGGAAAAATGGAGCAGTATTTCTGATAATGGTGACCGTTACAATAGCTTGTTCTGTGGGGTCGGACCTTTCAGGAATACCGAGATCAAAAATATTGAATCTCAACTGAAACAGAATTTCAGTAAGTAAAGGAAAGATCAATAAATTTTCATGAAGGACAGTACAGTAAGTCTGTACTGATTTATCTATACACGTATATATAAATTGTCAGTCCTAGTACAAGTATTATATCTTTCAACGGTTATTTTGCTTCTATCCGAGCAACATAAATTGGACGGATGCCATTCAGATCAATGATTGATAACGCTCATACAGTCAACATGTAACCTAGAAGTATCAAAGAACAAGTATAGAATGAAGAATTTTGTGTGATTTCAAATTCCAAGTGATAAAAAGTTCAGTGACTTACTTGGTAGGTACTCTGTGTTGGGTTTAATGTCAGATCTTTTCTCACAGATATAACACCTGTAGCAGGATTCACCGCAAAAAATTCCTGTCCTTCAGAAGTACCTACAAATCTAAAATTAATTTGATTATGTGGTGGCTGATTATCCGCATCACTTCCAGAAAGTTGTTGTATAGAAACCCCCAATTCTTTGTCCTCTGGGATAGTTGCTGACAGTATCAGTGTATCAAACTGTGGGTCATTGAAATTACGATCCACGGTTACAAATAATTGGATAGCAGCTCGTCTTGGAACAAGGCCATTATCTTCAGCTTGAATTATGACCTAAAGACAAAAAAACAGAGAGTTACAAACTGTGATGCTTTAAGGAACTCAAAGACATAACACAAAAACAAAGAAATAAGTTCTTTTAACCAAATAGAAGTTTAATTCAATACTACCGTTACTCTTAATTTGGAAGTACATGTACTGTGAAGGAGAATGCTATATGTAATTATCAATTTTACTGTTTTAGGTGTTTACGTAAGATACAAGACAAAATATTACCACATACCGAGTATGTATTATCTGCATATAAAGTTAAATCTGCATTTAATTTGACTTGTCCTACTTGTTGTCCCCCAGAGAAAATGTTTTCCATAATAAACAAACTGGAATCTATTGAACCATCATTAACAATACTGTATGTGATCTGGTTGTTCTCAGGCTGAAAATCAAACATAGACCTTTTATTTATCATTCTTTGAGATATATATAGAAAAGATGGCAAGACTTTTAATTAATCTTGTAGTTCACTTAGCTGAGTAAGACAATAATGTCTGTCAGCATTTTACCGTAGTAACAGTAAAAATCACATGGATATAATGACAGATAAAGAGGATAATATGCAAACAGAAGTGCTGTTATATTTTTAGATATATTAGTATCCTCAAATCTGTAATATACTAAATAGTAATACTAAGTAATCAAGGTGATATCTAACAGCATAAATGCACTGCGATTGTCTACAAAATCAGACAGAACAGATAAGACTGGGTTGGCTGAAGAAAGTCGAGGCCTGTTGTCATTGACATCTTGTAAAAAATTCAACAATATGTTACATGCAGTTACTAAATTGGTGAATTTCTTCTCAGAAGCAGCTTTACATACTACTGGTGAATTAATTTCAAAAATTGCATTTAGATAAATTATGTTTTTGTCATGCATATCCAGTATTCATTAGTGTGCATTTCTGATTGAAATCATGAGACATGGATTTACTACTTACATTTGGATCAGCGTCTGATGCTGTGACAAGTTTCACTTGTGAACCATTAGCTTGAGTTTCTGGAATCCTAGCCTCATATCTGTTACCATCAAGATTAAAGAATATTGGAGGTCGGTCGTTTCGAACAATGTCAAAGTTAATAGTCAAGTCTGGTCCAGAAAGGGGATTTGGCTCACCCCTATCAGACAGTGAGATGACAATCTACAACAAACAAAAAAATATTGAATTTAAAATACATAATAAAACAAATACTTACATATATGATTATGTCAATAAATAAATGAATTTCTTGATTAATTCTTAATTAAGAAACAATATCCAAGAACAGAATGATTATATCATAAATTATGTAGCTCTGGGTGAACAATATGTTTACTTACATTGTAAGAATCATCATCAGGGTTCCTTGCAGGAGATTGACGCAGGTATACATAACAGAGATCATCTACATTATCAGCAATAGCTCTAAAGTAGGCCATAGCTCCCCCAGTAACATCACAATTCATCAGATTATGTGGTGCCTGGAAGGATTCATATAAACACAAGATCAAACAATTAATCATACAATATTTGTACAGACTACATGAAAAAGCTGCATAAGACATGATGACACCAAGAAATTTTTAACCAAGCTGAAATAAAGCAAAAGACCATCATTTTTATAAGGTATACAAGATTTCTAGATATAAAAATGCATTACCACTTTTTTCTTTCTAAATTTTTCTATAAGATATAATTTTTTTATAATATCATGTTTGAATATTGAGATTTATCATTTAGACAAAACAAAGTGATTTTCGTTAATTAAGTCTATTTAGACAAACAAGTTTTTCTAGATGTATGTTAAGAAAATATACTTACACTAAGATCATCATCTCTGATGGTTAGAATAGCTACAGGGTCGGACATGAAGATGTTCTCACTAACTGAATATGCACTTAAAGGAGTGTTCACCCATCTTGGTGCATTACGGTTTCGTGTGACTTCTACAGTCAATGTAAACTCGGCTGATCTTTGAGCAACTCCGTATCCTTGATCCGTAAATGTTATAGGCAGCTGTGTGAATTAAATTCTTGTATTAATAGCCTGATCACAATCATTTTACAGAAATATAAATGTTTATTACAATAAATAATTGGCCAGAATATCTTGAAGCTAAATAGGTCATAGAAATGAAAGTTTTCTTTAACTGCTTTATTTACATTACATTCGTTTATATCAAGACAAAGTCTGTATCTAGAGAATAAAATAACGTATACAGTACAACCTCTATAGAGCGGCCCTCTGTAGAGCATCAACCTCTCTATAACAACACCTTCAAAATTTCCCTAAGATAATATTCACGGTAAAATTAACCTCTGTAGAGCAACAACCTCTAAACAACAGCTGATATTTGCAGCTCCCACAGGGTGTTGCTCTACAGAGGTTGTACTGTATGCATAATGTAGCAGAAAACTGAGGAAAAGTCACGAACTTACAACATATTCCAAATCCTTCTCTCCAATCAGTGACTGTACCAGAAACACATCATATTCATTTGCATTACTACTTCTGATGATAGAGAACTTGCCTGATACAACTGGTGTGTTGATAGCACCGAAACGATCCTAATAGAAGTAAAAAGGAAATTTCTCAAGCCTCATATTGTAGGTATAAATACTGATTGTTTACAACATGAACAAATAAGCAGGAATGAATACTAACCTATAACAAATAGTCAAAACTATAATGATAAAGTTGATAAAAAAACATTGGAATGAATTGACAATGATAATAAAAGAAAACAGTCCTGGTCAGTGAGTGAGACACTGATAGAACATGTTAGGCAATACGAAGAGTTGATAAAAGGGGCCATGAAGTTGGTAAAATGATATATAATATATACTTACTTCATCATTATCTGTAACTGTTAGTGTATAAATTTTGGAGTTAACATTTGTTGTGTCGTCAATAATGACTCTATCACTAAAACCAGCACTGATGGTGGGAGCATTGTTACGTACAACTCTCAGTGTGAGCTGAACATTATTAAGGTCTATTTGTTGAGGTGTTCCACGATCAGCCCCGCGCACAGTCATCTGAAAATGTTACAATGAGTGTCATTGTGTGGGAATGTCAGTATAGGCATTAATAATCTTATCATAAATTAGAAACATACACTTTATGTACACTGTACTTTCAAACATGTGGCTCAAAATATATATCTACATAATTAAATATTAAGCAAAATCCAATTCAATATTCTTTCATTATATAAATACCATATATAAATACCCTATATAAATACCATATATAAATACCATATATAAATACCATATATAAATACCAGCTAAAACAAAAGAATGATTGATTCAAATCAACGTTTGTTTAAAATTGTATGTTAATATAAGTTAAATTTATGACACTAAATCATAAAAATTATGGAGAAATCTAATAAAAATTACCGTAATATCATTGCCAGCCTCAGAATTCAATGATTTGATAACTGACACTAATGATGAACCTGAGTGTATAACAACACTATCTTGTGCTGTCAGCGGTGAAACGGTAGAAATAGAAAAGTCAATTTGACTGTTTGCAGTATTCTGAAATAATGATAATACAATATAAAATTAGGGAGAACTATACAGGAATACAACATAATACTAAGGAGAAATATAAGAACAATATAAAAATTAGGGAGAAATAAAAGAATACATTGTAATATTAGGAGAGAAATATTAGAAAAAAAGAAGAATAGCGATCACAATTAAGTACAAAAAGTTTTAAATCAATATTCATGTATTAATGAATGGGTGTTTTGCTCTTTTTAAAGCAGGAATGTATTCAAAGTATGACTAAATAAAAATTGTAAGAAAATGTACAAAAAAAGACCACACCATTTACACCACTCCATTCAGCAAAGGTAAAATCATAATGAAGCCATGTATTTGTAAATCAAGTAAATTAAAAAAAGGTAAAATGCTTACTAGCTGGTCCCCATCACTGCCGGTGATTCCGAAATTAAGACTACGTTCTACGTCCGTATTGATTCTATACTCAACAAAATCAGACAAAACAGATAAGACTGGGTTGGCGGCAGAAATTTGTGGCCTATTATCATTGACGTCCTGCAAAAAATCCACAATATGTTACAAAGATGTTAATAAAGTGGTGAATTTCTTCTGAACAGCAGCATAAAACATTACTGACAAATTAAATTTCAAAAATTTAGCCGTGTCATCATCATGAAAATGGCCAGAGAAAATCTCTCAAAATGATGTCAAACAACTAACCAATGACCAAAGTCAATAGCCATCAAATATCACTTTGAAATTTTTGTTGATGATAAACTGAGATGTAGCAGTAAAATGAATGGTGTAAACAACAATTTTACTGATATGCATAAAATTTGTTGACAAAAGATATTAGAATAAAAACACGCACATAAAAAAATGTATGTATAGCATGCAAATACTCACAATGACACCAATGTCAACTCGTGCCCGTCTGCTTGGATTGGCATTATTGATACCGTCTGTTGTGGTAACAAAGAATGAATAGGAAGTCTGAGTCTCATAATCAAGCGGCCTCTTTGTAGTTATGACTCCCGTGTTGACATCCAGATTAAAGTCATTATTTGGTTCATTCTCAAATCTGTACTGAATGTTGCTTGTGCTATCAAAATCTCGAGCCTGTAAGATTAATCATCAGTATTTATATGACAAGCAATAACTTCAGCACACATCTATAGATAAAGTCAAGATATACATGTAAACAAAAAGAAACACAATAGGAAAAAAAAAGATATTTAAAACAACACCTGCTTGTGGCAGGTCATACTCCTCAGTGAAAATATGACGTAACGAGGGCTCAAAGCAACAGTGTCGTAACTCATATTGAAATAAGAACAAGTAAGGACAGTGTTGCGTTAAGCCCTCGATATGTTGATTTTCCTCCCCCACAAGCGGAGGTTGCAGGCTCCTTGGAAGCATAAGCTAGTACTTGTTAGAATACAGTCCGAGGAAACTGGTAAGGTGAATCAGCTGCAGAAAAATTGTTGAATAATGGCATTGACCTCGAATAAACTTATCAAAACAATGATTTCATGAAATGATAACTGAAAATGAACGGAAAATGGGTTAAGTAATGTAATAATGCTTTGATGAAAATTGTGACTTACAAGTACAGTAAGGGACTGAGAAGTTCCTGTCTTAGTCACTGCTACACCAGTCTGTTCTTCTAACACGAAACCAGAATACACATTATCAACAAATAATGGCACATTATCATCAGCATCTAGTACATTTACTGTGACAAGAACAGTATTTCTAAGAGATGGACTTCCACTGTCACGAATAGTAACAGGGAAAATATACTGCTGTCTGGTCTCATAATCTAGAGGTACTGAAGTGGAGATCTGTCCACTTGTAGCACCAATGGTGAATCTAGAATAACAGAATTTTAGGTAATATTAGAATACAGTCACATTGCTGAAGTGTGGAAAAATAGTCTTATAACACTGGTCCAAGAGCTTTAGTATATCAAGTAGAATGGTACAGAGACTGGCATTGTTGTACCTCAACTGTCATTGATGCAGTAGGTCTGATCTTATAACAACATTTATGAACAAAGAAATAACATTGGTAAATAACTGAAAAAGTTTTATGTCTAGCGCAATGGAAAAATAATACCAAAAAATTGAATTTAGAAGAGTACATGTACTTACATTCCTGTTGCACCTCCAAGGGAAAAAGTGAAAGTGTCTGAGTCAAGATCTCTACCCTATAACATGAATAATACAGTTGTAGTATATAAATTGAGTAACCATGGTTACAAATACACTGACTTTGCATTATAAGTCAATAGAAATACATGTTCATTTATGACAAGAACAATTTAAAAGAAACTAACATGGGAAATGAAGAAAATTCATAGAACTGTAAGTACAGTTTTTCATTTGATTTAGTTTTACGCCCCTTTTTATCGTTCCTGGGAAGAACAAGTACTAGACACCCATCCTCTGTTAGCAACTGACTACTTCTTCACATAAAGAGACATGGTCGATAGCTGGGCTTGAACCCACAACACTCTATCAGTGAGAGGTTACAGTGATTTGAAGTCAGCGACCTTACCCACTCGCCCACAGAGGCCAGTCAGAACTGTATGTAAGTCCAAAGCCATTTTATGGGACACTACCCAAGATTTACTTCAGATAATCACAGCATTGAAAACCTATAAAGTCAACTCAAGGGTCTAGTGCTATTCATATATTATCATTTTCTTTGACATTATATGAATATGACAATACGTCTCTTGTTGTCACATTAATTTGTCCTGAGTAACTGATGCAGTGCGTGCATTTCTGTATGAAGACCTAAGCAAGTGTTGCAGTATATACATTAAGTGAACTGATCTTTTAACCACAACTATGTAACAAAATTATGAATAAGCACTCTCTAATAAAATGAGTAATCCAGGATAGGAAAAGATCATGAATCTGAAGGATCTAGTCTATTAGAAATGAAATTAGGGACATCCTATCCTTAGTATACACTATTCAACAACTTACTACTAGTATGGTAAAAGCTTGTTACAGTGACTGACTTAAGATGCTTAACCAGTGGACACTTCTTCCATGCCCGAGTCAGATTTACAGATCACCATCAGACACACAGACTACAATCGACCGTGTGAAATCATGGTCTTTGTCGACGATGACAGAAACAAATATCACTAGTATCCAAAAACTATTATCCCACATCAGAAAATGATACACAGAAATGATACACAGAAATGTTACACAGAAATGATACACAGAAATGTTACAACTTACATTAACTGTCCCTACAGGTGTACTACTCAAGCCTTCTAGTACGCTGAATGTGTAAGACGTTTGTAAAAACTCAGGTTCGTTATCATTTACATTTGTGACATCAATGGTTACCGTAGCTGAACTGACCTGGAAATGGATATTTGAAACAGACTGATATAAAACTGACTCATGCAAACACAATAACAAGATGATGAATGTTGATATCACTTTGAGTTTTAGTCGCACCAGTCCTGGCGGCACCAAATATCATAATGTGTGGAAGATGTCCAGCCAGCTTATTGAAGGTCAGAGGTGCTACTCAAAAGAAATACAGGAATCATCCTCTGCTGTTGAAGAAAAGCTCAGGTAAAGTCACCCAGAAGCTCAGGTAAAGTCACCCAGAGACCCTAGCTGTTTGTACAGTGTAAACTTACAGCAAGGAATACATACCCGGTCCTGCACAATACACAACAGACTTTACATCATGTAGTATGTTTGCAATTACCAACTACCATTTCCCAAAACTGTTTTTACTCTTTGAAAGAGATGCTTAAATGAACACAACTGAATGTAACAATAAGTGTGCATACCAGTCCAGTGGTGTCTGTGCCTGTCACCAAGAATACATATCTCTGTTCATTTTCATAATTTAAAGGACGATTAGGAGGTGTACCACTTAATGAAATAATTCCACTGTAATAAAACAAAAATAGAAGAAATATCATATAAATGAAGTTAATGAACACAGCACTACAGCATTAGAAATGAATGGTTTTGGGCTACATGACATACAATAGAATTCTTAATTTCCAAATGAGTTAAGCATATGACATAAAATGTAATATTCTATATCAAACCTGTGAACAAAGGCCACCCTTGAAAAGACAAAACATGTCCTTTATTGACAGGACAACTTTATTCGGAGGTCATTTTGTTCTTATGTTCTTAAAGAATTGCCCATATTCACAAGGTGACCTTTATTTTGAGGTGACCACAAACACAGGTTTGACTGTAATAATTATTACATACACTTTATAAGATTACTAATATTACACAACATAATTCTAAAGAAAAATATGTAAGTATCAGAAAAAAAATAATCAAAGCACAGATATTTAACTAAAAACCAATAACTTTCAAACTAAGAATTTTCCTGAAAATCCCATACCTATTTCTATCCAGACTGAACTTGCCTTCTGTGCCTTCGATGTAAGTAGTAGCAATGTCATATACAACTGTATCACCCACATCTATATCAGTAGCCTGAAAGTAATGATCATGCTTAATCACAGGAAATACACTCTGGTAAAAATATATGTCACATTATCTATTCAGTACTAAAAGAATGTAAAATAATGCATTGAAAGTAATAAAAACATGAGAAAATACATATACACGGGTTGTAGGATGACATATTCTGTTTTCATTGTATTTACGAAACATCAATGTACTTTATAAAATTGACAAAATTACTGTATAATAACCAAATCGTGTCTGATAATTTAAGATAATTCAAACATAATCGACAATTTGTTTACAAATTTTCTGAAATAATTCGCAAGTGCAAGTGAAAATGGTGCAATACATAAGATACAATGAAAACTCGTTATAGCATGAAAACTGGTGACTGGACCATACATGTATATTACTGAAAGATGATTATATTGTAACATGATAGATATGAAGATTTTGTCATAAGAGCACTCACTGAAACTTTCACAACAAAAGAGCCTGCCACTGCACCTTCACTCTTCTGTACAAAATAGGAGTTTGAAGTGAAAATCGGGGCATTGTCTGCATCACTTATCACTGTCACTGTTAAAGTTTCTGTTTCAGTTCTGGAAGAAACAGTAAGATGTAATTTAATATTAGAAATACTAATTCTGACAGAAAGAATAGTTATTCATTCATTTCTTTGGTTTCAATGCCATTTTCAACATTATTCCAGTCATATTGTGGCGGGTAGATATCCTAAACCTATCCAGCTCCTCTGGATTACATTTAGGCCTTAACCGGTACTAACCACATTCTAACCAAGCTACCCCACATAATTCAGAGGTGGAGGACAATTTTACATAGCATGTAATAACTTCAGTCAAATTTGTCACGGACAGTGTGAACCTTGTCTGGGGTTCAAACTCACAACCTATTGATCAGTAGCCCAATGCTCAATCCACTGAACTAACAGGGCAGGCCAAAGAATATTTATCGTAGAAATGAGAAATAAATAAATAACAACAGTAGAAATGATGCTAATAAATCATAAATGTAAAGAACTCTTCAGATAACAATATGTTTAAGATACATCTATAAACATTATAACAGTTAAACATACACGAAGAAAGAGAAAAGTGATATCATTTTGTCATAAATGTTTGTTTGATTGTTTGTTCCTTTTCAACAGTCAGAGTTCTCCTGACCATTGTACTAGACTGCAACCATCCATAAGGAAAAACCTACTTTCTCACATAAAGAGACATGGTCGATAGCTGGGCTCAAACCCGAGACCCTCTATCAGTGAGAAGTTACAGTGATTTGAAGCCAGACAGGTCTCAAACAAATGTGATCAATTTTAAGTAAATCTTTTTCTTATTTGCTGATCTGTGATTTCAAAATACTTAGAACTGAAAAGGCAAAAAGTTATATAATTATACAGCATTTTAATGTATTCAAATATTTACCTTGGTTCTTGCGAAGCCCTATCTGATGCTTCAATTGTTAAATCAAACACTAGGTTACTTGGTACAAAACCATCCACATAAACATCTCCATTTGGTTGTACATAAGTAATAGCTTCCACATCTGCCTCATTAAAGTTACCATCTGATGCAAGAATAGTAATCCCCTTTATAGCATATACTACATCTCCATTGTCTCCTGAGTCAATGTCAGTAGCTTGCATCTGTAACAAGAAAGGCCAAATTAAAAAAACATTAACATACAAACTTTGTTCTTGAGTTTTCTGAAAACAAATGATACTGAATGACTCAATATTATAGACAATCATGTATAAATATGCAATAAGATAAAACAGAAAATTATGTAGCATTTCTCACCCCAGCTAGTAGTTGGACAATTTGACCTTCTGGAACCTGAGCATTGTAGTTTGATCCTGTGAATTGGGGAGTGTTGTCATTGTCATCTTGCACAAAGATTGTGATAGGCAATAAGGCTGCACTCCTACTTCCTGCTCCTATGTTCTCAGTCACAAGTACCTAGAGTTAGTAATGTTGCATAAATTCAGTACAATTTATCTTTTCATTTCATTGAATTTAATCCATTTTCAACATTATTTCGGTTATATCATGGTGGGCAGTTATCCTAACCAGCAAGCTACTGCCAAGCTACTCAGCATAATTCAAAAGAGGAGGACAATTTAACATGGGATGTAATATCTTCATCAAACTTGTCACCGACAGTGTGAGCCTTACCCCGGTTCTAACTCTCAACCTCTTAAATTCAGTGCAAGTGACAGAATAAGATTGTCACAGCATAAAAAAGGAAGTTTATATTTATTATCTATGAAGAAATCTTCAGTTACATTAAAAATGTACATCACTACACATTGTACATAATAACTCCTCACGTTTCATCACCTTTTCATAATAATGTTTGTTTGTTTGTTTCATTGGTTTTATGCCCCTTTTCAACAGTCAGAGTCATATGAGGTGGACAGTTCACCTAACCATTGTACCTGGGAAGAACCAGTACTAGACTCCCATCCTCCGTAAGCAACTGCCTACTTTTACACATAAAGAGACATGGTCGGTAGCTCGGCTCGAACCCATGACCCTTCATATCAGTAAGAAGTTACAGTGATTTGAAGTCAGCGACCTTAACCACTCGACCACAGAGGCAGGTCTTTCATAACAAAGCACAAAAAGGTCCATACTTGAGGCTTCATAGAGATATAATGGAGAGAATGATATTTTTAATAACAATGCAAGTTAATAGGTAATATGCACAAAATGACAGGTCATATTTTAATATATAATTTCAAATAAAATAAAGTTTAATTGGGATACCATTAACAAGAAGACAGTATATATTCTAAAGAGCTCAAGTTTTCCATGTACAAGAACTTACTGAAAATGAGTATTGGGACTGAATTTCTCTGTCAAGAGGCTGTGTCGCATAGATTGTAGCAGTATCACCATTGCTGTCTATAGCAAAAGGCACTCCTGTTGTAATTTGGTAACTATAATCCTGTGATTCATCTCCAATCTTTAAAGACAGAAATATGTTATAATAATAATGATAATAAAGACTTTACATATACAGGCAACACAGTTAGGCATAGGCCCAATCTTCTCTCTGAGCCTCATAGAATGTAACAAATTTCACATTCACAACATCTACAAAAAAAGTCTACAACTAATGGAATTAATGTTTTATTATACAAAGTAGTTGTTTTGGCAAAATAATTTCTGTACAACGATTGTAAATTGTTGTTAATGAGAATCTAATAAATGCTATAATCTTAGCCATTAAGATATGACAATAAAAATGCATCATACATAAGTAAAAAAACCTACCAAATCTTGATCAGAAACTGAAATCCGTAGTGCAGGGGAATTACTTTCAGCTGAACGTATTACAGTGCCATTTATTGAATTCTCCTTGATATAACCACGGTTCGAGTTTGCGACAGCAACAGGATTGTTTTGGTTATTTGGTTTAACAGTGAACTTGATTTCAGCCGTTCGGTACTTATTGTGATCATTGACTTGTCTAGCCTGTAAATAGCAATAAGATAAAAGATCAGTTAAAGATACTAATAGTATATCTATTTCATATTTGATGTCAAAGAACAAGCGTAAACACAGTTGATATAATCAATAAATGTTCCTAACTAACAAATTCAATCAGTGTGAAAGACTCCATACTTGTCTAAAAATGAAGTTTATTCATCCATAAACTTAAAAATAGCGGAAAGTATTTTTAAGAAGTGAAGACGACCATAGTTTTTGAAAATTTTGAAACGACATGAAGGTTAATCAGATACTGTAAACCAGGAAACTTTCGCGTCAAGAAATGTTCGCGTTTTTTATGTAGCCAGGCACATTTGCGGCATTATACTTTCGCGGATTTGAGGAGGCCGCGAAGCTCGTGAAACAAAACACGCTTTGAATGATACATACTTTGAACATAATGAAGAAATAGTTTGTTTGCACAAAAAAACTTGTGACTACAACAATAGTCATTCTGTGTATATTTAACTTAAAATTTACTCTAATAACACTGTCAAAAACAATAAATCAGGTAACTACCAAACTTAAAACATGATTTTCACACAATGTGTCGCAAACATGACAGAATGGATTAAACAAAACCATTACATCTGTCAAGTCTCAATTACTTGATATTTTAAGTCATTAATTGCGATTTTGACTGAATTATAATTTTTAAAGATTTTTTTCTGATATTTTAATAAAATGAGCAGAAAGAGGGCGAAAAACACGAAATTATTTAATAAAGATATTTCCCACGTTTCAAATGTAATAGTTAATTGACAAACAACAAACCAATACACTGACATGGAAGTTATTATATGACCATCTCCTTGTAGCGACCTTTTTTTCGCGGTTTTAGGACAAGAGAGTGATTCGCGGCGTTTTCCTTTCGCGGAAACGACCCTACCGCGAAACTCGCTAATTTAAATTGCGCGAAATAATTTCCTGGTTTACAGTAAACAAAAAAAAGGCAGACAATCCAAGCCAAACTGACAATGTTATGCCAAACTAAATGTAGATACTGAACATATTCAAACGAGCATTTTTGCACACTATTAATTTAAACATTGCTTTTGCCTGAGAGATAGTTATGCAGTAAACTTCAAAGTCAAAGAGAATTTTAATCCTAAAAAGCTACTGGTTCAAGTCATTACTGAATGTTATTTTTTCTAAGCTTTCATGAACTTTTAGCATTTTTTGTTTTTCTTTATATTTATTATAATATTTTGCATTGTTTGATTTTTTCATGCACTTCACATGTGGACATTACATATGTTATCATATTATAATATACAAAACAAATTGAACAATGTATAAGTTTACAAGAGAAAATAATGGACTTATCTCCTTACTTTCAAGAAAATACTTAATCTTGATGCATCTTGTCTTGAAATAGCCTCAGTTTGATACAAAGTTGCTGTGTATATATCTCTGTCAGGAAGGTCTGCACTTGTGGTAGGACCAGTTGTTTGTACACTGAATTTTTCACTAAATCCATTTGGTTCACCTAGATTGATACAAAAATGAGCTAAGATCAGAATGAAAATGTGCCTTGTAACATTACCGATATGCCGATAATAAGATCCTTCCAATGTAATATCTTGGAAAAACTAAAACTTTAGAAACAAGATGAATCAAGTAGCATACACATGTATCCATATGTATTCCACATTCATTTACAGAGATAAACATTGATCGTCAGGGTCTTATAACAAATATTTTCGAATAAAAAAAGGAATTTATTAGGAAGAAAATATTTATACTATAAAACAATATTCTTTATCCAATACAGCAGGGAGATGAAGCAATATTGTAGCAAATAATATCTGCTTTTAAATCTTTAACATCTTAAAAAAATCAAATAATAGGTGACCTCAGACTTGGAAACTAAACTCTAATACTGTTTAAATTATGCATAGTGGATGTCAAAATTCTAAAACTCAATAACTGTTTAAAATAATATAAGTGCAGTTACATCTTAACAAAATGACTTACTTTCTTGTATAAGAACAAATTCAACAGCTGCACTTAGTTTATCCATATCAAAGGCTAGTATACTTCCTGTAGCAGTTTCCTGTCCACGAACAGTTGGTATCATTTCAAGTGCATCTGCAGGGTTCTATAAAAATAGATTGGCATATTACTGAAGATTGGCATATAACTGTAGATTGTCATATTACTGTAGATTTTACAACAATATTCACTATAAGTATACTAACTCCCTAATAAATATAACTCCCTTCACTCTCATTATATATATAACTCCCTTCACTCTCATTATATATATAACTCCACTCACTCTTATCATATATATAACTCCCTTCACTCTCATTATATATATAACTCCACTCACTCTTATTATATATATAACTATACCCACTCTTATTATATATATAACTATACTCGCTCTTATTATATATATAACTATACTCGCTCTTATTATATATTAACTCCATTCACTCTTATTATATATATAACTCCACTCACTCTTATTATATATATAACTATACCCACTCTTATTATATATATAACTATACTCGCTCTTATTATATATATAACTATACTCGCTCTTATTATATATATAACTATACCCACTCTTATTATATATATAACTATACTCGCTCTTATTATATATTAACTCCATTCACTCTTATTATATATATAACTCCACTCACTCTTATTATATATATAACTATACCCACTCTTATAATATATATAACTATACTCGCTCTTATTATATATATAACTCCATTCACTCTTATTATATATATAACTCCACTCACTCTTATTATATATATAACTATACCCACTCTTATTATATATATAACTATACTCGCTCTTATTATATATATAACTATACTCGCTCTTATTATATATATAACTATACTCGCTCTTATTATATATTAACTCCATTCACTCTCATTATATATATAACTCCACTCACTCTTATTATATATATAACTATACTCGCTCTTATTATATATATAACTATACTCGCTCTTATTATATATATAACTATACTCGCTCTTATTATATATATAACTATACTCGCTCTTATTATATATTAACTCCATTCACTCTTATTATATATATAACTCCACTCACTCTTATTATATAATTATACTTTATTGCATAATATTATTCATCTGATAAATTTGTTGCTGATTGTTGACTTGGGAGGGTACTGGTATTAACCCATGCTTTTATGATATTACAACTGTATATTTTAAGTAACAACACAGCCTTAACGGCAAAGAAATAAGGAATACTTAAAATCAATGAAAATATTTCAAAAAAACTATTCAATAAAACTTTTAATAAAGGCATTCCAATTACTTACACCATGTAAAAATCATTTTAATGGTACAGAGATTTTGTTAAATTTCCTAAAAATACTTGGCGTTAAGGAAACTGTTTTGTCAGAAATATGGCACCGAAAGAGTTTAAGTTCTTAAAGTCCTGAGAACCTTAACAAATTCACACACTTTGTAATTAAGCAAACATTTAAGAGAAAGATACCGGCAATGTAGGAATGATTGTATCCAGAAAGTTTTTAAACAACTTATTTTCTGTTTTAGCAATTGTTTACAGCTAAATAAACATAAACAACAATATATGGTTGAAAATGCAAGCAGATGGAAGCATGAGTTATTTTACATAAATAATTTGAAACCAGAAGACTGTGGCAATTTGCTAAAAAAGTATAAACTGAAACTAAAATTGGTTAAATTTATTCTTACATAAACACCCGATGTTACTGACGATCTGTATCTCACTGTGTCACAGGAGTCGAATAAGGTAGACGAGCGTACACAGCTTGGGTGATAAAATGTGGGAGTCAGGTCATCGCTGTCTTTCACAGAAATTAATAGTGTGGCAGTTGATGTTAACCTATCTGTCTCTATAGGAGATTGATCCTGAAATATAAAAGTTCACACTGCTACTTTTCTCTCGTGAAAAATCCATACAATATTTTAAGAACATAAGATACACTTACTGATGATTTCAAAAATACTATTCTGTGTGTACTGATATATTTGTATATTCTATGGACGATACGAAACAATAGTTTAAAACATTCAAAGATACTTACAGTGGCAGTTATTACAACATAAAAATCTGTAGCATTCTGCCGGTCCAGATATTCAAAGTCTACGCCATCAGACAACATAATAAAACCAGTATCTGCATTTGGCATATCGAAGTAAGTTTTGCCATTCTGAAATTAATAGAACACAGATTGATAAGTATATTAGTTACAGACATATTTCTGTTTATAAGTATTCACTTATCAAAAATAGGATAATATTTTTGTTACATGTTGGTATTTATCATTTTCAATGACTAATGGACTCAGGAACAACTAATCTATATTTTCAAGACATAGCAGAATCCAGCTAGCTTAATAACAGGGTATTCAAGACCATGCTATGTTATTGCACTAGGACTCTGGCATTCTACCACATACAGTTGAATCACGATAGTACGAAATGCTATAGTTTGAAATCATTTGTCAGTCCCAGCGAATTTCCTTCTATTTTCAATATAGATTTGATGCGAAAGTTCGAAATGCAATAGTATGAAAAATGCGAAAGCTCGAAATGAAATTCGAAGTCCCCAGATACGTTTTTGGACTATAATGAGATGCAAAAGTTCGAAAATGTCTGTAAGCTGTTTTTGACACCTATTCAATTTATTCTATAGTTAGAAATGATTGATTTACTTGACTACCACTTTGACGCATGTCATTGCTAAAAAGAAATAATTTCGCCATCAAACTATGAAAATCTAAATTATAATAAGTGTTTAAAATTTAGACCATTAAAGTCGTGTGTATTTTGTAATTGTTAACTGTACTGTAATCATTTGTGTAAAGATCGCATGTGCGTATCAGACGCAATCTAAAGAAAATATATTCATGTGTAGATATTAAGTAAAGATATATGACCAAAAAAATGATGAAAAAATGAAAAACTATCACTAAAGGTGATGAATACCCCCAGATGCGGCCTTGACACAGTCATTGTTACATTTTACAGAGGGAAATATAATGCAATTTTATTTTTTTATACCTGCAAATTGTTGCTTAGAAATATCCTGACCAGTTTCTAAATATTCATTATATAAAGAATAACAAAGGGCCATAACTCATTAAAATTTACTTGGACAAAACCTATTGTGGACATACACAACTAGGCAAACTACACTAAAATCGCAGCAGAAAAATTAAAATGCAATATCAGCACTTACATAAGAGTTACCGCCCACAATTTCATATAATGTATTTTTGTTTAGATTAACATCTAGATCTGTTGTAGTGATGGCATCAAAAACTGTATTCTGGATTGGTAAAGCCTAAAACAGATAGTGTATAAAGTATATATAATAACATTTAAAAAAAAAATTGCACAAGACATGGTTAGCAGCTTTTTTAACTGAATAGAATTTAAAATATTGTGAAAATGTAAACAAGTCATTGAAAAAAGAATAAACCAAATTAAAAGATATGGTAAAAAATATTAATAGAATTTCAAACCTCTTTGATGTCAACTTCGTAGTTCGTTTGTGAGAATTGTGGACTATTATCATTGGAGTCAGTGACCCACACGGTAACAGTGAAAGTCACTTCTCCCTGGAAACATTAAACAATTTAAATCAACAGTTTGTCGTATGTTAACATGACATAACAACTATAATGCATGCTAAGCATTAATGTAATGTTTCATTTAGGTTTGTCAAGATTATTGTTTGATTTAAACATTCTGAAAAGTACAAAAGTGAGTTGGGAAGTTTTACTAAACAGAGCATAAATAATTTCCAAATAAATTTGGAACAATACTCAATATAGACTGACATCGGATAAATGCCATAAACATTAAACACTACCATCTAAATGACCTAAATAATGAAACAAAAAATGCTAATGTTAGAAGTTGACAATGTCTGTAACAACTTTCTTCCACACTTAATATTTGCCTTATTAATTAGTGAAAAGAGTTCTTCAGGTTGTTATATCAGATTCAGTTATTTAAGAGAATAAGTATGAAGAACAGATGTTTGAAGCTTTAGATGATAGGATTCACTCTAATAAATAGATAATAACATAAGTTTAAACTTCACTCACATTTTGGCCATTACCAATATCGTATGTACATAAAAGGTTGAACTGAATCACATTCAGATCATCATTATTCAGGTAAGTGAGACCCTGAAATCAATCATTGTATAAAATAAATATTCTTTCATTAATTGATATTTTGATTGGACACAGTAACAAAATAATGCATAAATACAGCACAGACAATAATACAATTCCTTTAGCAATTTGTTATATCATAAAAACATGATTAAGTATTTATAAAAAAATATTAAAAATTTAGAGATTCTAGATGTCCAGTATAGTGTCTACCAGTAGTACAATGTTCAGTATGATATCTAGTATGATGTCCAGTATGATATCTATTGCAATGTCCAGCATGATATCTAGTACAATGTCCAGTATGATATCTAGTATGATGTCCAGTACGATATCTAGTACGATGTCTAGTATGATATCTAGTATGATATCTAGTATGATGGTCCAGTATGATATCTATTACGATGGACCAGTATGATATCTAGTACAATGTCCAGCATGATATCTAGTACGATGTCCTGTATGATATCTAGTATGACGTCCAGTATGATATCTAGTACAATGTCCAGCATGATATCTAATACAATGTCCAGCATGATATCTAGTATGATGTCCAGTACGATATCTAGTACGATGGTCCAGTGTGATATCTAGTATGATGGTCCAGTATGATATCTAGTACAATTTCCAGTATGATATCTAGTATAATTTCCAGTATGATATCTAGTACAAATGAATTTTCACATGACTGACTAATTTAAGAAAAGTTAAAAGACAAGGAACAAATATAACAGAACTTACGTCACGATCAATTTCCTCTGAGACTACCATTATGTTGTATGTGTTATCGAAAAACCAGGAAAGGCCATGCCTATTGATCGTAGAGACACTGTTAGCATCTCCAGTTGTCGGGGGAGATAAAATTGATAGACTCCCACCTGATACTGGTACGACGACAGATTGGGCTTTGATAACATTGTTATCTAAATATAAATAAGATTTTTTTCATTTATAATATATACCGTAAGTGACTGCCGCAGTTCAAACAATGACAAAAACTTTTCGAAACCAGTCATGCTAAATTCCTTCAGTATTGCATGAACTAACTAAACTATTTTTAAAAAATGATGCAGCATATGAAAACATAACATGCGTTCAAATACATTTTATTGTACAAATAACATCACCCATATAAAAAAATATCAATATATCTGTATCTTGTAGATGGAGATGAAAATTGTATACAGTTATTTCTGACGGCCTGATAGACACATTCCTCAATAATTCCAGCTTAACAAAGAATAGTACCGGTAATGGTAAAATAACAAGTTTCTGGTTTCCGCTAAATGACTGATCCAATTTTTACTGCCGTTAATGAGCTTCTATTTTGGTCATTGTCATTTTTATTAAGCCAATATTTGCATTTTCAAATGAACTATATCTTAAAATTCAAAAATCTATTTGAAATAAGTTTTGCAAACCTAATGACCATCCATGTTTTGGAATGTTAGTTGAAACAATAATGGTCTCAAACATGATTGTAGAAAAAAAGGTTCATTATATTTACCTGTTTCCTTTATGTATACACTAAACTGAAGTGTTGTAAGGGGAGCTCCAGTTTCCAAATCATACAGAGAACCTACAAGGTGATTACATAAATTATTACATGAAATCCTAGTACTTAATATAGATATATGTATGTATATAATTATCTTTGCAGTAATAGATACACATTATAAGATGATACTTAAATTCAAATTTTATTCATCTATGATAATGTTTCTTTATACAGCAAGCAGAATTTAAGCTACATGAACGTTTATTTCTTTGTACTGGATTTAAGGAAGGTAACAAATCATAAACAAGATTTTCAGTTCCCTAAATTTTACAGACACCCAGGCAGGTGCCAATGGAAACATACCCAGATTAACCTGTCCAAAACATCTTTGTAAGCTACCCCCAACTTTTCTACACAATATACAAGACCCATGCAATCACCCGTATGTCACCACATTAAATTAAAAGCATATTTGGCGAAATAGTTTGAATACAATTTTGGTTAAAAATCTGATCCCATACTTACATGGATTAGAAGCTGGAGATGGTACTTGTGCCTGAGTTTTACTGACTAGAAAAACCAGACAGAGAGTGAAAAAAATGGCATTCCATGCCATCTCTCACAATATTCCAGGGTGGTTACCCCTGCACCTATAAAGTCAAGTTTAATGTATTAATATAATAAGGCTTGTCTGATTACGCTTTGGCTTGTAAAAGTAATGAGGCAAGTTTTTTCAAATATAGTGAAAATAGGCTCACAAGAAAAAGCCAGCAAAAAGTACTTGTAGTACTACCGGTAAGTTTTAATTAATAATTAATGGATCACCATAAAAAGTTAATTTTGGGGTAAAAATAAAGTGTGCGTATCTATGTGTATTGATCATATATCAGATTTCATTCATAAGTAAAGAATTAAAAAGCCACAAAATAAAGCAGTTTTCACGAAAGTTAGATAAATCACTCATGCTGTCAACCTGCATTTATTTCAACAGACAACTCAAGATGAGATGTCCAGAAGAAAACAGCTTTATCACGGACTTAGGGGCCATTAGCCATTATTGCAACCAAACGTTACAGAAGAGATCCTTGGGTGGTTCCCAGATCTTTTATAAGTGACTTTTAACTATAGAACTATGTATGAAAGAAACAACTAACTTTATGTTGTTGGACTATATTATTACGTAATGAAACTGTTTTAGAGAAATAAACTGAATTAGAAAATATAAATGCATTATTATTTGAAACAAAATATATCAGAATTGTGAAGAAATTCTAACACATGATAAATGACTCAAGAATCAAATACACCCAAATTTAACCAATGTCTACCCACCCTGTGCATTCATGCATGCGTTGAATAAGTACATAGAAAATAAACACAACCTACGGATATTACAAACCAATACTTCACAGGTAAAACAATTAATTTCATATAACGGTACATTAAAAACCCTCACAGTGAAAACCACCTGTATTCACACTCAGGTTGAATATATTTCTATTACTCTTTAACTTGAAACTATCTCAACATAAAGGCCATTCATTTTTTGTCCGAAATGTTTTTTGATATTTTTCAATTTTTGAAAAATCCCTGAATACAAATTTTACCATTTCTGAAAATTATAATTATTCAATAACCAGGATTGAAAAGAATGCAAATTTCAACTTGGGTCAATTTGACTAGATTGATTTATTCATAAATCTATTCATGTTTATTTTAGCTACTCATTATGCAGTTTTTGAATACAAGCAAAGTAACATTAATAAAACAGAAGTTAATTAATTGATCGAACATCAAAGCACTGATCAAACTTCCCTTTTTACACAAAATATCTTCTTTAACACCCATGCAGTGTTTTTCCTCCAAGAAATATAAGTTTGAGTGTTATTAAAATAATAAACTGAATGTTGAAGATAATAATCATAAAATATTATATTGAATTGAATGATATTTCATTCAATTTTTGGAACTTGGCCTAACAGAGCTACAGATCAACAGTTTCAACTTAAAGACCATGTTACATTTACACATTTCATTACACAATGGGGCGCGATCAGACAGTACACAAACTTATCAAATCAATCACACAAATTAACTAAAATTATAAAAACAAAGACTTATAGTAAGTAGACCAAGCAGCTATAGACAGCAATTTACATGTAATTATAGTATAAAGTTTATAAGATTAAAAATGATCAAAATTGACTAAAGCATAAAAAATCAGAGGCAGATCGTAAAACAGTTATTAGTTACTGTCATTTTTTTATCAGAAAAGCAAATTCGCGGATCAAACTGCATTAACTATTGATAAAATGTTATCTCCATATCGTTATATAGTAATTTAAACATTCTTACCTTATTAATGAACAATTTTTGTCTTCAAAAAATCGAAAATGTCCAAATTGATGTTGAATGCACAACTCAAAACTGCAAACTGGTTGTGCGTATGTTTTGGGTATGCCTCTACCACACCTTTGCCACTGAAGTATATCGCGTGTGTTAGCAAAGCTTACCGGTATTTTCTATACAAAACGCAGCATTGAAAGCTATTTTTAGAAACGTTCAGTATAGAAAATTTACTCGACCATGAAGTGGTAAAACCGGTTTGGCAGCTCGAGTTCATTCATTGAGGACAAGTTGTTATAAATATTAGCCAATGAAATTCTAGTTATCACTCCCACGATGGTTCCCGGCATTTCATAGTCGTAAACGGTAAACTTATATAAGCGTCGTCTGAAAGTTGACAAAACCGACTCGATAATCGGATTGCAGTATAGTTCATGTACCCATTATGAATTACTACCAATTTATACGTTGAATTCAATTTACATGATGCGTACAACAGTTATTTGCTGAATCGCCAACGAATTTAACCGGAAGAAATTATTTGAAAGTTGATATAATTATATTACTCGTGATCTACGTAAGAATTAATATAATATACACGCACATAATATTGGTCTCAGTGGTCCCAGGAAAATAACACAAACATATTATATAAATCTCTTCTATTTATTAATGTCACTAAGAACAAGAATGGCGAATGTGAGATAAAGCAGATGAGATCCAGCTAGACAATTAAAAGTAGTGATAATATATAACATATAGTCGATCGGATGGTTATTTAGCAAAATGGATGATTCCCGCGTTTAAAAATCACACACATGCTAATTGTTAATTCATGGACAAAACAACAATTCAAGGGCCTATTTAATGGATCATATACATAATTATATTCATATATCTTTTCATTTATATAATACTTATATACGATCGTACATGTATGCTTTCAAAATATAATCATAAATCATATGTCACGACACGGATGATAGGTGTTATAATGAATTTTTATACATATTCAAGTACTCAAGTAACTTCAAACAAAATGTTATAAAATGAGATAGGAGCAATATATTTTCTAAATGCCTTGTACATGTCTTCACGGATGTCTTGCAGACGTTTTCTTCAAGAAATATGTATACATGAATATATACATGCTGACCTGTAGCAAGGACTTACATACTATATTAGTGCTTGTCTGTAGGAAGCAATTTCAGATTGGGGGACTCATTTTAAATTTTGTCTGATAACGGGGGAGGGGGAATACTACCCTTAGTCCCTTATCGCTTCCTACAACCCTGACGTGCATTAATTGTTTTCGTAATATCCTTTTGTTACTGTTCTGTACGTGGCACTGCTACCCACATCAACATGCGTAACTTCGGACTTAGAATCTACTTTAACATAACATGTCAGACGTCATGCAACAGAATGTCCATTAAGGACATATCTGACAGTTTCCACAACTTTACACATAGGCATATAGGCAAAATAAAAACGTATAAAGAGATTTTTTTAAAACTTTGCATGATCATAGCATATGATAATAGAAACATTTTGAGATAAACAAAAATGGGTGTCGAGGTGCTCGGTTTTTATCTGCCCTTGAATGTGACATTTTGGCTCATTTTAGGTCATTTCAAGGGCAGATAATTCATAATGTAGGAAAACAAGGTCTTATTTATCTTCCTATTTAAGTAGCCGACTTCTTCTCATGCAATCGCCCAAAATTTTAAGAACCGCTAATGAGTGCTTTTGTATTTGTTTCTTCTTTACCGTAACCAATGCCAATTTTCCTAAAACTTGGTTTAATTTTGAAGAATTGTCAGTTTGTTAACTTCAACTGAAAAAAGCTAATAAAGATGTTTAATGGAATTCCATGAAAATAATAAACTGAGAAACATAAACCAAAAGTAAAAATATGGTATTTAAGATTTATGTATGAGTGATCTGCCCTTGAAATGACATAAATTAAGCCAAAACGTCATACACAAGGGCAGATAACTCAGAAACAAGCACCGCGAACCCAATTTTCTTTTCGATTAAAATGTTTCTGTTATCATATGCTATGATCATGCAAAGTTTAAAAAAATTCTCTCCATACGTTTTCATTTTGCCTATATGTTTAATAGTAAAATTAACGTCACGGATGCGCACTACGTTGCGCAATAGCAACTACCGGATAATTATGTCCTTAACTTTCACATCGGACTCTCAGTCACAATTATATAAAATCAACTTGTACTATTTTACTCGATTTTTTTCCCCGTCACGAAATGCTGCTGTCGCTTTTCATAGATTGTATTAATTTATTATATTTTGACTTATAGTCACTAAATTAATAAACACATGTATATATATACACCATTCATACATTCCCTAATCAAAATATGACTCACGTGAAGCTGATATGTTTACTAATGACGGCACATAATATACAAGTATAATTATGTGCTTCTTTATTTTAGCATATGTTTATTTATAATGCAGTTGTATTCAGTAAAATAAAGTGTTTGTAAAAATGATGTTATTTATCTGGGTTTAACCCGTTTTTCAACATTTTTTTTCATTTATATAATTATGTATACGGCGGCCGATTCACCTAACAAGTTTTCCTGGACTGTATTCTAACCTTTCACTAGGAACCGGCTACTTCTCACATCAGGAAGAAATCGTCCTTGTTGTCAATTTTTTACGGAAGGGTATGACCAGCTGAGACCGGGAATCGAACCCTGGTCACCGGGTTACAAACCCATATCGCACTATATAACCACTGGACCACGATGTGATATCGAGGAACCAAATTTATACATCTGCTTGTATTGGTAAGTGCTGGTTATGTTTGCTTTCTGGATTTAGTTTGTTTGTTTATATCGAGTTTTACGCCCCTTTTCAACAGTCAGAGTCACCTAATCATCGTTCTTGGGAAGAACCAGTACGTACTAAACTCCCATCCTCCGTAAGCAACTGCCTACTTTCTCACATCAAGAGGCATGGTCGGTGGCTGGGCTCGAACCCACGACCCTCTATCAGTGAGAGGTTACAGTGATTTGAAGTCAGCGACCTTAACCACTCGACCGCGGAAGCAGGTCTTCTGGATTCAGTGTGGAGCCCGACTTGAAACGTGCCAAGTGTGTTGTATAACATAAGTCGCACCGTTCCTTTCCTGTCTGGTGTAAGTGCATTAATTAAGCAAACTATTCGATTTTTTAAACTGAACGATGGTTCCGCTTTCCACAGCCGTCTCTCGCTCGGCGCGCATGAATTTTGATGCAGACTTTTCTACATCCGCTATGCAGTTGTCAAACACGCTCCCGTTCCATGTTTCAGTGCCAGCCCGTGTTTACAAGTCCAGTTTCCATGAGGACTTGTACTTCTTGGATTATCATAACTAGATCTAATTAACCAGTGAACAAAATCTAAGCCATGAACTAAGAGTTGAGAAGAAGGAAGTAAGGTACTAAACTGATATAGTCGGCATTCAATCAGAGGCGTAGTTTGTCATCTATATGATTAGATATCACCCTGATTCACTGGTAACAATTAACTCGTGTTTGACTGACATGTATTTGCGTTTTGGATAATTTTGCCTGTGTTTGGATACTGCGTAACTTATTTAATGCACATGTGTTTACATATGATGACGCATTCTATCGTTTATTTAAATAAATTAAATAATATGACTCAGACTCATAAAAGTTGAGTTTTGTATTTCAACCATAACTTTATCGTAAATCAAGTACTGTGAGAAACTTTATGGAGTTTTTGATCCAAATGCGCAACGTAAATAAACAACTAACAGGGTATTTCATAATATATATTATGTTACACTTTCAAACCTTATTAAATTATAATTATATTATATTTTTTCTAAAGATAACACAACAAAATTTTGACCATGTAAATGGCCTCAGACTACACTTTTATAACATGTTCAATATGTAATGCTACATAAAACAACAAAATGCAGCGAACATAATTTAAAACATACAACTTCTTCAATAAAGACGTCCACTTTTAAGTCGCACGGCATGCATTCAGGGGCTTTTAATCAAATTGGCTATCACTGATCAACACGTCTAGCTGGGTTGTTATCAGTTTGATTTCATGAGCAATTTATGTCTTCAGATCCTCTGTAGACATAGGTTGGACTCATTGTACACATTGTCTTTAAGGAAGCCCCACAAAAAATAGTCCAATGGGCTTAGGGCCGGTGAATGAGGTGGTCATGGTCGCTCAGTTTTCAACGAGATTAATTTTGTCCAGCCTTTCCAGACGCCTTGGGCCATGTGCGGGCTGGAACCATACTTTTTAAGTTCAATTCCTTTTTGACGATGTACTGGCAAGACATTTTGTTCAAGAGAAGTTTTGAATATCGCTGACTGTTAATTGTTCCAGCATTACCATTACTGTCCTTAAAGCAGTAAAGCCAAATTACACCACTAAAATTCAAAGCTGTCCACACGTTTTCTTTTCGACAAACATGTCTGGTTTTACAGTTGACCAATAGCGATTATTCTGCTTAGTCAACTGAGGATCAAAGTGTGATTCATCACTAAACCATATTCTGTCCACAATATTGGCATTGTCTGTCATCCATGTCACTAAGTCTAATCTTGACTTAATATCGGTTACCTTCAAATGTTGAAGAGTGGTTATAGAATATGGCGCGATCGACATTCAAATCATATATGTAGTAAGGTTCTGTACAAACACTAGAAATACTACAGTCATTTATGATAACTTAAATTAGAGCATCCTTAATTAATTCTTACTGACCTTTGTGGTGTGTCTTTGAATACGCATTTATTCTCGTCAAAATGACCTATTCTGTGCGCTGTTCGGGGACATCCCTGGTTAATGCATCTTTGATCAAGTACTGATCCAGTGCTATCAAACGTCTTTATTATTCTAATTACTTGCCTTCTGCTGATAGCCTTTTCCTTTGGATACATTTTTCTAGACGAATTATACTTACGAGTATTTGTTTATTATAGCTGTTTGCGAGTACTTACTGTAGTGTCTATGACTATTTTGGCTAATCCTGGCCATTTGATTGGCTAATGGTGATTTCGGTCATTTTTGATTGGTCAATCATTGGACTGGCTATTCGTCGCGTTACCTGTCATGTTTGACTGAATCTGTTCGTCTGCTCTGTTGTTGAAACGTAAGTAAGTAACGTAGGCATCGTTCTATGATGTTAACGTGGCATAATCACACGGTATAACCGGATGAATGCCCTACAGAGTGATGACTACCCAACAGAGGTAAACACCGATGACGAGTGAGTAGTGGTGTTATATTTCTTACCAGCAATTCTCGAATTCGAGCTTTCTTTTGGATCTAAGGATATGTGAATGACCACGAAGGTTGAAATGAACTATTCAAACAGTCTCGCATGCTATCTTTGTTGAATAAAGCTGATAGCGCCTGTTTATACACGACACGCAGAAAATAATGCTCAAATCTCACATTTATTGCCCGAAATTAAACAGTTTGCGATAGTTTTGAACTATTTAACCTCACAGATCTAACGAAATATCATCTATGAACAATTATGTAAAGTTACAACTCTGTCCATGTTCTTAAACCGATGTTTGACCCTTCCAAAGAGACCCTAGTATGCGCAAAAATGATGACGTTTACCGTAAGTGAAGCTAAAATATTTTTATCATGCACACCTGACATATAGATTTGGAAGACTGCAGACTGCTTTACCGTCTAAAAACGGTATTACGGGAAGCTTGTTTAAATGACAGTAAAATGACGGAATAGTCTTGATTAGCTTCACTTACCATTAACTTACATTGGATAGTATGCTGAGTATGTATGTAATGTCAGAACAGAACTAGGCTGAAAATATATGACTAGATTTCAGAATCTTTACATTCAAATTGATAAAGATTTGTCTTGCAAATGTCATAGATTCTTCGAGTGACTACAGTAACTAGAATGACGGTATATATTGAATAAATGTACATATGTATATGAATAATATACGTGTTAGGCTATCCTATTCAACACTTTCTGTTGAAAAATGCTCATTGACATGTACATTTCCAAAGATTCCATGCTTTACCGGGTAAAAAACAATTGAAACTGCGCAAAATGGCAATTTCATTAATTCTTTTCCTCAGCCGTGAACGTCATCCATATTTTTTCATTATCTGTCGTTCACGTCATCCTCTCAAAATCTCCTCGGCGGTAAACGTCATCATTTTTGCGCATACTAGGGTCTCTTTGGAAGGGTCAAACATCGGTTTAAGAGCATGGACAGAGTTGTAACTTTACATAATTGTTCATAGATGATATTTCGTTAGATCTGTGAGGTTAAATAGTTCAAAACTATCGCAAACTGTTTAATTTCGGGCAATAAATGTGAGATTTGAGCATTATTTTCTGCGTGTCGTGTATAAACAGACGCTATCAGCTTTATTCCGCAAAGATAGCATGCGAGACTGTTTGAATAGTTCATTTCAACCTTCGTGGTCATTCACATATCCTTAGATCCAAAAGAAAGCCCGAATTCGAGAATTGCTGGTAAGAAATATAACACCACTACTCACTCGTCATCGGTGTTTACCTCTGTTGGGTAGTCATCACTCTGTAGGGCATTCATCCGGTTATACCGTGTGATAATATCGGAAACATCATTAGATGTAAGTTTAATGTGGTTGTATCATATCAGACTATGGTGGATTTGGTAGTATTTAGGGTGTACTTTATTCCATTGATGTATGGTATGGTAATACCATGTACATGTGAACTATATACATGAATGTATTCATTTGTCAAATACAATAATGTGTATTATCTATAACGTGTAAATATGTTATACTCTCCATAATGGAGGAATGAATAAAGTAGACGGTCAATATCCTTTATGAAAAAAACAACTTCATACAAAAAACTAGGTAGTTGTATTAGTACAAAAAACTTAAACCAATGCTTCTTGTAATTCGTCTACCTATAACGTTTCGTTATAGTTTTTCTTGTTCATACTTCTTATTACAGAAATAACTGATTTTTATTTTACATTTTCCTCTGGATAGCATACAACGTTCGGTGAAGTCATAAATGAGCAAAACTACATTGTCTGACCTTTAAAATGAGCTATAATCAGGTAGTTGTATTTAGATACAACTACCTACTATAATATAAAGTCAGTTTGATTCTTTGATTTGCGCTACAACCGTTTTGAAAGTGTAACATATATTACCAAACACCCTGTATAGTATTACGTTTATTTCCCCCACAAACAAATATGTTAAGGCCAATTAATACACCATTATACACAATCCCTTAATTCACCGTGCTGCCCCCACCCCCTAAATGCCATAAAATACATGCCACACCTAAAGATTTTTTAACGCTATGTCATTTATTATGTTGAAGTAAGCGTCTTATATATTCAAATGTCACTTTTCTTAATTTCTCGGTTCAGCGATTATTGGTATGTACGACAAGTTATATATCTTTCTATACATGTATTCAACGATACATGGATGCATATTTTTACTGTCTGATATAACATAGAGATACTGTGACAGTTTGTACTTGTAATGAAATGACGGCAGAAAGCTGAAATTAACTGGCAGACAGGCAAGTTTAAGATTATAGAATTCCATGCGTAGATTAGCGTTTTCGCCAAATGTGAGGTACCCTAGCTCGTTTTTTTGCCCAGTTTATAAAGCGTGGGTTTACCTTAAAATCATATTTCTGAATTTCACAAAACTGCATGTAAACTTGTCTATGCTATCACCAGATGCATAATTATATAATACAGCATATTGATATTTGCTTTAAACATTCTACAGGCTGGATAACTATTTCAATACATTCAATTAGGAAATATGATACGGTTTCCTTTTTATACGATTTAAATCTAAAAAAATCGATCAGATTTCGATGTCGGGTGTTTTTTGTCTAAGGGAAATAATTACTACCAAAATACATTCAATACATACAAGAATAGCGTATCTTGTTACCAAAGACGCATTAAAAAGATTTAAAAAATACGTACATTTTGGCTGCATTTACGTATTGCTACGGTATCTGAATGGGGTAAAACTTTCTCTTTATTTGATTTTAAGGATGCGCATTACTTTCAATAGAAGTTTACGTGAAGCTTAATTTTGTTGCTGGCAATGACTTCCAGTATTGAATGAGCACATACTTAAGTTTACGCAGGTAGTTGTCTAAATACAACTAATTGGTTTACGTTAATTCCGACAAAAATATATTCTCCATATAATACAATTAATGTATATCAAATCATATATGTACATGAAGAAATAAAGAGGCATAACTATCAACATGGCGGGAGAGACATATTATATACAATACCAAGTACATAAATAAAATGTTAACAGAGATGAAATGCAGTATCTATATTGGATGTCTAAATGTCTATTTCTTAGTACATAAAGATCTTTACACTGACTCTAACATATAATGAAATTCATCGCAAATGCTGCCTATACAGTTACAAAGGGTGCATAACTATGTACGTTGGTGAAGTTCAAGTCAACTCTACTCCAGCTTCCCGTCTCAACTGGTGGTCTATGGTTTCGAGTTCTAAATTGTATTACATATCTGAGAAGATTATGAGGCGTATACTTACTAAATATGGCTCGAATTGGTATGTTTCTTTGAATATTCGATCATTTTTACACTTGCTAGAGTTATAACAGTGAATTACCACTTATTCAAATATAAATCAGACAGTTTCTTTTTACACTAGCTACCAACCATTTTTGGTTCGGGAACTCATAAGTATTCCATACATTTATTAAACCACATTTTATAAAAATAGTTCGGATATGTTTTATCCATTGGAATGTTTGTCTATTAACATTAGTACAATTGTTAAAAGTATAAAGCATAATAGTATACATTATAACGTTACAAGATGATTTGAAATCAGTTGGTACAACAAGTTTTGACCAGAAGCTTATCATTCTTGAATCGATATCCATATCCGTGATGTAACAATACTGGTTTAGTGAAACAGGTGCGAAGAGACCGGCGAGATCGAAAGTGGATCTCTCCCTTTCTTCGACGTCATCAGTCTCCATTGGATGCTGTCTCCTGGACTCTTTGACTAGAAGGCTCCAACTCCTTACACCGGTTACGTCACGCTTTGCTGAATTATTGTACTGATCAAGGTAGGTAACGGCTGAGGGGAGTTTGTGGAAGGCTTATATTGTTTATATCAATGTGTCCTTGTTACACAAGATTTAATAAACGTATGTTCTGTTCTGTTCTGTTCTATTAGGTGATAATGGATAGTCTCGTGCACGCTCTGGTCGATGGACGCTGTAGCGACGACGTCCACGTGAGGTTATGTAACTTTTTTGCATGCGTGACAGGTGAAGACGAGCTCACTATTCTCACGCGCAGCATCATCATACTGTTCCACAGAAATACCTATTTCAATTATTAAAATCAGTAACTTTTTATTTCGATAATTATTATTTTTTCGAAATTAATGTGTCACGTTATTTTTTTTCATTACCACATTTAATTTACTTTTTCATATTCAAATATTTTATTACGTAAATTCAGGTAATTGTATTAACTCCAAATACAACTATCTGGTAAATTTAACAGTTTTTTTTAAAGAAATACAACTCTTTAATTCACGATACGCACGTAGAATGAAACGCATACATTAATAACATGTAGCAGAATGATAAATGCTTCTAAAATTCAGGGCAATTTTGTTCAATTGTCAATAAAATTGTTTTGTTACAGTTTTATTCTAGTTACGAAATTGACTCCGTACATATTAGCAAAACGCCCGTCAAATTAGAAAAAATCAAAAAAAATCAAAGACCTATATATCTACTATAGGTCTTTGATAAAATCGTATAAATGAACAGAAAAAAATACTCATTAATGAACAAACTCCCAAATAAGTAGGTATAAAACATCTATAAAATAAGTATATTATAGCAGGTAGTTGTATTTAATACAACTACCTGATTATAGGCTTTAAAACTCATTTCAGGTTCTGTGGCGTGTCGTTATTACTTTGTTACGGTGAGCCGTTAATATGTGGCGAGTCGTTATTGTGCAGTCGGTACGGTGAGAATAGTATTTAGACTGAACTCATTTGGAAGAAGTAAACAAAGTAAAAGCCGTACTATTTTGTAAGCATTATATTCAGACTTTTTCACGAAACAAAAAATGGACGGTCATAGAGTGAAAGTTTACATCTATGACCTCTCACAGGGTATGGCAAGAGCTATGTCTCAAGCATTTTTGGGTACGTACTGCGACATTTTATCCTCTTTTTAATGGGTATTCGCGATCATGATTTTGCTATTTTCTTATCAGTAATTTCACATATAACTTTTATTGTATTTTAACTAATTTCTTGTTGATTGTATTAGTTGCTTATTGTCATTTCATTTATCATAAATTTATTTTATGGCTAAGATGGTTTTTCACAGATCGTTCTAGAAGATTCATAGAGATCCACAGTAGACAGTAGAGCAACTGCCAACACCCTGTGGGAGCTGCAAATATTGGCCATTGTTTAGAGGTTTTGCTCTACTTAGGTTAAATTTATAGTAAATACCAGCTTAGGGAAATTTTTAAGGTGTTTTTATAGAGAGGTTGTTTCTCAGACGATACGAAAGACCTCAGAATTTTACTAGACAGTCTGTCTGGTGACTTTGGAAATTTTACCAGACCGAACAAAATTTTACCAGACCAAAAATAATCGCAACATTTTTCTGTGGACAGTGGTTATTTGAAAAAGAGAACACATTCTTGTCAGCTAATAATATTCTATTTATTTTTTATTCATACATTAAAATGAATATGAAATTACCCGGAAAAGCAGTCTGCAGTTCATATTCAGCAAATTTTCTTCAGGAACACTGATTGCTGTCATCTGGATTCTTACTGGAGTGCTCCTAACTTCTGTGGCTTCAAAGCAGATCACTGCAAAATTACCAGAAAACAGCACATGAAATATGTAGCTTGAATCATTGTATATGAACTAAAATCATTAAAAAATTGATAACTAGCCTTTAGATAAATTGAGAAAAAGAAAACAATAAACAGCTGTTTATTCAAAGAATAAAAATAAACCTATCATACTAATGATACTAGACCCAGGAACGACGCCTGAAAAGTAGACAAGGTCCGATATCATGACCAAAATTGTATGTAAAATGCGATGGAAAGAAGATTTATGTTCGATGATAAATATTTTTAAAAAGAAATCACCTGTTTGGAAGATTTGTTATTAAAAATCCTTCGCGAAATCGTATGACAATAAAAATACGACGCTGGTTCACGATTACGATATATTTTTCAACATACAAGCCGGAAGCAACGGTGCATGAAATTCGCTAACCATAATTTTCGCTTTTGGCGGGTTATGTCTAAAACTCAGTACTTTTCTGGACAGTCGGACCGACTAAAGGGAAAATTTTACAGGACCGGCAGGGATTTTAAGTGACAGGTCCGACAAACTTTCAATATGACTGGTTGCTCTAAAGAGGGCTGCTCTGTAGAGGTTGTACAGTGCATGTTACATTAAAATGTCAACTTTGACAATGAGTGAACAGTGCACAAGAAATGACATAGTATAATATTGTGAAAATAGCACATGATTAAGAAAAAAATCTTGGTCAATAATACATGGTTGCGTAAAAGGAAAAGTTAGAATGTCATCGATTACATCCCGTCAGAGTGACCTGAGTCCGGCTTTCGTGGCTCACTTGTCATGTGAAATGCAAATAGATCCCAGTTCCCAATAGACATTATGTAATAAACATGGCTTTGAATTGATAAATTCACTAGTGTTTTTGCCATTGACAGGAAAACAACTTGATGGAATATGGCATACTGGTATTGTGGTTTATGGACAGGAATACTTTTATGGAGGGTCGGGTGGTATTGAATGTTGCCCTCCAGTAAGCATGATATTCTTCACTCAGTAAATAAGTTATTAACTTTGTTTGTAAACTTCTTCTTAAGTGCAAAATAAGTCTGTAAAAATGAAAAATAAATGATTATGTGGTAATTTAGTTTATTTACATTATGTAACACTATCTAATAATCTACATTTTTGTATAAATACTGAATACACTGATGGTGTCTGATCTATTAAAAATTAATAAAAAACCTATCAAATACTTTTTCAGGGTGGTACAATATTAGGACAACCAACCCGCATTCAGGACCTTGGCCTGACTCAGATACCAGAAGATGTGTTCCGTGATTATTTACAGGATCTTTTTCAGTCTACCTATGGGTAATTGAAATAACTTTATAAGTCAAAGTTGACTTTACAGTTTTGTCTAGATTTTGTTATTTTTTATGAATTTGAAAATTATTTTGTAAAGTACCTGGGCCTATACATTTCTGTGGTCACTTATTAAGCATCACTGGGTCATTCTTTATAAAACTTAATAAATATGTTTGATTGATTAGTAGATTTGCTACCATACTTTGCTTTCAACTGATTGATTTTTTATCTTCTAGACCTGGGAGTTATCACCTTTTAGATCACAACTGTAACACATTCAGCTCCGAGGTTGCACAATTTTTAACTGGGAATGATATTCCAGCTGAGATAACTGGACTTCCAGCTGAAGTGATGAGCACGTAAGTAAAAGTACTTGGGCTTTTGATAATGATATTCAGTTTTATATCTCTTCTTCGTAATTTGTTTGTCTTGTTAAAAACTTAAAATCATATCAAAATGCCTTATTAATGTACAAATACATACTTGTATGGATGTGTCTTTTCTTTTTGCCGTGTTAATGTATAGTTCATTATACTACCTCTGTCCCAATCATGCCATGTTTCATGATATAATGGGACTGCAGTACAGGCCTGGTGTGGTTTTATCTGGATTAGCAGATTTCCACTGTTTTGATTGATCAGCCGGAGTGGGCCTAAAGCCCCCATGGATTTGATTTTCCGTTTTTTGGCATCCCACTAGTCACACCTTCTTCAAGTAAGATATTATATTGATCATGTGTCACATATATAGTTTTGTTAAATAATCAGTACAAACTGATTGTATTATGTATTTCAGTCCTTTTGGGCAAATGATTCGACCTTTTGTTGATGCTATGTCTGTACAACCTAGTGGTGGTCATGCCGTTTTCCCACAGAGTTCTGCCCAAACACCAGCAGTTGTACATTCATCTCAAAACAAAAGTTCAAGTACACCTAAACCTAACAACCAGTCACAGAATACAGCTACCACCTCCAGTGTACCAGACAAAAAGCAGGATAATCCTACTTCAAAAGTGATTCCATTTGTTTATAAAATAGTGAGTGTATTTTGAACTATTTGTTTAAGTAGAAGTTAGCAAGATTTAGTTACAGGATTGATATCAAGTGTCAAGATGATCATACTAATGATTGAATGCATTTAATAAAAAGAAAACTTCATGCAGTATTATCACCAAGGAATTATTATTATTTTATCATCCTTCCGGTATCTAATGATTTGGGAGCATATTGTGATTACCTTGTCTGTCCGAGGTTGAGTAGATTTTACTGTTTTGTCAGGCATGCTGTGAGGAGCATAAATTATGCATTTAAGATTATGAACACAGAGTCTTGTTGTCACTAATTTTAAGTATTATCTTGTCAGCAATGATTGATGGTGTTTATGAAATGTTGGACTTGTTCCTATTTTAGGATGTTCCAGATGTGTCATATTGGAAGTCTTCAGAGGTAAACATCTCACCACAGGAACAGAATCATATCACAGAGGTGTATGAGTTCTTATCTCAATGTGATGGTACCTGGTCACTAGGTCGTGATCATATTGCAACATTACAGAAACTAGCACTAGACTGTGACACACCTATAGCTAAATGTGCGCTGCAAATATTCTCAAAAGTTGTAGTTAAAGATGGTATTGTTGAAATGTTGTCACATGACCCAAAATCCAAGTTTTCAGAAATACTACACAGGTTTGATGGTTTAACAGAAGATATAAAAGATAATGTGATTAGAATGGTAAGTTTTAATTTAAAAAAACCCATTTATGTTCCTGTTAAAGATGCTTAGCTGAAATGTTGAACTATTGTAACATTGTACTAGTGTTTACCTGTTGATTTTGTATTTATTCTGCTAAAAAAACATGGGTGGCAAAATTTATTGTCTGTATTGCCCAGGTTGTCATGCAGCCTGTATGGGCAAGGGAAAATTTCAAGAATTACTATTTAAATATCATATGGACAAGATGAGAAATTCTTATGGTAAAAGGGACATGTAAGTCAAAATCAGTTTTGATGCAGAATTTGCCGGCCCTGAAAAAATATTTTATACACCTGTTAATACTCTAATCAAGAAAACCTTTATTAATTTATAGGTACATAATTATATATTTTTTATACATTACACTAGATCTTCTAGGTTTGATACAGGAAATTTTATTTTGATCCAGTTTCTTTCTGCCCTAATTTGATATCAAACAAATGTTTAAGTACATGTACATCTTGTTTTAACTACATGTACTTGTTTTCCTGAAAATGTCTTTTTCTAATATTTTCCCCTTGAAAGACTTAAGCTCTCAACTGTGTCATTTCTGAGCGATTTTATCATATACTCTCTTTGACATTTCTAAATTGTAGCCATGAAAATTCAAGCTGTTGCAACATGGATATTATCAAAAGATATAACTAAATGACATTATACACATGGTTGTCAGTTATATGAGGTTTTCACATTAAACTTCAGTTTGTTAGAATCGCCCACTGCATAATAATTGAATTTACATCTACATGTAGTGTAGAGATCCTCACATTCTGCATCAATTTATATTGAGAATTATTTCTATTCATTGATTGTATCTGTTGTTATTTACTCTTTCAGCTTACAAATTGCTGTAGTTTGGAGTGTGGTCATAAATTATTGACAGACAAACATCCTGCACAAACAGCCATTATATGTGTATCTAGTCTTTTATCAGATAATACAAGTCTCATAGAATCGGCTGTAACTTTCACATTTAATCTCTCTCTTAGAAAGGTGAGTCATTTTTGTTATTTACTTGTTTGTGTCTTCTCACTTATGTAGATATAGTTCATGTAGTAAGGATATTGAAAGAGTGTTAGCCAATTTTCATTGTTACAAAAACACCCTGTGGTTTAATTGGGTCAGATTTTGAATAAATATTTCCTGTTAAAAAACAGGGTCTATCGGATAACTGTTAACAAGGCAGTTTCTTCTGTCCTGAGCTTTAAAATATGGCTGTATACCCTCATTTGCTGTAATATAAATTAACCACTTTTCGAAGGTAGGGCAGATCATACATAACATATATTGTTTGATATCATCTGACCTGTATTTCAGATTTCTGATGATACAGCCTTGGAGTTGGGTAGTGCAATATTGAACTGTTCTGGTAAAAACTTCAATGAAGAATCTAGTAAGTTACGTGTATATTGCATATTGGATTTTGCTATACACCATTGAATTGTAATGATATGTCAGTAGAGCTGTTGCAGACATTCTCTACATTAAACTTTGTGTAATTCTTCATAAAAGTTTTTATGACCAGTATCAATTGATCAGGGTTTTGGCTTGTTTGTCTGTCTGTTAGTAGCAAACTTTAACCTTGCCCATAAAATCAAAACTCTTTCTCCTATAATCATCAAACTTTATATTTTTTGTCAAGCCCACTTGCCATGAGCTTGACATAATTGCCACAATGGCAGTTGCATGTTTGTACGTTAGTTAGTTAGTCTGTCGGGAATTTCCTTGTCCGGGCTGTATCTCCCTTATGCATTGACATTTATTAAGATAACTTGGCATGATTGTTAAACACTATGATACACAGTAACCAGGTCAAAGGTCCAGGTCACACTTCGAGGCCAGATGTCAAAAATGAGCATTATAGACCTTGTCCGGGCTGTATCTCCCTTATGCATTGACATTTATTAAGATAACTTGGCATGATCGTTAAACACTATGAAACACAGTAACCAGGTCAAAGGTCCAGGTCACACTTCGAGGCCAGATGTCAAAAATGAGCATTATAGACCTTGTCCGGGCTGTATCTCCCTTATGCATTGACATTTATTAAGATAACTTGGCATGATTGTTAAACACTATGATACACAGTAACCAGGTCAAAGGTCCAGGTCACACTTCGAGGCCAGATGTCAAAAATGAGCATTATAGACCTTGTCCGGGCTGTATCTCCCTTAATGCGTTGACGTATTTGAAAATAACTTTATTATTAAACACCATGAGACAGTGTGTCACACTTAAGACCAAGGTCAATAGCTCCAAGGCCAAAGTCACACTTGGATGTTCAAGGTCAAAGATGGGGTCTATTTTTTGTGACTGCTTCTTAACTTTAATTGACATTTCTTGATGGATTTTGGAATTTCTTGGCAGAAATATTTACCATCATGAGACGATGTGTCATGTACAAGACCCAGGTCTGTAGGCTAAAGTTCAAGGTCACACTTAGGTGTCAAACATCAAAAAAGTATTATAGACCTTGTCCGGGTTGTATCTCCCTTATGCATTGACTTATTTGAAAATGACTTGGCATAATACAATGAGAACATGTATCCTGGGCAACACCAAGATTGATAGGTCAAAGGTCAAGATTACATATTCGGTCAAATATATTTTCCTTGTCTGGGCTGTGACTTCTGTTTGCAATCAAGGATTTTGAAATAAAATGGTATAAAAGTTTACTTCAATAAAATGATGTGTCATGAACATCACCCATACTTGTACTCCAAAGGTCAAGGTCACAGGCTGGCTAAACAGCTGGCTCGACATGTTACCTTTGGGCATCTAGTTTTGGTCCTCATGATGACCTCTAGGACATGTGCATTTTGAGGTCAGTAAGTCAAAGATCAAGGTCACCCAGAGGGGGCATTGTGTTTATAAAACACATCTTGTATAGTAAAGTTAACTGGAGTTTTCTAACTGTTTGATTATTGTTTTAGTTTTATTCTGATAAAGTTAAATGATAAGAGAGATAGATTATACAATAACATGGTCCTGATGTTCTAAATGAAAATGATCAATGAATGTTCTAATTTCTGTTTACATCATTTCCAGCATATCACCTACTTGGTGCAGTACTGCAGCTAATGAAAGCCAGTGAAGAGGTAAGCTCAAGCGTTTGATACCATCATATTATTTTTTCACTAAGGTTAAAAGTTGCACCAGCTGGGTCATTTAGCAACTTCTCTGGTTGAGGTACTACAACCACAGATGTACACTGGGAAAGAATCATCGACAATCCATAGACCAGCTGGAAAGTCATTCTGGTCTTGGGTGGAATTCAACCACACTGCAGTAAGGGGCTAGTGATTACATCTTGATGACCACAGAGGACCCCTCTTTCCTATTCTTCAATGTTTTCACCTTAATCTTGTTCAAATGACAACCAATATAAGAACCATTAATATGAAAACTGAGCTCATGGCAAATGAGTTTTAGAAAAATCATCACAGAACATTAACTCAGCCATGCACTTGTCAATATTTTGCCCGCCCGTTGAGGGGGGAGGCAGGCTGACCCAAGGAAATTTGACATTTCTAAAACTTTGATGTCTAAATCCCCACCCTAGAGCCTACTTGGTGTATCAAATGCCACATGGAGGTAAAACCTGGCCAAAATCTGTTTCCCGGGACCGGTATCAAACTCCCACCTGTCAGAAATGGTCTTCTGTCTAAAATCCTATGTATGCCCAACACCCCTCCTGGGCGGGCAAAATATTGACAGGTGCATTATGCTTTCCAAGTTGAATCATATTATTAGCTTTTGCTTCTTTATTTCCTTAGTTTTCTTGTATGCTTTAGAATGATGCAATGAGTAATCCTCATGTGGAACTTAAAGCTTTCATTAATAGTTTACTCTTTCCTTTTACTAAAATGAATAAATTGTTATGGATATTCAGATTCTAAATTTGAATCTTGTTATTTTCAGGTAAAGGGATTAGCGGCTGTTTTAGGAGTTGATTTTAACCAATTTCGTGGAAAAACAACCAGAGTTGATGAGTTATGTGACAATATAGCAAAATTATTGTAAACCATCTTTATATTTTGTATATATTCATACAGATATCATTTAACTATGTATGTAATTTCAAATTGTAATATACCCCCGAATTGATTTAAATTTGTCTGTGGATAAACTGATGTTATTTTATGTAGGATTTCATATCGTATTTGTTGGTTGGCATGTCTTTCGTTCTTTTATCATAATGTGATACATGACAGTGAGTTGTCAGTAGGGGCTGACATCTTCACATTACATGAACTAAAAGGATTTCTGGTTAATTTAGATAATTAGGTTCAAGAATGCAGATAAACATAATACAAGCTTTATAACTGTATCTCAAATTTTATTGACTGATATTAGCTGCAGGAATGAATGCTTCTTCTCACTTCTATTTAATGCTTAAGGATTTGTTGGAAGACTTTATCCTACAAAAATGTTAACAGGTTTATAGAATATTTAACCTAAATCTATGTAGTTATTACCGGTACATAACACAATCCATGTGGAGAAACAAGAATTAATTAATAAAAGGTGTACTTAAATCATGGCTTATTAGTCTCAGTAATTGGAGCATTAAATACAGTTCAAACTCTATAGAACGGCCATGTCTTGAGCAACACCTCGCTGCAACAACAGCATGACATTTTCCCACTGCACGATTTAACTATTAATTTAACCTCTCCAGAGTACAAACTTTCAACAAAAACATGATTTTGCTACTCCCAAAGCCTGAAAGGGTGTTGCTTTGGAGAAGTTGTACTACTAGTAGTTATAAATGGTTACTTAACTAAACAAAATAATAAACTATTGTTTAACTTTATACAAAACTTCGAAAAGATATATTATCATTTCACTACTTCCTGCCATTATTTTGGTTCTACATAAATTAATTATTTGTCTTGTTCACCATTTGCTATGTAATTGTATATAATTATCATGCATGCTGAAATCAGGTTATCTCCCATGAAGATCAGACAGTGTATTATGCTTAAAAGGCCCTATTTCATATTCAGTTCCTGTAAAATTATCTTATAACGACTATATTATTTTTGGTAACATGACTTTAAAGATATATAAAACTGATATTTGTGTCTGTTTATCTGTCTGTGTACATTATTTCTTTCTTGAATTGAGTAATAGTACCTGTTTATATCTTCCGTTATTTTAAGGATTTGAAAACTGTGATACATTTTCTTATTTCTGTTTTTGCATTTTTGATTGTCAAATACTTACTTTATTTTTACTATTTATTTCTTTTGTAATAATATTGATAAATTATACATGTCCAAGGTGTAAGTTGAGTCTGTAACAGAAAGGAAAATAAATGTGAAATTTCTCCTGTGGTTGTTCCTGAATTTGTTTTGTTGAAATATTATACAATAGCTCTTTGACCTCTGAATATAAGCAGATGGAAAAGAAGATTAAAACTGAACGCTGATAATATCATGTTCCTTTTAAAATCATTTTTCAATATTTTGATAATACTTAATCATAGCCTAAGTACCAACTCATGTGATCAATTATCTGCATGATATGTCACCATCAATGGTTATCATTCATCTAGTTCTGGCTTCCAAAACTTCAAAAGCCGCTTTTTTAATATGTTTTTGCTTTTTATGCGGTACCCGTCCTATAACAGTGTAAACCGGGTACGCTGAAGACCTTAAGCTATCATTCATCAAGCTTTTATCTGCTAAAAAAGTAAAACACTTTTCCTTCATATGTGGAGATGTTGCGTTTCCTTGTGGAAGGGTAAGTTAATAGTATTTTAGAATACAGGCCTGTAAAACTAGTAAAGTGAACTGGCTGCCGTATTTAACTGAACATCGTTAAAAACTGTCAATCCACTGCAACAAAATGAAAAAGTAAAAATTACAGCAGCAGGAAAAACAACCACATGTTATACCATAATAGTCAGCATTCTAAAGCTTATCTTAACTTGTACATTAACCTAACATTAAATTAATTCAGGACGATTTTTCTTTCTTTGATTTATGTGTTTTCCCGCAGTCATATTATGCACAAAGCGTAAAGTGACGTCACGCGCTTTATATATTTCAAGTTTACAGCAAAATTCACAGCGTAGTGAGTGTTTTTAGAAGAAAAAAGGCTCGTTTCGTCGGTTATTATTATCTTGGGATAATATCAGCAATTGTTTGTTTTTTTGCATATATATTTTTATAGCAAAATGCTCATAGGACTTAAATGTTCACAGTGTCAAGAACACAATGTTTTGATTGTGATAAACATGTTCTTTTTAATTTAAGAATTGAATGAAGTGTCTTATGGTTCGATCCTAAGTTTAATATACTGTTCAATCTCCAAGCTCTAATCTTATATATATTTTCCATATAAATTTATTATATGTAGTTGATTTTGATGAAACAATGATCGAAGTGTATATATATGTATAGTACATACATCATTCCATTAGTGTGATTATTAAACATTTATCGTCTCATTACTCAGATAATATATCAGACGACTGTTCTTGTTCATAGCCTCAGGTATGAATTTTACATTGTCACAATATTAGATCTTTGCATATTACTTCAATGCTAGTGAATGTGATTTTATCGTGCTAGATTAGTAAGTAGAACTTTACCTCTTGCTGGAAGATGGTTTTACATTTTGAGTTAACATACAATGTAAAATATGGAAGACAAGGTCATCTCTTTACAAGAGTGTATCACTGGAAGTGATGAGCTTTTCTAAATACTGCTTACTCAGTCGTTTGATGGCATCACAAAGACGCATCTCATAATGTCTCTGAATATTCATTAAGTCGGCTCAAACTTGCCCAAATCCTGCTTACGTAGTGTTTTACTATTTTCTCCAGACTGAAGCCAACACAGTTTGAAAACTTTCTTGGAGACCACCCACGTCTTAGTATAACCTATAGTTTGTATATACCATCCTCCCCCAAATATACCACGCCTTGTTGCCTGTGCTAGTTACGACTGTACAGTTGTGTAAAGATGAGTTTGAACTAAACGCTTTGACGCGAATATGCATTGCAACTAGTCAATATAATTCACCCCTTTAGTGTACAGTATAGCAAACAATAGGATAGAATAAACATTGGTGTATGTGTGTTTTTTAATAAGGATCCAAGTGTCATAGAAATACAGGGAACGTAAGCGCCAATAATAAATTACAACACAATTGCATTATCTTCTGTCACGAAAGGAACGCTGGGGTATGACAACTAGCACCATCACCTATTTATGAAACGCTGGGTTAAAAAAACACGACACACGACACTATACACAGGAACTGGCATTACAGAGATTGTCGTTCCAACTGCGTATACATTCTGTTGTAGTCCTCGTATTGCGTGCCAGCACGAAGCTGATTTAATGGAGCCTTTGTGGGATTTAGAAATTCATAACAAATGAACATTATTGATGCGAAGAAACACTTCATCGATCCAGCGGTAGATTGCCCAAACTTGACAGATTGAGCGGACCTATGCTTGAACAGTGTATACTATGGGAGAAAAATCAATGTTACCCTAGAGTCTGAATTTCTTGTGCCAGGAATTATTGGTAAATTCAATGTGTTTTTAGACGCGATGTTATGGTGGTAACTTACTGTATCCTATAAAAATGCTTTTGTCTCCATGCAAAAATAACGCACATTGTGATCAAATGTTTTGTGAATAATTTGAATGAAAGGTTTAAACAAGAATTGATTTATTTTATTCAGTACTTTGTCTGGATATCTCTTGATAAGTGCTCCGGAATCTAAAACTTTGGATTTACTCAAGTGTTATTGTTGCATGCTTTAAGCAGGACTGGGGTACTCTACTTTTTAAACTCGTGAAAAATGTGTGAAATTCGTGCTAATAAAGGATTGATCGAGGACTCGTCTGTCATATTCGTGGTCTGAATTTGTGTGAAATAGTCCCGAAGTGTGTATTGATTGAAAACAAGAGATAAAGTGTGTGAGGTTGGAATTGAGTAATGTCAAATTTGAATATGGCAGCGCCCATGGATAGACAACAAAATGGTGGTAAATCAAGTCCAGATGGACAGATGGGAGACGCTTATGATGAAACAACTATTCATAAGGTATATTATACAAGAAACACATACGTTCTTGCATTAACGTACCTAATGTTTTTATCCTCTTTGTTAGCTAATGTAACCACGGCATCACTTAGAACGAATCATGTACATCAAATCATTACTGCCACCTTTTGCTTAAACTAACCACCAGGCTGCAGCCCTTGTTATGGGTTAGGCCCTATGTATGATAGATCTGTGATTAATTAGGACTGACTCATTGACATATTATGGCCGAAAATAATCTGTGTAGACTAAGCCAGCGTGTATCACAGGATACTTAAAAAACAATGTAAGTCAAAAGGATTGACTAACGAAAAAGTCAGTGCACACATTTTGACATATTTCATATCTCAATTCTCAATACTTTTTTGCTTACTTGCACAGTATTGTATAGCTATACTTTTATATTCATTTGCGACCGCGTTTGTAAATACTAGTATATTACGGAACCTATAACATAATTTCATCTTAATTTAACCTATATAAGATTATATAGGCTAACATATGTGACCTTGTGATATATAGATATATTGTTTGGTCGTACATCCGGTTCACCAGGCGATTTTGCCTGAACTGCGTGATTTTATACATCGAATGTTAACTGTTACCGTGCATTTGAACGATTCATTTCTTTACTTAGCTAACAGACGATAGTAACTGATATTATTAAGCAATAGGAAAATTGGGTTATCAACATAATGTAATACATGTATACAAAAAATGTATATCAAAATATCATAGCCAGCATCTTATATAATATATATAGTCAAACCTGTTTTAGTGGCCACCCCCGAATAAAATCCACCTTGTGAATAAAGGCCAATCTTTAGAAAACTTTATTCATTATTTAGAACGAAATACCCCCCCCCCCTCCGAATAAAGACCACCTGTCAATAAAGGCCATATTTTGTCTTTCCCAAGGGTGGCCTTTGTTCACAGGATTGACTGTACATGTATATGCATTTCTGAACAATTTAAATCTATTTTATATCACACGACAAAGTGCTTTACATTAACGATACTTTGAATATTACATACAATCCTAATCAATGTTTCATTCATTCACAATCAGTTTGTACAATAAGTTATTGATTGACTGACGCGTGATGAGAGAAAAGTCAGTTATTTATATCTTATAACACAGAACACAATGTCTACAAACAAACAGATTGCCGAGATGTATTTCATTAATCATTTGGTTAATGGCCGTGTGGTCATTCGCTGAATATGATAGAAAGATAAAACGGAATAACTCAGTATGATGGTCAGGACATTATAATACTGGCGTATTCGTAGAACCTTGTTTTGTCATTATTTTTCCTGTTATTGATTCGACCTTGATGACGTCATTTAACAAATAATAATTACACCAATTATTTAACTCACTTCATTAAATGTACATCGGTTGTAATTTAACAATATTATGGTTTTATCATAACAGAATGTTGTCTAATTAAGTAATGAGTTTTGTTAAATACCGGAATACGGGATGTAGAAACGGTTGCACAGATAATACAATACATTGATTATTCATTGTTTTTAAATGATAATACTCGCTTGCCTAGACCAGTACTGTTTCTGTTCTCCACTGTAGAACTCTTCATGAACAGTATCCCCGAGTGTTAAAAGAGATTCACTCAATCATCGATTCCAATGCTAACCTCGTCTCTTGGCGGAACTGGATGTCATTAAGTCTGTAATTTACTGATTAATTAATTGATGAAGTCAATATCGATGTCATCACGTGACCAAATGGAGATACGTGTGTGCCATGTACACCTAGATGACCTGTTTAATATAATTGCAGCTATTTGTTCTACATAAAGAAATAGAATGCAGATTAAATGCAAAGCAGACGTTTTCTGTGACTGCTATAAAAGTGGTATTCACACATTCTCCTATATCGACCTCAGTTTAGTGCTAATCACACAAATCATGTAATTAGATGACAGAACAAGTCTTGGCGTGGGAAGTGGCTAATCTATATAAAGCATTTTTCCCTATTCTGAGTCTTGTGAATTCGTTTTAACACTTCAACATTGTTTGAATAGTATTTTCCTAAACCAAGCACCATTGACAAGCACTCGTTGTTTTAAGAATTGATTTTTTTCAAAAGATTCACGGGGCTTGATAAGCGTGTGTGATAGAAATATGAATTATGAATATCTTTTCAAAGAAAAAACGGTGCAGGAATCAATGTTTTTAACATTTCTCAACTTTATCAGAAGTTTTGTCGACCATCAATCAACGCTCCTCTTTTCACGATAGTGTTCTATCATGCATCAAATAGAATGATCTATGCAGAATGTTTTATCCTGTACTAATTTTTCTGGCCGTTTCACACTAGTCATACGGGTGTTATAAGATTTGAAATTACTCGTGCAATCTAAAAAAATGAAACAAACTCAGAATTCATTCACGGCGTTATCAAGACAAAGGCTACTTTATCGGATGTCATAGTTTTATAATTATTTTTGATTATTTTATGGTGGGGTTCGATTTGTCTAGATATTCACCTTGTGCTTTGATTTTCGATATGCCAATAGTACGGACAAAGAAACGAAGACCCGTTGATCACAGAATCTTTTTTCTCTATATTAACACTGGTATAAATGCGTAGCATGGAGTGTGAAACAGTTTGATAACCACTTCAGTTAAACCAGCATGTGACCAAAAGCCACACTTGGGATAAACAGAATGTGACCTTTATTGACAGATGACCTTTATTCGGAGGTCATTCTATTCTAAAAAGTCAATGACGGGTTTTAAAAGAATGTCCTTTATTCACAGGATGTCCTTTATTCACAGGATGTCCTTTATTCACAGGATGTCCTTTATTCACAGGATGGCCTTTATTCACAGGATGTCCTTTATTCACAGGATGTCCTTTATTCACAGGATGTCCTTTATTCACAGGATGGCCTTTATTCACAGGATGGCCTTTATTCACAGGATGGCCTTTATTCACAGGATGGCCTTTATTCGGTGATTACCGCTAACACAGGTTTGACTGTACATATTGCATGTATATGGACGTCGATAGAAACGGAAAGAGCTTCCGCTAAAATCGCATAGTCTATTGTTAGACTAGGATATAAATCAATGACATCGCTGATGGATAAAATCATCTCATCATTCTCCCCGTTGACTCGTAATGTTCTCTGTCTGTGACCACTGATATACTTAGTCAACCATACACCGGGGTGTAAAAACGACAGATCGACATCATGATGTACATGTTGTGGAAATTGGTCTTTTATATCTGCCTTGCTTGCTTACTTGGCTGGAGGAAAGATTGTCATCAAAACATTCATGATGTTTTTTTTTTAAACTAAACAATACTGAGTTCAGCTTAGTCTGGTTCCCGTCGTACTATGCTACGTAAGGGGCAGGTAATCCAGACTAAGTTCAGCTTTCCATAGCTGTCACTCGCTCGGCGCGCATTAGTTTGTGTGCGGACCAAAGTACTACGTTTTTCTACATCCGCCGTGCAATTGTTAAACTAGTTCCCATTCCATGTTTAGTGCAAATCTTTGTAGTTCAGTTTCCATGAATACTTTCAGTGCTTTGATTTAAGTCAGCCCCTGTTGTTCAAGTTAAAAGTCAACTACTAATGGTGAAGCCGAGTTCAATTTGTTATTTTCATAGATAACGTGAGTATGCGTGTTTCAATGTCTGGCTGAACACCCTCGTGTATGGCTCTGTGAAAACAAGCTTTTCTTTCATTAGAAATTTTCTGATCATAATTTTCACTAGACGTTTGCAGATTTAGTGAATTTTATTAGTGTTTCATTTCAATGAACAGTCTCTTCAGTACTGAAAAAATAATTTCCCTAGAATTAGATACCGCACTTCGTTTCGTGATGGAATGATCTTTATTGAAACGAACGGTTAGTGGCAATGTCGGGGACTCTTTACTTATAAGCCCATCAAGCAATGTTTTAGAACCAGTGACTGTCATATACAAAATGTACATATTTTACTGATGGTAACTTATAATACGTCTCGTTATATCTGCATTGGCGAGAAAAGCTTTACCCTTGAGAAATAAATCTATAGAAAACATCGAAATGTCACATTTCTAAAGACAACAACACTTTCACTTAAACTATCTGAAGCCAATATTAACCGCGGTCTGACTTGATGTTGCAATGAGATTTTCTATAATGTAACCTCATCAATCAAAGAGCGGAAAGCATCGACAGTTTATCGTTGAATGTCAGGATTTACTTTTTTCTCGTGTAAATACATGGTGTTAATGTCGCCCGCTTTCTGAATACATATATTTCGAGTCAGTGTTTTAACCAATGTACAATGTTCACTTGTATTCTCGAATGGTATATATCATTTGTGACCAATTTGAATACATTTTACTCTCATTGATATTCTATTCCAGTAATAGTCTCTACGTTTACATTTGGCATGAATATCTTCTTCAAATCAATGTAAAATGCCATCTTTAAGCACGCACTATATAACAGTGCAATGGAAGTTTTAGTAAATGCATTAGACAGCATAGTGAATCTGCATGCTTTGTTATTCATTTGTCGACGAAAATGCAATACATGTCTTAGTTAGAGCTGGTTTCAAGATACAATGATTATTTCACTCTTAAAGTACAGTACAACCTCTCCAACGCGGACCTCTTTTGAGCAACAACCTCCCTGCAGCAACATCATGATTTTTCTCCACTGCACGATTAACATCTCTAGAGTAACAACCTCTCAACAACAACATAATTTTGCTACTCCCAATGGGTGTTGCTTTGGAGAAGTTGCACTGTACTGTTGTCAATAAAATACATATTTAGCCATTTAAACAACAATAGCATCTAATTTAGATACCGTTTATGAACAATGTTATGATTGAAAAAAACATAATTAAGTCATACAGTACATAACAAAATTAATATTATGTTCTTCAATGGCCATGCACTGAAGTTGCATGCTGTTTGCATTTTCAAGTATGCAATGCATAGTAATCTATGAGTTCGCATGAACCCGTATACGGGCTGTGTGTTGATCAATTTTCAAACGTGCAGGTTCCTGTTCCATGCCTTACTTCGTCTCTCAGCGTATAGTATCGTTAAGTCGTATTTCAGTATTTACTGGTAATAACTGTCGGTAATAAAAGATGCATGCATAATTCAGGACCATTGGATGGTGTTCTGGTATATCGTTTATAGACTTATCTCGTGTATCTTGTACATTATGAAGAACATACAGTGATTCTTTAGACATTACATTGTGGACATTCCAGTATATGTATTAATGTCTAACTTAGACCTAAAATTGTTTTTGGTTGCACACTCTTTGAAAGCATTGGAGGTAGGTCGGGTTTATTTTGCTCTTGAATTCACAGGTTAAAAAAGTGAGAAACTAGATTAACCGTTCCTAAGGCATAGTAAAACGTACAGGCTCGCCGGGAAATAATAGGGTAGCTAGCGTAACCAGAAACAAACCATTTTTACATGCTTTAACCGGAAAAAATAAAAACCGCACTTCTCTATTTATGGTAAGAACAACCCATCATCGTACCTGTACACTATATGTGTGCTGAGAACATCTGTACAAGACCTGTACACTATATGTGTGCTTAGGAACATCTGTACAAGACCTGTACACTATATGTGTGCTGAGAACATCTGTACAAGACCTGTACACTATATGTGTGCTGAGAACATCTGTACAAGACCTGTACACTATATGTGTGCTGAGAACTTCTGTACAAGACCTGTACACTATCTGTGTGCTGAGAACATCTGTACAAGACCTGTTCACTATATGTGTGCTGAGAACATCTGTACAAGACCTGTACACTATATGTGTGCTGAGAACATCTGTACAAGACCTGTACACTATATGTGTGCTGAGAACTTCTGTACAAGACCTGTACACTATGTGTGTGCTGAGAACATCTGTACAAGACCTGTACACTATGTGTGTGCTGAGAACATCTGTACAAGACCTGTACACTATATGTGTGCTGAGAACTTCTGTACAAGACCTGTACACTATATGTGTGCTGAGAACATCTGTACAAGACCTGTTCACTATATGTGTGCTGAGAACATCTGTACAAGACCTGTACACTATATGTGTGCTGAGAACATCTGTACAAGACCTGTACACTATATGTGTGCTGAGAACTTCTGTACAAGACCTGTACACTATATGTGTGCTTAGAACATATGTACAAGACCTGTACACTATATGACTGTGTGCTGAGAACAACTGTACAAGACCCGTACACTATGTGTGTGCTGAGAACATCTGTACAAGACCTGCACACTATATGTGTGCTGTACAAGACCTGTACACTATGTGTGTGCTGAGAACAATTGTACAAGACCTGTACACTATGTGTGTGCCGAGAACAACTGTACAAGACCTGTACACTATATGTGTGCCGAGAACAACTGTATAAGACCTGCACACTATATGTGTGCTGAGAACAACTGTACAAGACCTGTACACTATATGTGTGCCGAGAACAACTGTACAAGACCTGTACACTATGTGTGAGCTGAGAACAACTGTACAAGACCTGTACACTATATGTGTGCTAAGAACAACTGTACAAGACCTGTACACTATATGTGTGCTGAGAACAACTGTACAAGACACAGACATACATGTAGGTTACTTGATTACTGAAACTTTTCATTCTTTATGGCCTTTGCTCTCATTTGAAGAACAGCGTTTGGAAATCGATACAGTTGGATTTGTTAAATTTACGCATTTTGCAAATCGAGAGAAGAAATCACAAAACTGTACATTGTATTACTTTTTGTATCTATATATACTAGCCGTGTGGGGCTGATTTCTGTGGCTCTCGTACCTGTCTTAAAATGTACATTCCTTACCAGTACCGTCAGATTCATCAGAAATATAACAAAGGGTACCGATAAGAAAGGTGAAATATGACATTTATGCATCGTTGGTCTTTATTCAGAAAAGTTTATTGAGCTCTTCATGTCACACAATTTGTACCGAAGAGTGCACGTAGCCTTTATTCTCAGGTGGTCATTATGTCAAGTTTGTCTCTAGAGGTATCTACAAATACCGTGTAGTGATCGACATAGCAGCAAATGTCTTAGATTAGATAAGTTTCACGACGTGACGATTTAGACAAGGTTTTGTATGTCGCTCTTTTTGATGTTAGATTCCAGTAATTGCTTCATCTAAGACTGATGGCTGTAGAACTGTTCGCAGTAATCTGCCCAGACAGTGAAATATCCAACAATAAACTACCTGCTGGATGTCAAACTGACGCCTCCAGGTTCACTACCATTTATTTCAATTTTTTTCTGTTAAGATGTATTAAACCAACGACGGCATTTGAGAGAAGGTCAGCATGATTTATGACCAATTCATTTCTGAGGAATATTTTCTGAGACTTATTAATGGCGAGGATTGCAAAATTGCTCATGTATTGTGTTGTAAAAACTTCTTCTTGATAATTCATTTTCAAACAGAAGTAGGAATTGTTTGTCCGTACATGGGCGTTCATATCGTACGATCTTAATTACAAATTTCTTACCATGAAAATAAACAAAAGTATAATTAATTGATTCATGTCTTTACATCCGAAAAAGTGTTAACTTCGAGTAAAAAAATCCGGTTATCTATTTTCCAGAAATTGTTTTATTCCTTGTGTAAAGTTTGTCTCGGCGTTATGAACATTACCAACGATATACATGTAGCTAAAAAGTTATTTCTTAAGAAAATTTATTTATATAGTTGAAAGACAGTAAACCAAACATAAGTTCGTTTCTCCTTAGACAAATTTATACAGGTCTAATTTTCGTGTCGTTATAACTCTTTACTAGCACATCCCATGGTACTTTAGAAATAATGAAACATTATCATTCTGCACTTACTTGTTAATATCATTTTCCAACACCACGTATCTATTTAATTAAGGTAATATTACGGAAGAATATTTCGAATTTATCTATATTTGACAGTTCAGTCGTAAGGAACTAACAGAAAATTCCTTACGTAAATCTCTCACACGGACAGTGAACGTGTTAACGTCTCATATTCATTCGTACATGCAGTTCTTTGTCTAATTAAGGCATTTGATGAATGACTTTTTATGATATTACAGCAATATTTAAGTTAGATGTTGATTCAATTAAATACAAAATGCAATACTATAATATCATTCATATGGGAAATTCCTATTGACCAAGTTATTTATCATCGGTCAGCTGTATTGGCAATCGCCCTAACGGGCTCAGGATAGTACATCGAACCTCGGACAAATAACTCGGCCTATAGGAATTTCCCATATTAATCACACTATCTATATAGTAAAATAGACTAAAGTACTATGTTTTTCTACATCCATCATCAATGTTAAACTGGTTCCCGTTCCATGTTGCAGTGCGAGTCTGTTAGTTCAATTACAGTATGCAACCCACTGAGCAAATTGACAAATGTATTGTTTCAGTTTTTATTATGTTTGAGATCCCATTTCTATTTCTGTTCGTCTGTGTCACATTTACTTAAGACGCGCATTTGTATTCCTACACTTTAACTGTTTTTTTTTTTGTTTTTTTTTTGTTAACTTGAGTCCTTCTGTGATTGTTCGGCTGGTAAACCATGATAGACCATTCTTCAATGCCACCTTACGAGTGCTAGAATCTTGATTTTACGCTCGTGTGATAAAATACTTCCAAAATTTAACTAGCTTTCAGAATCAATGAAATATTTGCTTCCTATAATGTTGTCTGTAGTTTGTTTGACATCAATCGCTGTAATCAATATCATTGTCTCGTTTTGAATACCGGTTGAGCAATTGTGCAACCTTTGGAGAAGCGTCATATTATACAAACAAACGATTTAATATCGTCTGATTTGTTTAGAATATGAAGATATTATTATACTCGTTTATGACCGTGATGGAAGAAGATATTATTAGGCTACATATAAAAAAGCTATTCTTCATTCAAAGCAACATATCTATCATAAAGATATTTTAGGATAGCGCCAAAAAAAAAGCACGTCCTTTGTAAAATACAGTCACCTTTGATTATCCAGTTGATGGTTTCATTGTAAGTGATATATACCATTTCTCCTTCGTGAACTGACTGTTTCATTCAAATAATAAAAATGTCCAACTAATGTTTAAATTTAGTAATGCCGCGCGGTCATGGTCCAGTGGTTAGTACTCTTGGTTTCCGGTCGTGGCAGATCATTCACGTGGTCCTTTTGTCGATTTTCCTCCACACGTGGAAAAGTTGCCGGTTCCTTGTTGAAGAGTTGGTTGGTATCGTTTAGAATACCGTCCAGGAAAACTTGTTTGGTAACTTGATCGGCCGCCGCCGTATGTACTGAAAATTTGTTGAAAAACGACGTTAGATTTACAATAAATAAACATAAATTTACTAATTTTAATCTTATTCAACCCACGTCTGAGTACTGTTTACACAAATGAACTCATGCTCAACACTTCCATTCTTCTTTTCAACAGCCATTTCCTGGGTAGAACAATTTCGAAAATCGACCACTGAACAATGAAATCTTTCTTCTCTGCGACAACATATGTGTGGTTTGTTCAAAATAAACTATTGACCACAATTATTGTTCGCAAAACCTAAACATGTTTGTTTCCGGTTGCATGCTCATTAAAATAGGGAAGGTAATTCGGAGTTTTTTTCTCTGCTCTTGGAAGATGTGTGGACAGGTAAAACAATGAGAAAGTTGATGTACCTAACCTCGGACCCATTAAAAAGTCTCTGAGGATGGCGGGAAAATTATAGTTTGGCGCGTAACAAGAAACACTCATTTCTTACGCCAAGTTAATAAACCAATGTATTCATATAGACTTCATTATCCATTGTATATTCTAATTAGCTTCCAGAAAATTACTAAGCCACTAAGACTACTGATCAGGGAATACGAAGTACCATCATATTGTTATCAGCAAGTTAAGCTATTTTGGCTGACCGTGTTTACAATTAGTAGAACTTTCAAATACTAACACTCAGTATCTCAACCGTTGTTATTTTGCCATACCAAGGACTTATATATGTATATAAGTCCTTGGCCATACTTATGACCAATTTGTACTCCTGTCAACCAGGATGACCGGACATTGATTGCAGCAGAAAAATGCCAACCCGCCATTATTTTCGAGCCACCAATTCAATTAGCTATCTCTAACATTTATAGGGATTAACATAATGTCTTCATAATTCCCGTCATCCATCGATTCGGTGAAGCCACTAATTTGACGCAAAGTTTGTCTTTTATATTAAAACCCTAGACAGTAATTACACCATGAATAATTTGCGACTGCAATTAGGATTTGATCAGAAATTACTCTCTGTATAGACATGGGTGTAAGATTGATATCACTGGTGTATGGATGGCTTCTCATCGTCGTTACGTAGCAACACATCATCTTCAGATACATCATTATGGTGAGTGTCGGCGGAAACACACCTTCAGTAAATGAACAGTTACAATAAAGTGACAGAAAGCGATTATTCCAGACTGACGATTTCTGTATGACAAAAAAGTATGTATGGATCCTCAATTGGAATACATGAGCTGGTTTTAGCTCCGTCTGGTTAATATGGCTTATTGCACAATGTTCTTTTGTTATGCCCCCGCCATAAAATGGCGGATGACATATAGTGTTTACTCTGTCCGTGTGTGTGTGTGTGTGTGTTACGGATTTTCGCGTCCGGCTGTGTAATGCGCAAAAACTGTGTCGCTTGTTCAAAGGTCAAGGTCACAGTTATCACTTAAATCATTATATGTATATGTTCTCGTCCGGCTTATAACTCTGTCATGCATGATTGGATTTTGAAATAAATTGGCACAAATGTTCATCAGAACAACGCGATGTGTAATGCGCAAAAAACTGTGTCGATTGTTCAAAGGGCAAGGTCAAAGTTAAAGCATTGTGTGTATATGTTTGTGTCCGGCTTATAACTCTCTCATGCATGATTGGATTTTGAAATAAACTGGCACAAATGTTCATCATATCAAGACGACGTGTCATGCGCATCAACTGCGTCACTTGCTCAAAGGTCAAGGTCACAGTGGACGTTCAAAGTTTGTGCATATTATTATGGATATAGTGAAAGTGTATATTCGTGTCCGGCTCTTAACTTTGTCATGCATGATTGGATTTTGAAATAAATTGGCACAAATGTTCATCATATTAAGACGACGTGTCATGCGCAAAAACTGTGTCGCTCACTCAAAGGTCAAGGTCACAGTGGACACTTATATATTTATGTTCATTCCTTATATTGAAATAGTGAAAGTACATGTAGTTGTGTGTTTACCACCCTTAGGTGATCTTTACCTCCCACTTTGGGCAGCATTCCCAAGCAGCCTGTTCTATGTTGTATTCACACATTTGCCATACAACACTCATTTCTGTGTCCAGTGTGAAATAGCTGGGCATCCTAATTATTGTTTGTACGAGCTGTGGCTCGTTCCAATCGTAGTGTTAATGTCATTATCGTAGCTTTTGTTGCATAATATATAGCTCATAGTAAAATGTATATACAAAAGCTTTGATCTGATAACATACGCCTACCATGCATGAAGTCCATAAAGATAGATTACATGCATTATGTTCTTAGTGTAAATAACGCAGATATACATATGATGGAAGCTCACCAAAACCTCAATCATTTTGTACTACAATAAATATACATATACTTGTTTGAAGTCATTTCAAGTCCTTGGTGGTATAAATTCATAATGCCCACCTTGCCTTCAATTGAAATGTGCTTAGACTACAAGACACCAAACGTACTATAAATATGTTAAATGTAGTATTGATTTTTCATTGTCATCGATTGAAAAATTGTAAAGCTGTGTAGTTTTCAGTTAATGAATACGATAATGACTAACCTACTGTGATCATCAGTACCAAATAAACAACAAGAGAATTAAAATACAAAACTAAACAAAACTTCAATTATGATGATGATACTGCATTCTATGCCTTAAGCACCCTAGAAAGAATTGTAACATATAAATAGCATCAGCTAGGAGCATAATCATAAAAAACGTCTACATCTCGTCATGTGGTAGTTCATTACTAGTAATCAATAATACTATGTGGATTAAGGAAGAATGCTATCAGTGATAAACATAATGAAAACCTAGTCAAGTTATGAAGCTTCTAGTAATATTACTTATACATTGTAATAATGCCTTTATTTAGCAGTCTTCGAATAAGTGGGCTGCCCCCTGCCCGAAAGGATTTTTTTCGTTCTGTAAGTCTTTTGGGCGACAGTCTAGTTTTAGAGAGTTTCCTTCAAAAAGTATATAGTTGGACAACCTGTCACAAAAAATTAATTCAAAGACTGATTTTGTGTGGATTATATAATTATATACTTGGTAAAAAGCTTTACAAGTATTATACATGCATATTTATTTTAATAATTCAAGTTAATAACGTGCTATGATTACTACGTGATCATTAATAAACTTTTTTTCTTTCACTTAACCTTTTTTATTAAAAGTTATATTATTTATGACGAATTTCCTGGACTATATATATATGTATGTAAGTTATGCAAAACAGGCTCATATTGTTAACTTTACAACGTGTTATCGCATGAACGAGCAAAATACTTTCATACAACCATGATAAGCAAATTAAGTAAATCCTATTTTGTTCACTCACAATGAACATACGCCAAACGTCACGTCAGATCAATTTTTTCTTCCTAAGTTTCACCAGAATAAAATGATCCTAAACATTTCATGCGATTTTGATGGTTAAAATGATGCCACTCGAGTGAAAATGATAAAAATCAGGTATTTATGTCGTTAATGTACTATTCATAACGTTTTTGCCTACAGCGAAATTGTATGCAACGTTTTAGTTTTGGTTTTGACTTCCTGACTGAAATATCTGAATAATTCAAATTTGATGTCTTCATTGCCATTACAGAGTAAAAAAAGTTAAAATCATTACCATGGTGGTTGAACGGAAACTGTCCATCATTTCAAAGACAGAAAATATGGTCGATAGAGTCTCTCTAATTTATTGCCGAAGCCGCTTTTAATGTCATTAGTGATATCACGATGCATGTCTAACACATTTACTAAATGCCCAGAACACACTGATGGAACAACTAATCAGGAAGTATTGGTTTCTTGTCCATATTTAGTCACAACACACTCTGTAGGTTTTGCCAACTTCCCGGTTAGTATTATATCATGTGCGGCAATAAATAAAGTCCACAAACATCATTGCAAACCATACAATAGAAGAAAATAGTTTTTTTGGGGGTTATTTACATCAGGTATTCATTAACTGCACTCTCCAGACTTGATACTGTAACTGGTTTCGTGCACGATTTAGGTGTTAATATACAATCAGAAACTGTTCAACTAATCAACAAACAATGCCGTATTGGGAGTTTCGCTGTTGCTATATGCTTGACCGTATCTCAGGAGATGCCGTAATCCGTGGCATAAAAAGAATCTTCCGCAATAATTAGTGTCCGTGTAATCGTGTTCATACTCGTATTCAATGTTCTACATATTGGTAATTATAATAAGTTAAATGTAGAAATCGATGTTACATTGTTAGATTCATGTTAGGAATCAGGTTAACGCATCATCTCATTGCAAGTTTGTCCCCTACATACGTATTTTGTATATTTATATATTGTAAATAAAATATTATGTGTGATACCGTAGACACACCGACATTGACATAGTGTTTATGTATATACATGTATACGTATTCATGTCATATAATCATAGGCGTATTGTCCACGTGTCTTTCAGAAATAAATCTTGTATAATAACCGAGATGTCATATTTACTATGAAGGTATGATCCAATTCTTAAGCATGGAATAAACCGTAAATAGCTTCCATGTCGATTTTCAGTGGTAATGAATAATTCAGGTTTCGTTAAAAAGAACAGTACTAAATACACTTAATAAACTCATGTATATAGCTACTTCTTGCTATGTCTGCATGAAATATGTGTGGGTTTGATTTAAATACACCCAAAATCTACGCTAAAGTTACAGTGCTAATTATATTCACGTACTTGTGTCTGAACGTTGAAAACTAAATGTCTCCATGTTACGAAAATACATTGTAATTTATTTTTTCTGAAACGGAGGCAAAATGAACATGAACTGATCTATGTTAAACGTAAAAACGTTGTTTGTTTCTGGTTCCCCATTCTACCCTAATTTTCCCCCGCGACCCTAGACTTTTTATTAAGTCCGAGGAACGATACATCCACTGTTTCCCGTTTTAAATAATCCTACCTACTGGTACCTATCTTATATCTAGCGAGCGAGCATGTAACCGGACACAAACATGTTTACGCCTTATTCATCTATTTGTGTATAAAAGATCGTCCCAATAAGCATTTCACTTTCTTTTTATCATTTAAATGATACGTGAGTGTGAAGGACTGCGCATTGAATGTTTATTAGTTTATTTCCTCTTTTGATAGTTCGCTTTCAACTTAAATGTAATTCGTGTGTGTTTTTTATTATGTACGTGCGTGTGTGGATGGGGATAGGGGCGGGCTTATGTGATCAGAGTGGGCGCGACATTTAATTGACAGATACAAGATAATAATTGCCGAGTCTTTGTTACATTGAAACTATTGACTTATTGCGAATATTTCCTACAACTGATTAGTTTTATCTGAACATGTTCCGCAGACGAGAATGTATTTATCTTTAGTTTACCGAGAATTCTGTTGGGGACAAATTGCAGCGACTTCAGTAATTTAATAATTGTGTCTTCAAGATCCTGCAAGCAAGAATAAAAATGAAAAGCGCGATCAATGAAAGCATTCAATCTGAAATTGAAGCCCGTTATAGAAATCACTATTGAGTCTTCAATCTAAAATCGATAGGTCCCCAGTTTCTGTGATGTTTATGTACTTTCTAAATTCCAATGACATGTCTCTATCATTGTCATTTTTGGCATTTGACGGGTAACATTAGCAACACAAATTTCTATGGTTTAGTGCTGTTTTTGACAATATTTCAGTATTGCACAGCGGTCAGTAAGCCATTAACAGTTCTGCTTATATACATACTTACTGCTCTACCCCCCCCCCCCTTCCCCTATTGCAAGTGTGCGCATGTAACAGAATCACCCTACTGTCTTACACACAATGACATATGTGAAACAACTATTTGTACAATGATTGTAATTTAAAAATGTATATATATATATTGTGCCTGATTAACATATCACGTCGAAGGTTTCAAAACAACTACTCTGTCTATCGATTTATCTATCAGACCAAACCTGAACTATAGTATTTACGACAGGTTCAAAACGTACATTTCAATATATTCTTTGTCTGATTTAGATGGATATTGATATTTTGCTGAATGTAATTCCACGTGAAAAGCATTTTTCTCTTGAATGGTAAACAGCCTACAGTATATTCTCCCTTGTTAATAAATAGCCTACCAGACAGTCTACCTTGTTAATAAATAGCCTACCAGATAGTCTCCCTTGTTAATAAATAGCCTACCAGATAGTCTCCCTTGTTAATAAATAAATAGCCTACCAGATAGTCCCTCTTGTTAATAAATAGCCTACCAGATAGTCTCCCTTGTTAATAAATAGCCTACCAGATAGTCTCCCTTGTTAATAAATAGCCTACCAGATAGTCTCCCTTGTTAATAAATAGCCTACCAGATAGTCTCCCTTGTGAATAAATAGCCTACCAGATAGTCTCCCTTGTTAATAAATAAATAGCCTACCAGATAGTCTCCCTTGTGAATAAATAGCCTACCAGATAGTCTCCCTTGTTAATAAATAGCCTACCAGATAGTCTCCCTTGTGAATAAATAGCCTACCAGATAGTCTCCCTTGTGGACACAAATTGCCATCCTGTAGATAACTATAATATCTACAAAATTTGTCCAGTAATGTCACTCTAGCTTCATCTTGTGAGTTTGTGAGTTGTCGTTTATGAAAGCAATCAGTCAAATTGTTCGACTGTCTACATCAAGTATTTATCTGAATATGATGATTTTCGTGAATATTATAAAATATAAATTGTGGTTCCAGTCGGTTCAACCGCGGACACTTTGGGGAATTTTGTTTAGTCTTCACATTTCTTGTTCTACGATGTCTGTGTATTCGTACGTCAAATGCTGATTTCCACTGGTATTGTCTGTTAAAGATTAGAAGGCCAAGTACTGTATGTGGCACAACCAGGAAAATGTCAGTCACGTCAATAATATTATCACAGACATTTCCGGAAAAATTTTCATTAGATACACACATTTCCGAGCTGAAAGTCAAGGCAAAACAAAAACGATGACTAAACAGAATATCATCAGACCAGTTTGTAAGCAGAGCAATAGTTCACAAACTGTGGTTTATTTTGTATATATACGAGTAGATAGAAAATTCCAGGTAAATACACATACAAGCAATAAAAACTTCCTCGAATACCACTGACATCAAATCCCCTAAATTTAAAACCACACACAACATAAGAACATAATTTTATTATACAAATAAAGGACAAAACATTGTTCTGTGAGGGGTACTGCCTTGAAACGGTATGTGTCAAAGCTATTGTGGGCTAAAACTTTTTTGAGGGCTCTACCTAACGTTTACCCCCAGAAAATGGAAAATAAATAATACACACAAATACTAGAGTTTAATTTAACAGTGAGGTTGTGCACAAAGAACGCGTGGGTACCAATGTTAGGTGAATTGAAAGCTTTACACAAACTAAGGCATGAATGTTTAACAGTAGATATTAAGAAACAACAATATTAGGTATCTGAATAGAGAATGCAGTTCTAAATAGTTTTTTCCCTAATAAAGCCGTTTCCTCTTTGGGGAACACAGCCAATCCTTTAATAGCTTGTCTATGGATATCAACTTTTGTAACTTGAAACGTTGTCCTGTATTGAGAACAGTATGATTTGTTCGATACCTAGATTTTACTGATATCGGTATAGTAAATACAGCATTTAACCCAGCGCTGACAAAAAAGGCCTACTGTATGTATTTGTTTTATTATGGTCTACATTGGATAGCTGCGCTAATATAGTTCCTTTGTTTGAGTTTTACGCCCCTTTTCAACGGTCAGAGTCTAATGAGGCGGACAGTTCACCTAATCATGGTTTCTGGGAAGAACCATAACTAGACTCCCATCATCCGTAAGCAACTGCCTACTTTCTCATATAAAGAGACATTGTCGGTAGCTGGGTCAGAACTCACGACACTCTATTAGTGAGAGGTTGCATTGATTTGAATTGAGCGACTTAACCACTCGACCACGGTGGCGGGTCCCGCTAATATGGAATATCATATTTGAATAATTCTTGTCATCTAGGGAAGATAAAATATTATATCAATAATCAGCAATCCAAAGAGTAAACAGATATGACGGATAAATTAATCATAATTATCCAGTAACATTAAAGGTACAATCATGGACGCTGTGTTGGACATAGCTTATATCGACCGTATAGTCACGGTTTGTTTTATGAAGCACTGGATCATATTCGTTCAACAATCAAGCGATATTCTATCATAAATTCGTGTTTTGTGAAGGTTATTGAATATACAAAACATGAATCACACTGACTTTGTATAACACGGAATATAATCCCAAACTGAAAGTTTTTTTAAAAATTCCAAATGTACGTTCATAACACTACAAATATCCAAATGTACGTTCATAACTCTACAAATATCAGCAATCGATAAAATTTGGACTTGAACAAACCAAACACTAAATGCAACACCTCAACTAGACACAACTTACTATTCAGTGCCACACTACAAAGTAAACAGGTAATTGATACTTAAAATACCTTATTAATTGTTTGTACAATAAACTCGGTTATGGTGCATATGAGCTCGGATAAAGTGAAGAATCGGTTACGTATCTCAAGGAATTCTCTATAATAACCGTGTTATGTCGTATTACTAGTTCTTCGCACATACATATATCACATCTGTAACCCTACTCAGTCTTTTTTATGCAATCCACTTATCTATAGTAGACAGCATGCTGTTATTGTTTGTAAAGTGTAAAAATAAACACCTTTGTTGAGATAAATCTATCCACTGTCTGCATCTGACTCCATGAACACCATCAATGCTTGAAGTGAGATTATACGAGGAATACTCTGATGCCCGATACTCCAGTATTAAGTGACAACAAACCAGTCTTTATGCTTGATCATGTCTGTAAAAAGTCACAACGCAAATGTGTCTGTCATTGATATTGATTGTAGTTACGATAATTTACTTCTCCAGTGTTATTGAAGGGTGTTCCAGTGGTGTCACAGTCAGCTAAATCAACACTAAAACTCTCTTCAAGTTTCCCAAATGATATTTACGTGATCGCATTCTTGAAAAAGACGTAACTAATGGGGATAAAATAGTTACCCCTGTTGTTGTTGCCTTTTATTCAGATTTTGTGTGCTAAACTGTGTAATTTTGTATTGCTGATATCAAATTGAGCCTGATGGGTCTTTGAATGGTCCAGGGAAAAAGGGGTGCAAACATAGGGGAACATCATTTATATATCATGTACATATGCCTACAAAATTCAATAATGGTGTAATTTGATTCACAAGATTGCACGAATGTACTGAACAATAAAGGGACGACAGAAACATGAATTTTGTAAATTAATCAGAAAATGTGTGGTTCAAGGCCTTTCTTTTCTTACATCTTTTAGCACGTCCAACTCAGTATGTGGAAGAACTTCTTTTTATCTTAAAGTGTCTTAACAAAACATGCAACGACCGACGACGAAAGACGTTTTTTCAATCAATTATTCGTCAACACGCGAATATGTCTTTGACATCAATTTAACAATTTATCATTTGCATCTGCTGGTAATGTCGTGTTGGAAGCTAAGTTTTTTTTAGAGTAGCACAGGCGTCATCATTAATATACTATGAAAGTGATAGAAATAGAACAATTATAAAGTATTTAGTACTATCGTGTTACTCTATATCACTTCCTTAACTGATGTATGGTCTATTTCAAGAGAACTTGTCTAATCATAGCTTAAAACCAAGGTATTTCCTGCAAATTGGACTTATAAATACGTTACAAGTAATGTTGACTGAAACAGACATTGATTTGAAACCACTGAAGAATAAGATTTAGTTTCATAAATGTGATGCTAGTGCGTCTAAAACTTCAATGTTCGCAATTCGGTATACTACAAAAAGGAACAGTTGCAGTATCCTGGTCATTAACTCATTTGCATTATCCTCATGTGATTTCACATAAGGTTTGCATTTAGACGAGGCTTTTAAAAGGTGTAAGACCAAACAGTATAAAATTTCAAGTTTTGTGTTTGGAATCCATGCCAGACATGCTTATATTCGTATTGTAGTGTCTGTCATAATTTACAAGAGGCTGATAATATACCGTACTATACAATATACCGTTTTATCGTCATGTACCGTAATATCGCCATATATCCTAGACGATGCCCTAGTCTGGTAAATTCTTCTTTCACGTGTTCATATCAAGCACTGACAAAATAGATAGAAAAAACATACCAAGAATACCGTTTTATCGCGATGATCTAGATATAGGCGATGATCATTTTTTTCTTTCGCATTTACTTCAGCAGTTTATGTTTCATCGGATTCTTTTCATAATAAGCGCTGACAAAATAGATGAAAAGAACGTACCAGTATATATATTAAAGGCATCCAACGAGTCCAAATAAAGTCGCATGTATATACCATGTACACATATGCTGTACAGTCTGAATCATCAACAATTTAAGATAAAACCTAACTACTAGATTGCTGCTGGTTGTTGTTTATTTCTGCGTTATAATTATTACCAGTTTATCTTTATAGGACACGCACATAAATCGTTATATAAATTGTATTTAACACTCGAGTATGTTAAAAATATGTATGTTCATTTGCGATTCGTGTTCCTTTTGTTAGATTTTCAAACATTATTCTCGTTTATGCATATTACGATCCATTTCAATTATTGTCTCGTCTAGACTCCACGTCTGTGAATCTTTTGAAATAAAATATTTCAACAAATTGTTTCACAGATAAAATTAATGTTAGGCTGAAAAGAGGCAATTGGAATAATACATCTACATAATACACGATGTGCAATAGTACACGACAGTCAATACATCAACAGTTTCCTCATGTTGATTTTATGGTTTTGGAGCTGTTGTATTTGGTTGTATGAAACGTGTTAAATGGTACGTGTACTTGCGGCAAAGGACAAGCACGCTTTACTCATTATTTCTCAGAACGTTCTGAAGTACTGCCGCACGTTCCAATACAGTTCATCCGCCAAATGTATACCCTGTATCAGCACATACAGAAATCCAACACAATATGATTATGGAACAATTTTTCATGCCAAAACTTCCTGTGACACAGGTCGATTATATCACCATATTTTAAAACAAGTTTTCTTGTTTCTGGGCCTGTATTTTTAATAACGTTGACTTACACTTCCACGAGGCTTCGGCAACGCCACATATGGAAGAAAATCAACATTTAACCCAATTTTCATAGAAGGTTAACCGACCGTGTCCGAAATTTGAACCCGGATTACACACCAAGCACACTAACCATTGGACAACTGCCGCGGCCCTTGAAACAGCTCAACTCTAACGGTAGTTTCGAAACCTTTAAGTCTTCACCTTGAGGTTAATTAAGCATGGTATTAATTTATGTTATCTTTATCGACTTTCTAAATCGTACAACCTTGATTGTCAATACCTTCCGGAATGTCCTGTACAATGTAACAATAGAGACGTTAATGCCAATACTCGGTAATCTGCTGAGTTACCAATCCGGACGTCTGTATTATCCTGTATCCATAGGATACCGTCTACGGTATTATCAAACACATCCACTGTTTCCTTACAAGACATTTAGAGACAGTTCATTAATGAATAGGATAGAATATTGACGCGTTCAGAATTACTTCTGATGAAAACGGAATCTCTTAGGATATTTGTTTCCGTGCAAGATTTATTTTAATGTTTTTAATTGTTACCCAAGTACTGTGCACTGTCATCGATCCGATGATTTTGTTAGTCTTAGTTGTAAAAGCCGAAGTAATATCTAAAGTAATCATCACTGTTTCTTTATGTAGACGTGGTAGTTCTGTTTGTCATCACAAATTTCTATTTAATGATATTGCCGGAAACCCAAGTAAAGTATACATTCAAAATGCCATATAAAATATACTTGCCCTTTGTTTTGTTAAGTCTGAAATGTAATTATAAATGTATTAAGTATTGGTGCATTAAAGATAGCAGCATATTTTGACGAGAGACCTCTGTTTTTAGCTCACGAGAGCACGAATGTGCTCAGGGTGAGCTTTTGTGATCGCCCTGCGTCCATCGTGCGTCGTGAAGTGGCGTCCATATTTACTTAAACAACTTCTCCTCCTACACCGCTAAGCCGCTTGCGACCAAACTTTGCTGGAATGATCCTTGGGTGGTCCCCTTTCAAATTCATTCAAAAAATTAAATTTCATTAAGAACTCTGTTTGCTATGGCAACAAATAGAAAAAAAACTTAAAAAATCTTCTTGTCCGAAACCACAGGGCATAGAGCTGAGATATTTGGCATGTAGCATTGTCTAATGGACTCTACAAAGTTTGTTCAAATTATTCCCCTGGGGTCAAAATTGGCTCCGCCCCGGGGATAACTTCATTTTACATAGACTTATATAGGAAATTTAAAAAATCTTCTTGTCAAAAACTACAATGCCTAGAGCTTTGATATTTGGTGTGTAGCATAGTCTAGTGGACATCTACCAAGTTTGTTCAAGTTATTGCCCTAGGGTCAAAATTGGCCCCGCCCCGGGGTCACTTGATTTATATAGGCTTATATAGGAAAATTTAAAAAATCTTTTTCTTCGAAACCGCAAGGCATAGAGCTTAGATATTTTGTATGTGGCATTGTCTAGTGGACCTCTACCAAGTTTGTTCAAATTATGGCCCCGGGGTCAAAATTGGCCCTGTCCTGGGGTTTATTCTATTTTATATAGGAAAATTTGAAAAATCTTCTCCTAAACCACAAGGCCTAGAGCTAAGATATTTGGTATGTAGCATTGTCTAGTGGACCTCTATCAAGTTTGTTCAAACTATTGCCCTAGGGTCAAAATTGGCCCCGCCCCGGGGGTCACTTGATTTATATAGGCTTATATAGGCTTATATAGGAAAATTTAAAAAATCTTCTCCGAAACCACAAGGCCTAGAGTTAAGATATTTTGTATGTAGTATTGTCTAGCAGACCTCTTCCAAATTTGTTCATATTATGGCCCTGGGGTAAAAATTGGCCCTGACCTTAGGGTCACTTGATTTTACTTGGACTCGTGTAGAAATATTTTAACAATGTTCGTCTCCAAATGACCTTTTTTCCTGGTGAGCATTTACAGGGCCATCATGGCCCTCTTGTTATTTGAAAGGCACAAACATGAACGCGAATGTCAGAATGTTGATGAATATTCATCACATCTCCGTGAAAGGTCGCTTATTGGTTGCCATTACAGCCGTATAACCAAATGCATCAACTTAATTCACTACAATAAACAAATCAACCAAATAAACGAAACAGTGTTATTTTATCATTCCATATTTCACTACTAGTATATATAGAACACTATACAAAATGTATACAGGCACACCTGTTTTAACGGCCACCACCGAATGAAGGCCACCCTGTGAAAAAAGTACATTCTCATCAGTGATTATTCTAAAAAAATGACCTCCGAATAAAGGCTACCTGTCAATAAAGGTCCCAATATATCTTTACTGAGGATGGACTATGTTCACGAGTTTGACTACCATACAAATGTACATACAATGGTAAAAACTACTACATTTTGTATTATATTAGACTTAGCCACGGTACATTAATCATTCCAAGCCCCGAGACATCGATCTACTGTCTTAGTACTTGTGGTTTATTTCAATCTTATAGTTGTATGGCTGTCATATGACAGAACAAATCGTTAAATGTTGTTACCACATCTTTCTCACAGTTCTGCTTGAAGCCTGTGTTAATGTATGTTGTCTTTTAGACGTCTGGAGTCTGGAATGAACACATCCATTATCTCCTCTTGAATTTCATTGACGTAGTTAGTCCTGAGTACTGCAACAAACTTACACTGTTTGTCCATGGGCGTTTTTGTCTGTGTCATAACATAACGTGGACTTTTAATACAAACCAACAGTTTCATGATATACTCCTTTGCGCCGAACATAAGTTAATTATGGCGTATAAATGACTACGTAAATTGTATATTTTCAGACATTTATTATGTAATATGACAAATAACAGACTGACAATGGGTACAAAGGTCTGTACCATTACATAACCAATAATATACGAAATGTTTCTGGCCAATACAGGAATACAATTGCAGTTGAACTGCGTTCATACATCGCTTGGCTTGGAGATTGTTTTATGTGCTTCGCCCGTCCGGCAGTAGATGCATTTGTCCAGAGCATGACACAAAACATCCTCCAAAGTTCACGTAAATTCTGCGAAATCACAGTGTATGAAGTCAGGTTGATGGTAAAACCCAAAATAGTATACATAAAGAAAATAGGGAATGTTTAATTTGTAACAACATTGAAAACGAATATCACTTTATTTTGGATTGTTTTTATATGCTGATTTACGTAAGCAATGTACGAAAATCAAATACCGGACACGACCTAGCACGCCCAAAATTTAACCATTATTTGACAGTAGAACTGAATAAGAAAAAAAGTGCACATATAGTTAAATCTCCATTTTTAAATCGAAATTCACTGCTTGATTTCATCTATTTCATATCAGCTTTAACTTACAGCCAGCATATGTGTATAGATAATATTGTTTCGTGTACTATTGTATTGTGATGCCAGCTTACCCATTACTAACACAATTTATTATTTGATATTATTTTGTTGTTCTTTATATATATAATTGCAAGGTGGTGCTTATATGCATATCATTTTCATGTTTTAATATGATATGATATGCCATATGTACAGTCAAATTATTGTTAACAGTACACGCTTTTTCCGTCGAAAAAACTCGCTTTCTCGCTGTTATTTCGTTCCTATTTCATATGTGTATCACACATTTAAATAAAATATCTATCTATACACATATATCTATAATATACCTGCCTTTGTGATGAGAGGTTGAGCAAATTATAAGAATGTCAATATGAACAGAATAGAACATTTATTTGATCTGTATATAAGTATATCATCTGCATAGATAATACAAATACAAAAGCAGGAATATTCAGGAATAATATATTTATAACATAGAAGGGTAGCACGTACATAACAATCCCTATTATTATTACAATGATTAAAACAATATGTTTTTATCCTGTTAATCACTATCATTCTTTTTAGACCTAATAAAACAGTGACCGGATAAACCTGGCTTTATCCTGTCACAGGTCACAAGGTTTGCTTTATTTCGTCACTTTGTATTACTACGCGCCTTAGTCCGTTCGTTATACAACTTGGTGAGCTTTGTAACAACCCATAAAATGATACAATGTTGTATAAATAAAGTGGATGTTTAGATTATTAACACAATTTATTGAGTTTTCATTCTAAATATCATGACGTTGAATGTGACTATTTTATTGACGCGTCATGTTGCTGAACGGTTATGAGGCTGTTAAAAAGAGGTACAACGTGTGTTGTTAAATCGAAATTTAATAGAGTTTTGAGACTTATTTCGTTGTAGAAACAGATATGTAGTAGAAACTGGAGAAACTGAATATTTGATTCTCTATTTAAAGCTTGAACTAAAATAACTTTCATTGCAGGAAACTAATTTGCTATATAGAGTTATACTTTTTACTATAGCATAATACCAGTTTTAACATAAAACATGTTTATTTAGTAACAGAAGGTTCATTATTATTAAAACAATGCAGTGTTTTGTTGTGCACTATTGTTTTTTTTATCGTGTTAATTTATTAATCATTAACAACAGTAATTATTGCTTGACCTGTGATTCTTTCATTTATCGTAATATTGATGTGAATAAATGTTCAGTTTATCTTAAGTTGTTTTGTAAATATTTAGTTGTTCGTTTATTAAAATAACATGATTCAATGATTGTATATGAAGAAGTTTGTACAGTTGATTATGTTATAAACTTGCTGTTATAAAAAGAAAAGATGAATACATTAATACGACTAACTCTAAATACGTATTTTGCAAAAGAATCAGATCCGAAGTATTCGGAATTCACTATTTGGATTCGATTGGAACCAAACCGAAGACATTTGGATTTGGCAGCTCTAGTTTTTATCGTTTTGTGGCATAAACATGAATGAACCGCGTGTGGTATTTACAAACGTCTTGTTCTTTTTTTATCTCACACGAGCCCTTGTGCTCAGGGTGAGCTTTTTTATCCGTCTTTGTCCGGCGTCTTGCGTCGTGCGGCATCAACTGTTACCTTATGAACACACTAGGGGCCACGTTTTTAGTTCAATTTTCACAAAAAAATGGCATTGCCAGCTTTCAGAGCTTATCAGTTGGCTTATCGGGAAAGTTGTCCCCCTTGAAAATCGACTTTTTTGCGATATCGATGGCATGGCGGTGACAGGTGCTCTATATAGAGTTATAGAGGAAGTATTTATTTAACTTGTAATAACTTTATTAATAATAAAGGCACAACATTTTCCCTGTTATGTGCACAATTTTGCATCTTTCTTCTTTATAATGATATCAATTTTAATTATGTTATATTTTATCTTCTTGCTTCCCTGATCGTTACAAAATTGTCCCTGTCGGTCTAGATTTTTTATATGAACAAAGAAGGAAATTTCTAAAATTAAGCAAAAGTGGGAATTTCAAACACCTAGAATGACATTTTGTAGTATAAGCACAACATTTTCCCTGTTATGTGCACAATTTTACATCTTTCTTCTTTAAAATGATATAAATTTCAATTATGTTGTATTCTATCTTCTTGCTTCCCTGATCGTTACAAAATTATCCCTGTCGGTCAAAATTTCTAAAAACATTGTGTATTAACATACAAGAAAATTCCTAAAACTATGCAAGATGGCGGAATTCAAGCACCGAGAAAGTCATTTTGCAATATAAGTACAATATTTTCCCAGCTATGTGCACAATTTTGCATCTTTCTTCTTTATAATGATATAAATTTCAATTATGTTGTATTTTATCTTCTTGATTCCCTGATCTTTACAAAATTATCCTTGTCGGTCTAGATTTTTAAAAACATTAAAGGAAATTCCTAAAACTGGGCAAGATGGCGGAATTCAAGCACCGAGAAAGTCATTTTGCAATATACATTTAAGTACAATATTTTCCCAGTTATGTGCACAATTTTGCATCTTTCTTCTTTATAATGATAATGATATAAATTTCAACTATGTTGTATCCTATCTTATTGCTTCCTTGATCGTTACAAATTTAAGTTATCCTTCCCGGTCCAGATTATAAATACATTGTGAATTAACATACAAAGAAATTTCTGTAACTAGACATAATAGCGGATATTCAAACACCACGATAGCCATGTTGTAATTTCAGCATCACATTTTCCGAGTTACGTGCACAAGCTAGATTCTTTGCTGATTCATATTGAATATTAATGTCTTAATATTTCTAACATTTTCTTGCTTCCATGTGCGATCTGAATTGACCAGTTTTGGAAACGTGTTGTTTCTCGTAATAAGGTACCTACATGATAATTATAGTTATTTGTATATTCCCGTAACCAGGTAGCATGGCTTTAGAGATAAAATCAGTATGCGGATATATACAGTATATGTATAGCTTAGATGTTAGTGTCAGATTGTGAATCAACATTTTTACTGTTTAATATTATGGAACTACTAATTCAAGCATAATTTATCATTTTTTTCAATTTTTAACTAAAGATCATTAATCTTGATTAAGATGTATTTTGTTCATTTTGTGATCTTTAAAGACATTGAACAGCTACTATATAAGTGACCCCCCCCCCCCAAAAAATCCACATGTGGTCTAATCTCTTAATTGTTTTATTGCCCCTAATCAGATAAAACCAGTCTGGTCACGGTCTGTAGACTTGACACCTAGTCAAAAAGTGGGGTAATAAATTTTATTGATTTACAGTGATAATAAGTTTATGACTAAATTGCTTTTGTTTTTATAAGCATAGAGTAACAGATTATGTAAACAGGTGCTAGTCTATCAATGACACTGCCTGTTTTATTGCCCCCTACTGTGGAATTAGGGGACTTTCTGGTCCATAAGTCACATGCCTCGCATTCCTGGTTCAATGTCTTTAAAAACATAATTCCTGGGACCAATATACACATATAGATAATTTTAACAAAACAAAGTGCGAAAAGATAAGCATCAGAATTAAAGTATAGAAACATAATGAATGCATTTAAATTAGCTGTTGAGCACAACCCTGTCATAAAAATATAAAATAATTAAATTTGTTTCCATATAGTAAGACGGATCAACATTTATAGATGAATGCAGATTACATCGCCAATTAACGTGATTATCAATATACATGTGTATAATGGTCCCAGTTAATACTGACCGTAAGTGCAATATATATAATTAGCTCACTGAACCATGACCTGTATTGGATTTTATTACTACATGTACATGCTATTTAAATTGGTAAAAAATGATGCGAATTATGCCAGGCACATGTATTATATGTAGACATGTCATATTTTACTATGATAATTAACATTGAACTTATTTTAAGCCAAAAAATGATTGTTAGACTTAGTGGTTTGATCAGAGACTTTTTTACAGTTTATTTATCTAAAAGGGATGTTATATATATCCAGGGAATTATATACATACATGTATGTATATAAGTCCTTGATATATCTGAATTTATACTCGATAAAATATAACTAGTTATTTAACTCAAGCGAATTCAGCCCCCCCCCCACCTACTAAAGAAATGAAAAATCATTCAATGAAATAGCATACTTTCCAAAATATTATGCCCCTGAAATCCTGGATCTGACGCTGTTTAAAGTAACATTTGTCGATAAAAATCAGAATAAATGAAACAGAATGGATTTTAAAATCTATTTATCTACATATTAACAAAATTAGAATTAACTAAATTTTCACCTTGTCAAAGAAAACTTGTTATTAGCAGAATAAATATAATAAAGCGTACATCAATGGTTATTTTATTATAAAACATGTTAAAACATGTTAAGCTTGGCTGTAGCTACCCAACAACTAACAAATAACGTTAAATAATACAAGTATAAGTCAAGTTCTTCATGATATCATTTTCTGTCATTGTTTTACTGTATTTGATGAACCACTGATAAGATCATGCCTGCGGGCGCAATGCGCGTCTTGCTTAATGAACCGTGATTCTACTGATTTCAGTGCTATCTGGGGTCTTAAATGGTTTATCTAGGGACCTTATCTAAGGGACATAATCAAAATTTGATCACAAGCTTCCCTTCGACCGAAAATCAAGGGAGGCTACTTTGTAAATTAGGCCTTGAAAGCTGGCAATGGTCAGAATGTTAAAATCGACAAAATCTCGGACGAGTCCTATAATGGCCGGGTCACTTTGGGTCAAGGAAAACATTGTGAATACTCTAGAAATCACTGTTTTAATTGGATCTTAAGAAAAATCTTGTTAACACTAGATTTCACAGTTATAATTGGATCATTGTCGAATTGTTTATCTTAATAATATTAAGGACAAGTTCGAATATGGGTTATCTGGGGTCAAAAACTAGGTCACTAGGACAAATCTTAAGAAAACCTTGCTTACGTTGTAGATGTCATGGTATTGAATGGATCTTCATCAAACCTTGTCAGAATGTTTGTCTTAATGATACGTAGGACAAGTTCGAACATGGGTCATCTGGGGTCAAAAACTAGGTCACCAGGTCAAACTTCAAGAAAACCGTGATATCAGCAAACCTCATGACACATGTTCAAAACAATGTTTTAATGATTAAGATTGTCATGTGAGCGATACAATAGCCATCTTGGCCCTCCTGTTTATAATTGAGTGTTTTATTCTGACATTTCAGGCGGTATTTAAACGAATCAATAACATTTATCTCTTGGCAACGAATGACCAGTATAAGCTTTTGAATGACGTCATAAAACAGTCAGACTATAGTGAACCTTTATCTTCTTCCTGGTTCAGTTATCTCATGGAAGGTAATGAAAACAAACAAATGTCTGGCTGTAAATGTTAAAGAGGTGTTATAAACATGAAAACGACATTAAGAATGAAATATAATGTAACAGATTGTATTAATATCTGAACCACAGATGTGTAATATACCAATAATCTTGTTATTATAATAAATAAGTGAGGTGTACTTTATTTGGAATATTTTGATACGAGGCTTATTTCCGAAAAGAATATTCATTTGAAGTTAACAAATCTAAACATTGTGTGATATTAAACGGTCTATGATACCGTACCATTGCTGATTGATATATTCTTATCACGTACTTTTTGTCTTATTTAATACATTTACCTTTATTACAACAATATCAAATATTTAATTATATCAATATGTCCATCTTTTCATAAATGATGAGACCATGTTCATAATGTACATTGTAGTTGAATTCTTAATTGCTTCTGTCTGCACGTATTACAGACTGTAATGAAATTATGGTCATTAAATCATGCACATATGAACGTCTGACATATCAATAGTCTCATGTGAATACATAAACTAATAAATTAGGCTCCAGACTAACCTGATGACGGCCGAATCTAATCTCGTTCCAGAACTGAACAATGTGTCTCTTGATAAGTGCAAGTTGTCTGCATCATTTAGTTACGTGATAACCTTGGCTTCTAGATTACCTATCACTTTGAGTATGAACGTGAAATGAAATATGTATGTCTGTGGAATTGTTTCAAACATTTTCAATTATGCACCTGTCAATATTTTGCCCGCCCGAGAGGGTGGGGGGGGGGGGGGGCGGCCAGCCGACCCAAGGGAATATTTAACTTAAAACTGTGAACAAAAAATGTCAGTGCTATTAATTAATCTGAACAAACTTAAATATAATTCGTTATAGCTAAATTATTCCTCGTTGCAAATGGCGGTCTCCATAGTAACAGTCATACATATACTAGACGACAACTAGTAAGCGTCCGATCGTCTGGTAACTTTATTAGTAAACCAAGGGAGGTAATTATTCTAATTCTGATATCATAATTCTGAATAATTTTATTTGGATTTTTGTAAAAATGTGTGTTTCTCTATAATTGAAATTACTCTGCTTTAAATATCATCGACGTACTAAGAAAGATTTTTTTAACTTGTAAGTAAATAAATTAACTGAATTACAAAAAAAATGTATTTTGCATTAATCGGTATGTTACATAAATTGATAAGCGGTCTAAGTATAAAGCCAACGATTCCTGCGTCAATGACCAATCCTACAACATTCATGCGAATGTTCTTTTGACTGAATAAGACACAAGAGTTGTTTAAGATCCATTCTTGAAGGTCCAAACGGCATTTCGGGAAACGATTTGGCTAATTTGGTGTCTACTGTCCACGGTTTGGGCACGTCCGCTATATACGCGGTAATTTAAAGAGCCCTTTTCGTCTGTTGTGGACAGGTTTCTGTAGTTCACGAGTGTCTGTTAGCATTGGTTAAACTGTATTTATTTCTGAGAGTATGATAGAAATAAAAGTATTAAATAGTTGGGGTTTATTTTAGATACATAGATATTATATGACATGTTGTGTATTTACATTATGCGATGAGCACGTTCACCGAAACGAGGTGTGAAACGCCTTCATAAAGGCCTTGTATATAAGGATTTGTATAGAGTATATATATCATGCCCCGGGGGTACACGTATTGACTACGTAGAGGTAAAACAAGACCTTAAGTTTCAAATATTCATTAATATTATTTTAATTGACGTTTCAAATATTACCAAACTTCATCAACATATTGTATATCATATTGCGAAGCGCTATTGAAAATTAAAATTGATTTGGAGTTACAGTGAAATTACTGGACATGTAAATAAGCTCGAAGTCCATTGTTATTCACATTTTGTCAACTTTATCGCGTGTTATCGCCGTCGTATAAAAGGTGGATATTTTGTTAAAACGGATTATGTATGGCCTTTACAGGCCGTCATCATAAGACGTATTGCGTCTACTTTTCTTTCGTCCTTCGGTATAATGATGCGTGTATGTGGTCGCATGGTCATGCATAGCTCCCCTGTCTGTCTCACATTACTGTCTGTTGGCATCTCCTTCATAAGTATTGCCTGTTTGCATCTTCTTTATAATTAGTGTCTGTTCGGGTCTCCGTCTTAGTTATTGTCAGTTCAAATAATGCCTTCGACACTCAACAGTTCTTAAAATTACTGAATCATGTAATTTATTATGAATTATGTAATATCAGCGATGAAACGCACAAACAAACTCTGAATAATACTGAGAAGTTTAATATCATATAATATTCTAGAAGTTAACACATCATTTTTGTTGCTAAAAGTCTGTTTATAAATACATATACTACAATCATGGTACGTACGGCTTACGAAGTACAGAGAGGTCACGATATAGCGTTGCCGTTGCTAATGTAAAGTCAAAGACAACAACAAGTTACTAGGAGATTGGTATGAGTGTTTCTCGCTTACCGATATGTGTTTTTAAATACAAAAGGAATAGGAGTAATGATTAATTCAGAATTATAAAACATACATCGTTTAAAAGGATAAAATAGTTATTAGAAGTTTGTAATGAGTACAGGTATGACACTTAAATAAAACAAAAACTGATGTATACAGAATTCCGCATAAATTGATGGATGGAAGGCATAAGGTATGGCGTCATCGAGATGAACGTTACATAGAATGTTTCAACCGACAATCATATTTGATGTAATAGCATATCATGACAACAGAAAAAACATTGGCTTACGGTCTAGAGCTACATTGACTAGGTATTGGTAGTATGCGATGTACCCTTTCTTCAAGATCGCATTGACGTCACATTGTATCAATAGGACAATGCTAGATCACATTCAGTCAAACTATCTCCTCATTCCCTGTGTCAACACATTAAGTTCTGCAATAGCGGGTGTCTTCGCCAGACCTGGGTTATATTGAACATTAATGGGAATAGCACAGATGTCTAGTGCACAGCTAACTCATCAACAACAATGCACGGGTTATGAAGGCGTTGGTTGAATTCTCCAAATACAGGGTCAATAGTACATCTACTCAACTGAGGCATTTTTGCCAATATGTTTTTGTAGAGACAAATGGCAGCAGCACTCATCACTAATTGTTGTGAACTTGCACCTTCAAGTCACTTCATTTAAAAGACATAAAAAAATCCCTTGCAATGTGAACACCATCCAGGTAATAAATGCCCCATTACCCTCGCCCGCAAGAATACATCCTATCTATTTAGTTCAACTCTCTTTCAACTGTTCTATTTCAATATATCTAACAAAACGTGACATTCATCTTCAACTACATGTATATATCACAAAGATTACATTTTCCTTTATCTCTTTATAAATTATGTGCCTTCATTGTTTCCGTACACAATTGAATCTGTATCATCAATTATTTACAGAACGTATAGTACATTGAGGCATCGGGCATTAACTTTATTACAGATTTTGTCGATACATGTCCAAATACAATAGTTTCTCGTTCACATCATGTAAATTTTAGCAATACAGGCTATTACATTGCTTAAAGCTGTGCAATGAAAGACCCAGCTAAAACATATCGGTAATTACATCTCTTGTTATATACGTCAGGACATAACATGTATTGTAGAACAGCCTCATACCAAATGTTCAATACGTATTATTAGATTTTACGACATTGATACCATGACAGTATAAATAACTGTGATATTAGAGAAATAGTCCGTGTATCGGTCTGATTCCTGTACGGGCTTTGGTTAATCGGAGTCAGCTATTCACGAGTCAGTCGAGTTTTAGCTAAAGTCATATAGGAACGATCGAATCAGTAAGAATGAATTGTACATTGTAGTTTTAAAAATAGCTTCTTATATCACATTTGGTACAATATTAAAGCAGCCAATCGTTACAAAGCATATTTGTTTGCTGAATCCCGTCGACAACACTTAGACGTTGTCTATTTAGAACAGTCTTTCAATTGCATGTATACAAAATAAAAACGTATCGTTCTAAGTCCGATAGATCTCTCGTAATCATTGTCTGTTAAATGTTCTCCATTCGCCTCTAAAATCCATAAACAACCGTTACTCGTGATTTATCATAATAATATACATGTGCATAACGGGTAATACATTCTTTTAAAATTAGACTGTGACCGTTTCTGTACTGCTACAAAATATTCTACTTCTGTCTAATCCATCCTCATAGCACAATGGAGTGGGCGCTAGGTCTTTGGATGTCAGGTTCGAGAAGGCTCATTCAGGGCGTTGCACATATTGATTGAGTAGACGACATATATAGTATTATGTTTGAAGCCATTCGTCATGTACCGCTAACTCTGTTTATTTATATTGAGAAGTTAGCAGTAACTCGCGAAGTGCAAGAATTATTACAGGATCCGAGGTTCTAAAACTAGAGATTGATCTCCCAATCCAATTCTCATATCTTGTATTTCAAAGTTTCTAAATTAGTTAACACTAGTCAGCAATGATATTAATGATACCTTAGTCTGTCATCATATTTGATCTTAAAAAGTTAATAAACAATAATCAGCTCTATGATTGAAGATTTGAGCTCGTAGTCTGTTATTAAGTTTTATAACATCGGATTCAGATTCTAGAAACGCTGGTTGGTCAATGTGACGAAAATGTGACACAACAAGTGAAAAATGGCAAAATTCACCAAGGAGCTAATCTTTGTTTGCTTTTAAGTTGTTTTTAAAATTATCGGTTTATTTTATCACTTGTAGTCAACGTAAACTAAACCAGTCAGTCGTTGAATTATCGTGAAAAATGTGTTTTAAACGCACTGGGGATGGGTAAGAAAAGAGAAACCAACGTAAAAATAATGAGAAATTACCGTGACACATTGTGTCTCACATTATACTTAATGAGGAACGTGATGGTTTTGAAAATGGATGAAACATATTACGTGAACTATACGAATTGGTGGGACTTGAACAGTAGTAGATTCGTCTGGACTAATGACATGTCAAGTCATCAAAGTTTACAAACCGTGTTGACTGCCGTAATAATGGTATGAGTATGGATTGTTACACGCTGGTTCACAGAATATGGTTCAAGTTTATATGAAATGAACAAAAACTCCCCTCCTACAAAGAGATTCAACTTTTGACTGTTTTGTAGTTCCAACAACAGCAGAACCTTCAGTGCTTTGATTGTTTATTGAGGTTACTATAATGTTAAGGTCTGTAATACTAGTGGAAACAGGAAAGCCTGGCTACTGTATATCGAGATAAGGTCTGTTGTCATCTTTTGTGATGTGTTCCAGGTCTAATCATGGTATCTGGGATATATCAAAATGTCCAAATTATAGCTCATACTCAATGGTCTACAGTTTTAGTTTGCTGATTGTGCTGGTCACAAACAAGGGCATTATTCTTCCGCATTTGGGGGGGGTGGGGGGGGATGCTACCATAATAATTATCCTGCTCTTAATAAAACAAATAAATTTTACATAAACATCGCTATTATAGTTTGTCCTGTTTGGACCAAAATGATCCCTTTGTGGACATTGCCTGCTGATAAAAGGAAAATATCAAGTGCATGTTTTATGTCTTTATAGCGCTACGTAGAGCTCTAGTATCTTTTTATTGAATAATCATATAAAGTGTTATTTCATCTTACTTTCGAATACATCTTTCTATTTAATTATCGCATATTGTGGCTCTGTGGAGAGTCTTTGGTAACCAATTTAAGTATGCCTTGGACTATAAAGAGTTTGTCAGTGTGCACACTTGGGAACAGTTCTACATCAATATGCTCATACCACAAAGGTACTAATGAGAATATCAATAGATATGTTATATTACCCCCAGGAGAAACCAATGACAATATCTTTGTTGTTTGTGCGGGTTCCCTTTTATTTCAGTAATATATGGCAATATCAGCTATACACCGATACAATAATTATTTGATCATTTAAGAACAGAAATTTGTGAAGACATATCAATACATTACGGTGAAATCAATCCATAATGACTGTCTATATAAATGTACAAAGAGGTCGTTATTGGAGATGTGGGTTGATGTTAGGGATGGGTCTTAATAAGATCTTAAGATGTGTTGCAATTGCTCAAATTAATTTATTGGTCTCAATTTACTTGTTTTATTGTACATGCATACTATTGCTTGGTATTCACAATTTTAAACTTACCATAGATGTAAGAAAAATACCAGATATACGATTTTGTTAGATATATCTTTTAAAACGCACTCCTAACATTTAATCAAGCACTGCAGTCATTGAATGATGGTCCGACCACTTGCTTCGTGGTCTAAATGGTGATCACAGAACCACGTTTATATAAATTATCTCGTCCTTTGTCATTAAATAATAATGATAAATCATAGTGACTGTTATCATCTTTAAAAAAAACATATTTGATTTCATCAATGGCTCACAAAAAACATCAGTTCTTACAAATCACCATAAAAAAATTAAGTTGAATATGATAGCACTCGGAAGACGTTTAACAGGTTTTTCTGTTAATGTCACTTTCCGTCCTGTGAGATTTTTTTATATAATATTATGTATGCAAATTATGACATAACTGAATTATATTCATCAGACTAAATCTTTAGTTCATACACGTCTAAACACGCGTATACAATATATCCATATACACTTTGACAGTTCTTTACGTTACTAAATGAATGCTTATACTTGCTTCTCTTGAAATGTATCGAAATATTACGCCAATCTACAAAGCTTTAGATGTAAACTAGATCGATGTGATATTGAAAGAATAAAGTAAAGGAAAAAGTCCATAACATGCTCATTGAGCGAAGACTTCTATACAAGGCTCAGACAGACTTATATGAGCTATTTATTTGTGTCTCTGTGGATTGGTGAACAATACAGGGATAATACATGTAGATTAAAACAAGACGCTGTGTTCAATTAACGAACATCACCCCGCTGGCTGCTTGACTTAAACTCGTACGTAAGGACGGACATGGTAATGGAATTAAAAGAGGAAACACAACATCCGCAAAGCCGCTTAACAGATGAGACTCCAAGTTCTATATATTATTTAATTACGTTCTATTCTGCCCATAGGCTTGTTGTCTGAGCGTGTATTTAACAAGAAGAAAGAAAAAAACAACCGATTCATTGTCTCAGATCGACTGCTGAATATATATGTAACCAACTGTTTAACAGCATATTTTAAACTGATTGTAAGTAAAGGCTGGATCAAAATTTAACTTGTCAGTACAGAACTAGATGTTGATGTTTTGATCGTGACTTCTTTGGTATAATAATCATTGTACCCGGACTTGTGACGAACAGACACGCTATATAGGGACATGCTGACTCAGCCAGTTCCATTTTCCTGTATCACACAAAGTCATTGGGCTGATATTATTAATCTTTGAATTATGTTTAATATTTCGTGGAAATAAGGAATTTTTAATATTTTTCAGACAATTCTTGTGGGCGATTCCGGTGTTGGGAAGACGTCACTCCTTGTACAGTTTGATCAAGGAAAGTTTCAAGTTGGATCTTTCTCAGCGACCGTTGGTATAGGATTTACGGTAAGTGTGGACAGTGTATTCTACATATGGATACTTAGTAACCATGGTAACCTAACAGGCCATTACAATATGAGGTAAGCTGTTAATTATTTCAGTCACTGTGACAAACATTTGCTACGTTTGGAGTTGTCATCTATTCTATCTAAGGTAAGTGAATTATTCAATGAGTGTACATCAAGTCACTTTGTACTAACCCCAGTCATGTACCCCAGGCACGCTTCTAGATAATCTTAACTAACGTGGATAATATGTGGCAATCAATGTAATGAACCACGTGGTCAATAATCCTGGTTTCGCAGCAACTTATCCTGAAGCATGTGCTTAGAATTTGATGTAGAACAAAATGGCGTAAGTACCATAATACGGTAATAATATAACATTCTTAAACAATTATACTACGAATACTACATTTGTAGTTTCATAAAGTGCAGTTTAAAATGAGGAGTTAAGAATATACACTAGGGGTGGGGCTTCATGCATGTGTAGTGGTTTTGGTCTCTGAATAGTAAACACCAGCCCCTCATCGTGGTTGAACCCATTTCATCTTTCTGGAAGCCGTCCAGTTAGCTTAAGAAAGGTCGGAAATACTACCCAGGTGTACGTCTGAGGTTCTCCTACATCCGATTAAAGCTGACAAAGTTGCTAAATGAACCTGGCTTTAGGTCCAACATTAAATCCTGGAGAAAAGCGGCAATGTACTTGTTCATTTCTTCTGGAAAAATATGTATAGTATAGTTTATTTCAAGACAATAGGCCATTGGCCTAGGAATCTATATCATATAATAACTTGACATATATTTCATATATACGTGTTAATACATAGCACACGATACATAAATTACTTTGATTTAACATTTAACATACTGCATATAATGCATTTAAATTTTAACAATATGTATATACATTTATAATATATAAACGTTCGTACACGAACGAAATATAAATGTATAATAGAAATGTAAGTACATGAGTACACAGTACGACATGTATAAAATATATATTGCATTTCGGGTGGTCATGTTATTTTCAATCAGTAAATTAATGCAATTAACGTTTTATAGAATAAACAGTCATGTACTTATTATTTGATGGATGAAACAAAAGCAGAAAAATTAGTAAGTAGAAAAATAAAAAAGGATTGAAAATGAGTCTATGTCCGAAAGCAATACATTCTTTGGTTACTAGTAAGTCTTTTGTATTGAATCCATGTATACTTAGTAGAATATGAAAACGCTTTGTATCGAATGACTACGTGAATTTTCACATACGAACTACAACTGTGTCTTACTTAAGAAATATTACGATGTCTGAATTGTCTCCCTTTTGTAACGATCTGTTGACAACGATTATCACAGATTGTTCATTAGTAAATAGAATTCAATTCCACAAATCGACAAAAATAGAAAATTGGACCTCGTGTTGTTTTTACTTTCGACTCTACACTTTTCCTATTTTTATGTGGGATACTTTGGCTACTAATAACAGACTTACATAATCTTAATGGAAAAAAAACGTTAATTTTATAAATATGGTTGTTTGTTAAATGTAGCCATGCTAAAATGATTCCTCGCTAAGTAATGGTCTCCGTAGGAAGTGTAAGAGGTCCCTGTCTTCTACCTACAGGTAATTATTATGTCATAAATCAAGCGCGCCATGACACCGGTATTCCGTAT